>VZTB01003550.1:8106-27283 GCA_013397245.1 Thryothorus ludovicianus
TTTTTGATGAAGAGCTTCACTAAGCGACACTTGAAAATAAAAACCATGGTGTCACACCAAAACCTGAAGGATACAAAGTAATCAAACATGTTGAAAGAGTGTCCTTGTTTTTTAATGCCTAGCACCAGGTGTTGGAGAATATACCCTCACACCATGAAGTGTCTGTGGCATTATTTATTTAAAAGTAGATGACTGGAGTGTGTTTTTTTCAGGGAGCACATCTCATTTTCTGGAGTGCCCTGCTACACATAACCTGGAGCCCCTGTTTGTTTATAGGAATAGTTAAGGTGTGTATTTTTCCTTTCCTCAGACTATGATCCCCCAGGGTAAATAAAAATGAGGACTATGCGAAAATGACTAATGTATGGTCTTTCCTTAATTCAGACTTCAGGTCCCTGTGTCTTGTTCAGCATTCTTGTACACCACTTGACAGTTCCTCTCATCTTGTTGACAAGTCCTTTTTTGGGTCTATGTGGCTTCATTTTAATGGATTTCAGACTCCAAAATATAATGTAAAAAGCCTTATCCATTATTTAAAAGAAACAAGCATGTACTTTCTGGAATTTGTAATGTAGATGCAGATACCAAGAAATACCTACAAATAGGAATACATTCTTGCAGCTTAAAAACAAGCCAGTGTATCCAGCCCTCAAAAATGTAGGGCACAAGAACCTGAGAAAGGTTTGCTGTCATGTGTCATATAACTTCAATAATTTAATCTTTGTCATATGTAAGCATAAGTAGTTCTTCCTTATTCTTACAGGATTCTGACTCTACAGGTAACATAGTCATTATTGGGATTATTTGACAGAATAGGAGAAAGAAAATGTAACAAATGTTGAGTTCAAGGGTCATTGCAAATGTCTCTTTTCCCCCCAAGCCACTGTACTCGTGGTCAGTGGTTTTCCCTCTGTTTTATCAACGCATCCCAATTCAGGAACACCTACCTGCACTAGGGATGGCTTCTACATAACTGCAAGTGAACTACTTTGCTGTCTCTTCTCCTGCCCTTTGTAGCCACTCAGTGTTTATCCTGTAGAAATGGAGGGATATCACATTGGAAGAGATGAGAAAAGTTGAGTTTATCCTTGGGTCTTTCACTTATGCTTGTGGAGAGTGGTTTGAAGCAATGTAAACTGTGATTTATGGGAGTAGGAATATGTAAATATTGCTAGGCTAATAGCAGTGCAGTGCCTGGTTTCTTTTATCAACCACAGCAATACTTAAAAAAGCTGTCTTACCCTTCATATCTGTCCTCAATATTGAGGGAGTTCAAAGCCAACTATTCTCTTACCCTTGAAGGAAAGACGAGAGAAGTGGATATTGACCTTACTGACTTTGTCCATCCTTTGTGTAAAATGACTTATTCTCTATTATCCCTTTGCCAATAATTTGTAGGTTTTATCTGCAACAAGCAGATCCCTCATTCCTCTGAGTGCTGAGGAATGTGAATTCTGAGGTGCAGGGCTGCTTCCTCTTGGTTTCACAGGAAGAAAGGGTTTGCAGAGGATTTGTCTTTCAACTCCTAGACAGTCCACAGTAGGGAACTTCCTATTTCATCTTGCTCTGCGCTTTGTTTTTCCCTGCAATATTGATGTAAGATTGCTACTCAGGCATTGCCACATTTAATGCATCCTTCAAGCTGATTCAGCCAAGTGTCTTTTCTCTTATGCCACATAATAATATTCCTAGATCAACTTTACACTTGTCCTTGATAGATAAAAGTCAGAAAGAACAAATACATCTTCATCAGAGTGACCACATCTGAAGGAGGGAAGTTTTAAAGGGAAGCTGTAGTCAAAATTGCTGAAAACCAAAGCACAAGCCACTGCCAGTTCTGATACAAAGCTAAAGTTACTGACAAATGTTTCAAAGCTACTGAGTTGGGAACTGTTTGACCTCCATTAAGCACCACACTATTCCATGGTGTACACACCAGGGCGTAGAAATTAGCTGCCATGGACACTGTTGTACAGCATTAGTTATAAAAATCATTGCAGTTTTTTTCACTGGTCATTTCTGCTGCCATGGAATTGTTGCAGTAGTTTGGCTTACTTGGGATTATATTTGGGGATGTTTTAATGGAATCACTTTGAAACTATGTTATCTCATTCAATTCCATTAGTCAGTAACAAGTTATCAAAATAACAGCATATGGGTTTTGCTGGATGAACATGATGATCCTCCCTGCCTGCCTTCTTTCTCAGTTACCCTCTTCCTTATCCTATGAATTTTGATGCATTTGGGTTTGTTACCCGCCTTTATATATTTGTTTTTCCCTGGCAGTGTTCATGTCTTTGCCTACACAGTTAACCTGTCCTAGTTTCAGGTAGGAGCTGCTATTACTCAGCATATGTGAAAGGGTAGAAGACACAGCTCTGATTTACCAGTTCTTGGCTGCTTTTGAAATTCTCTTCTAGCAAAGTTGAGATTGTTTAAGGGGCAATCCCCTTTGTGATACTCTTTCCACATTTGCTGCCCGACTTCTGGATCTCAAAATCTCCATTTTATTCTTCTGTAAAATTGCTTTGAAATCTGCTGGTTCTTCTTACCAGAAGCACCCAGATTTAGGCTGATAGTGTTACCCATGGATTTGACAGTGGGGAATCAGCTGACAGAAGCCTGTAAGACTTTCCAGTCTCACTAAATTACTCTGGAGATCACTTTAGAGAAGGCAAAAAATAAAAAAGTTTTGATCAAAGTTTTACCAATATGTAGGGATCATCTGAATGTTAAGAGAGGAAACAGAAATGGTAGGGAGAGTCATGTTATAAGAAAAGGCCTTCAGCAACATTTTATACAAATGAACACAGACATCACTAAAAGGAAGATGATGGGTCTTGGATCCCAGAGTGGCATGGAAAAACTGCCTTAAACCCCCTTGTGGAAAGCAGAGAGTTAATATTGCTCTTGCATGTAATATTTCAAATCACAAAGTCATTAATGCAATTCATCCCAAGTACTGTATTGGGATCTTTAACATATGCTTAGTTTTATTTAATATTTTTAGGAGGAAGGACAGGTATACTGAAGAAAGAAGACTGTTGCCCCAGAACTCATTCATTCCTGTTGTAGAAAAAAGAAATTATTTCCTTTGAGAAGACTTGATCTATGCAGTAACATGGTCACACATTTATTTTGTCACTTGGATTAAGTTTCTACAACAAGGCTATGCTCATAAGGATGTAAGTTCCTGGCATTTTTCCAGTTATCAATACTGAAATATTAGTGATCAAGCATTTACTGAACACCATTCCTCAAATGCAGGGGCTCCACAGCATCTTGTTGCATTCATGGAATTCATTTGTTTGCATTATCTGGCTAACTGATTCTTTTGTATTGCCAAGGTGATGAACAGATTTGACATTTAGCTGATTACTTCACCAAAATTAAACAGAAAACAGGGCAGCCATCCAAAGTTCCTTTCAGTGTGAAACCTAATTATAAAAATGCTTTGAGCAGCAATTTCTTTTTGGATGTTAAAGTGCTTTTATTAGATTGTTCCCCTGTCATTTTAAAATTTATTGCTAGACACTTATAAATGGCACTGCCTGCTGAAGTAGAATTATTTTATATATATAAGAGGAAAAAGTGTATGGAGGAAATTTTAAGCTGAATTTTAGTATTTTACATGTTCCTGAAAAGGAAGGAGAATAACTAGTGCTGGCTTTCAAAGACCCAAAATATATAATTTATCTTTATGTTGTTATCTATAATATCTGCTTCTTTTATTCACAATTCAGCAACTCCTAATTTTCAAAAACTGTTACTTAGCAAATAATGAAATCAAATATGTGATTTAAAATTTGAGTACAGCCCTGTATTGTTAGAAGCTTGTATTATTAATGTAGATTTACACAATTACTGGTAATAGAAAAATCTAACCATGTACTTGTACCTGTCTTTCACAAGCCATTACCTGTTCTCACACAGCATAAAAGTGCTCCTAAGTGATTTGTCAGGGTCACTGGATATAAGCTGACCAAGTGAATTTTAACCTGTAGAGCTGAAGACTGAAGTGGATTTAGAAGAAGTTTCTTGTGAAGTATTTTTTGATTGCCTTGGAATATGTTTAACTTTTTATACTGCCTGTTGTTATTAACATCCTTTGGACCCCAGACAAGGTGTGATCTGTGGAGATTTCAAGGTGACAAAATTGTGGGGTTTTGCATATGATATTGTCTAGCACACTTTGGGTACTAAATCATCTTGTGAGGACATAGATTAATTCTTGACACTGAGATCTATTAATATACCTTGAAGCCCAGTGAATTATGTGAATCTGCTGTTTCAAGCTGTAGAATTCTGCCATAACTGGAGGAAATATTTTGCTGTAGGTAGATTAATGTTGAAAGCTTGTCAAGAAAAAGTTTAACGTTGAAAATTTATTCTTTCTCTTTTTGCCAGTACTAGAGCTTCTACAATAAATATCATTTTGACCTGAGGAAAAATAGAGATATAATTTCTTTTATATTTATCTGTGTTATTAGAGTTTCAATTATATAGTCTATTCCCTATTAAAAACTGCATCCCAGTGAATAATCTTACAGAGGGTAATTTTTACTCTTATCTGAGAGCTTCTCTCATGAAATACTATCAGTGACTGTCAGTACTTATCCAGTAATTTAATTCATGCCCATTGTAGGATAAGTAATTAAGATAACTCAACATTCTGTATTAATAAATAACAAAAATGAGAATCAGAGATTTGCTAAATATCCTTTTTGATGATAATGGGTAGGACTTAACATGGATGTTGTGAGGAGGCTTTGCAGTTGACAGAGAATGCAGTCTGAACAACAGAGCCAAGAGCAGGTGTACAACACAAAAGTGGGTTTGTTTTTTGAGTGTTGAAGTATATTTCAGTGATAAGCCTTCTTAACTCCTCTTTGTATCTCTGAAGTGTCCAGAGCTGGGATGTTCAGCCTGGAGAAAGGGAGGCTCAGGGGAGACCTTATCTCTCTGCAGCTCAATGAAGGGAGGGTGGAGCACGGTGGGAGTCGGGCTCTTCTCCCAGGCAGTGACAGGACAAGAGGAAATGGCCTCAAGCTGCACCAGGGCAACTTCAGGCTGGACATCAGGAACATTTCTGCATGAAGAGGATTGTCAAACTTTAGAATGCACTGCCCAAGGGAGGTGGTGCAGGCACCATGACTGCCACAGCACTGAGTGTCAGGTCTGCTTGACAAGGTGGGGCTCAGTCATAGGCTGGACCCAGTGAGTGACCTTGGAGATTTTTTGCATCCCAAATGATCCTATGTTCTAGCTACTTGCTTGTCAATGTGATCAGTTATTCAGGGCTGTGTTAAACGGGGAGAAGCATGTTGATGTTAATTTGAAAGTTCACAGACTCTGCCCCTGTGAACAGAGAACACTCCCTCACTGCATTTTGTGGCTCACAATGATCCCAGTGGATGTGCCCTGTTGCTGTCTTTCATTGTGCCACTGAGTCTCCTATAATTTAAACCAATATGAGTGGGTATTATCTATCTGCCTGAACTGTATAAGAACACTTCAAACACTCTAAGAGCATAAACTTAAGTAATTTCTAATTCTTCTGTTTCCCTTTGAAGTAAGAAAGGCATGTGTAGACCTGGCATTAATATAAGTGATATGCAAGCTTATCAGGAACGGGTCAGGGTCATCTTGATAGTGTTCTTTTTGATTCTGTGTTGGTTTTGTGACAATTTCAGAGAAAAGTGGCAAAAAAAGATAAATTATTTAGACCTTAGTGCATACTCAGGCTTGAGTCTTGTAGTAAACTCAAATGAGGCATAGTAGCAATTAACATTTGTTTATAAGAGTTTATTTTTGGGTTCAGATTCAACTTTAGATGTCTGTCAGAAAGGACTTTGTTGGACCAAAATTGATTTCAGAGACATGTTAAGGGAGGAGGAACTGCAGGACTTTTGGCAGAACAACAAACTCATATGCTGAGCTCATTTGTATTTGCTAAGCTGCAACTTCCTGTGACACAAAGACCACCAAGTTTAAGTTATTTTTGAAAATAAATGGAGTCGTTTAGTCACTGCCAAGAAGAGACAAATGGAAACCCATCTTTGGTTGCAAAAGTGCCTCCTACGGTATTTCTAACTTGTCCCTGTTGTTTCTGCATAGGTTGATGGGATTCTGTGCCTGGCTGACATCCTCACTGACACCAGCCATTCTGAAGCTACCCATGCAGAAGCAGCAGCAGTAATTGCCCAGATCACGTCTCCACATCTCACGTTCACTCAGCATCTCAGCAGCTTTCTGGAAAATATGGAAGAAATCGTGACAGCACTTGTCAGTAAGTTTTCTACAGGATTTCTTAGTCCAGCTAAAATAACAGGTTAGGGTATATGACTCTGTCATTAGAAATAGTCCCTAAATAATGTTTACCATACTTCTCTTAATTGATAAAATAACAATTTTAAATTCTCAGCCAGAGAATTCGGCAATTATATAACATTTTTTACTTCAGGCCACATGTGAGTAGAATTTATGCCTACTTGTAAAAATAATATATATTTGAAAATCTATCTTAAGAGCCTCAGGAAAGACCCAGCAAAGCATCCTTTTGTCTGATTTTTGTCTGTAAAAGAGGAATATTGAGAGCTGCTTACCTTTATGCCTGTTATGTTTTCCAAACTTGCTAGAACTCAAGCTCACCACTACATCTGCATTTGTATGACAATTCAGAGGAAAAGTAATGTCATATAATCTATGGGTATTGTTCCAAGAAAATAAAAGGCTTGTCTTTCCTGTCTAGGCACCTGATTCATGGTAAAATGAGACAAAGGTAACAGCAAGACTTTCCTTAACCTGGATCAGTGAGGATAATTTAGAAAAACAAGATGACATTTCTCATTGTTTTCTAAAGGGAGGAATATCTTATTTCTCGCACTGTGGTCCCTCCCTCTCAGATACCAGAAACTTTCTTTCAAACATTCTCTTCTCTCTAGTCTAGAAATCCAGTTTCCCAGAGCTCCATGTTAGAATGTAGTATTTCGGGTTTTTAGTTTGATTTCTTATGTATAATAGATCAGTACATTTGGAATTTTTTTCTAGTGAACCCAGTGGCTAGAGTTAAACTGTAGCACTTTAGCACTTCCACTTGAACTCATGGATATTTTGTTTGTTTTTTTTTTTTAAGGGGGAAAAAAATGTAGTATGTGTGCTTGAGGATTCTGCCATGGCTGGAATTATCAGAGATGTATTCAGGCATTCTTTAATAGGCTCAAACAGAACTAGTGATGCAGAAATCAAGGGAACGATTTATTTCTGATGTCCAGCAACAAATGGAGAAGCTTATGCCCTGACACTACCCTGAATCCAGCAGGTGGAATTAACCTGTGCTGAGCTTGGTTCTGTTGTAGCTGGCAGCATCTGACCTGATTTGTTTCAGATGATTTTCTTGGTTGTTATAGTCTACAACAGTCAAGGGCCAATCTGAGCAGCCTATCCAGAAGGCACTAGCTGGAGGAACATTTCCTCAATTGTTGCTGTTTAAGTTCCACAGGTATTTTAGCAGTATGTATTCTGCCCAAGAAATGTAAGTGTTAAAAATAGAACATGTATAACTTTGCAAGATCCTTTTCAGTAATCACACACCACTTTCCTTGTAATATTTATAACTCAGTAATTGAATTACTGTAATATGTTTAATTTTTAAACTGTGCAGAAATCCCATTATCAGGTGATTCACACCTTCGTTAAAATACATATGTACAAGGGATTAAAAGGTAGCTGTCTCTTCAGCACTTCTTATTGAAGTTGAAATATATGCAGGATGATTTTCTAGGACAGAGAATTAGATTTAGAGATAAGCAACATGTACCTTGTTCTAAAGAAGAGGATGGAATTATTATATATGGATCAGTTACTCTTAGATTTCTGCCTCCTGTATTTAATTTTATTTAGTTACATCAAGCTTTATTTTGGAAAATGTGCAGTGAAATATTCTCAGTAGAATGGTATACTAGGTAGAGAATATCGCTCTTCAGAGTTTTTAGTGAGGTGGGTGTTGGTCTCTTAACAGGTGATAAAACAAAAGTAAATGGCTTCAAGTTCTACCAGGGGAGTTTTAGATTGGACAGTAGGAAAAATTACTTCATGGAAAGGGTTGTTAAGTGCTGGAAAACTGTGCCCAGGGAAGTGATTGAGTTGCCATCCCTGGAGGTGTTTAAAAGCCGTGTCTAAGTGGCACTTGGGCACATGGGTTAGTGGTGGACTTGGCAGTGATGGGTTTGGTGGGAGATGATGATCTCAGAAGTCTTTTCCACCCTGGACCACTCCATGATGTTACATAATTGACAAAAGCAAGTCTATGTTTTTTTGTTTCCTTTTTTTATCTCCACGTTTATGAACTTGATATTGGTTAATGAGATCACTGTCACGAGTTACAGATGCTTAAATATTGCCTTTAAATGCTGCCGTGAAGGAATGAGTTTTATCCAGCTTATTTTCTGCATTCCTAGAACTGTGCCAAGAAGCCTCATCAGGTGAAGTTTTCCTGCTGGCTTCAGCAGCTCTTGCCAATATTACTTTCTTTGATACCATGGCTTGTGAAATATTGCTCCAGTTAAATGCAACGAAGATTCTGCTAGCAGCGTGCTCGGATAAACGCATAGTGGATACTCCATATTCCCGGGATCAGGTGAGGAATTTCTCTGCAGGTCACTGTCACACTTGTGTGAAAACAAAAAGATTTCAGCACTGTGCCCATTTTTACATAGCCAAACCTAAGTTTCTTTCATGTATTCCTTTCTTGATTCTTTTCATTATATCCCTCTTTCTTTATCGGCTTCAGTTCCTTCTTTAGCTTTGGTTTGTTGTGGTTTTTATTTTGTTTGGTTTTTTTTTTTTTTTTAAGGGAGCATTATAAAATATGAGAGCTTTAATATGATTTTCAAAAAATAATAAAAAAAAATGTTGTCATTCTATATGTCTAAGGTAGTAGAATTTATTGTTATCCATCATGAATTGTGCCAAATAGTGACACAGAGGCCCAGACAGGTTGTGGAATCTCTGTGTTTGGAGGGATTCAAAACCTGACTGGACAGAGCTTTGAGGCAAAGATATATAGGGAGCCTAAATGCACAGCTGTCAGTTCAAAGATGAATTAGCTCCAAAAGCTGAATAAGGACCTGATCCCCAGCCCATTGACGTCGGTGGGCTTTAGACCAAGTTTTGTCTGCCTGGAAGATGGTTTGCAAATTTTTATTGGCAAATACTGCTAATGTACTTTTGCCTTTCCCTTTCCTTCTCACAACTATTTTTTTTTTAGTAAAGGGATATAGAATACTAAAGATCTATGCTAATGCACAGATGGTATCAGTTATGAGTTTGCAGTTTGCTCTGTGGGTAGCACAGCAAACCACTTTTTTTTTTGTGGAAGGTAGATATTGAAAGAAATANAAGGGATACAGAATACTAAAGGTCTATGCTAATGCACAGATGAATTATGGTAGACGTGGGATCCTCACTGCCATAAAAAGCTTTTTTCTCCCCTAACCAGGAGCCAGGCCTTGGAGATTAAGGCCTAGTGGACCCTAGATACTGATTATTGGTGTTCTAGAGGGGTGACTAGGACTGTTTTAGATTATATTAATATCACTTACTAGTTTTTCAGCTTGGGATTGTGTATAGAAAGATAGAATTAAGCCATTATTACTGTAGTGCTCTTTGGGCAAAGAGATATCAGCTGTGGTGCTGACATGGCTGTATACTGTTACATATGTACAATCCTTCACATCCTTTTTTTTTATTCCTCTTGTGTGCTCTCCTAGTTTTCATTTCCTTATTTCCTTATGCCCTCATCTGAATTCTGCTATCAGTTGTGAGTTTGCAGTTTGCTGTGTGGGTAGCACAGCAAACCACTGTTTTTTTTTGAGGAAGGTAGATATTGAAAGAAATACGTATGACTTTTTTTAGGTGATATGCCAGTTCCAGGCCTTTTGCAGATTGTAGGCTGCAAGTTCATCTCACTAGCTAGATGAACAGCAAGCAGAATGGCTTCCTTCTAAGAACTGAGGAAATTTCTACCACCAAAATCCTTTACCTTCCTTCTCAGAACGAAAAAGTAGAGCAGAAAGGGTGATGTTCTTGGCGTGCTGCAGGAAGCTTTGGAGCTGACTCCTTGTGTCCTGCAGCAATGGGAGCTATAAAATCCTGCCTTAGGGTCTTTTACTGAGCACTGAATGCCCAGGTGGAATCTGAGCGTTGCTCATCTTGTCTTTAAGAGCTGCCAGTCAAGCAGTTTGGGTAATGTGAAACCCCTGAGAGAAGTCTTCCTTCAAATTCCTGAACAAGTGTGTTTGACTGAATTGCTCCCCCTGTTCCAGTCTTGTATTTGGGGGTGGGCATGGTGTCTGCCAATTGCAGCAGTCTCATGGAGTACTTTGCCTTTTAACTTGCTCTGAGAAAATGAGGAAAATACATTCAGCTGAAAAGAAAAGCTGCACAACAATGCTATATTTTATAGTGGTATCATAAACTGTGATTTTGGCTTTTGACTGGAAATCTTTTTAGGTAAGTAATGTAGTCAATATCTTTTCCCAATTTGTATAATTCTATATTCCAGGCAGATGAAATTTTCCTAGGAAGATGTACATTAAAGATAGATAGGTTTGAAATTTTTTTGATTCAAGGTTTTAGTTTGGATTATGGAACCAATGTGAAATATATTTTCATGGGCTGATGTCCATTCTGAATAATCAAGTCATCCTGGTCAGTATAAAAAATGATTTGGAATTGAGTTATACTAAATGCTGAGATAAAAAAAGTAAGAAGAATCATAGTAGATACAACAAAATATGGTCTGAATAATATACAATTGTATAAAAGAGCCTCTCAAACTTAAATGCTTTGTTTTTCATACAAAGCTTTAAGTAACACCTTTATAGAAAACTAACTGATATTTCTAAATATATCACTACTTTAACATTAATGCTGATTTAAGAAAATTCTGTTTTGCTAGACTGAAGTATGCTTTACTGCAAGCCAAAATTTGGAAGAAGACAGCTGAACTGCAGAGGAGGAACATCAAACTTTATTTTCCTTTGTGCTATTTTATCTCATCTTAAATTCACAGTGTGTCCTTCTATACAAGACATAGAATTGTTATTCATTATCACCCTCTGTGATAGTAGAAATAACTAACATTCTGCCCAGGCATTGTATATTGGATAGATTTTGTACTGGCGGAAAAAAATATTTTACTGCTCAAGTAGCTTTAAAATTGTTCTCCCTTCTGAGTTTTGGAAAGCTTTTTTTGTCCAAATGATAAAAAACCTTTCCTGTGTTCGCTGTCCAAAACCCAAACTCCTTCTTTCATTTCCTAGGCAGTGTTAGATTAGGTAAGGAAAGTAATCTGGAACTGAGAGCTGGATTTACTGATAAACAAGATTATTGTTGCCATTTTATAGAAACATGTGACTTTTTCTGTAGCCAGCAACATTATACTGAGATTCTTCAGTTTTGGAACAAAATACATCATATAAGAACAGTCATAAAACAATATTTTCCAGATTCCTTAGTCCCCAGTTTTGAGTCAAAACGAATATGAATGTCCCATGTTCTGTTTCTTTCTGCAGATTGGGTTTTTTGGAAGAGTAGGTTTTTTTACTTCAAAAAAGCATCAGATTATCCTTTCAGAAGGATATCCTTCATGCCTAAATTCAGCAGTGTAGTATATGCAGTCTCAATGGAGTTTAAGCACTGTCAGAAGAGGGGTTTAGCCAAACCTCTTATCATTCACGATCTTCTTGACTTTAGCCATCATCTTTGACTCTCCATAGAAAAATATGAAATATGTATGTTTGGGCACAGTATGTTTATGTATAATAAAAAATTTTCTCTCTGCATTCCCACTTGTCTCTTCAGTGTTGTTAGTACTCTCACCTTACCTGTGAAGTTGTGGAGGTATATCCTAACACCTTCTGATCTTCTCTTACTCGGGCAGACAAAGAATTAATGTACAGTGAACACATCCATTTTAAAGTGGTTATTCCTAGGTCTAAAATCAGTGAATTACATTTCAAACCAGTTTGAGGTGGAGAAAGGCTCTTAAGCTGGAAGGAAAAATTGGAAATGGTTGCTATTTTTTTCTTTTTCTCTGATAAATCATTTCCTGTTGGCATTTGGGAGATGCTGCTAGTTTTGACACTGAGATCATCTGTGTCATTTAAGATTTTAAATCCTTGACACCATTCTTCCTCTAGGTTCCACATTCTCTTCTCTGTTCTTCACCTTTCTTTCCTTACCAGGCATTTGTTTGTTTTTACTGTCCTTTCTCAATTTTTCCCCCCCTTAAATGAAGATTGTAGTGTCAAAAGGAGATTTCAGACAGAGGTCACTTTAATATAAAGAAGTTTTGATTTTTAAATGTTGCTGAACTCCTGGTGAAAGACTTTGAAAATAATGATTTTAGTGAGAAGAATATTAACAGTTCTTTCAGATTTCTTTTGAAAATCCTTGTCTGTATGAGAGAAACTTGCAGCAAAAACTACTTCTCAATCTGAGTTTTTTGAATACTGAGGAGTTTATTAAGAAAGCCTTTATGTGTGAACAAGGTCATAAAAGGGTATTTTCTCTGTTTTCTTGCACAGGTCTCTGTTAATATCCAGCTCTGACATTAATATCATGATCATTAGATATGTGGTTAGAATTCACTTCCCTCTGAGAGGCCTGACTGTGCTCTGTGGTTGGGAAACTTTACGTTAAAACTGTGGGATCCTTTCCACTATTGACTAGATCCCACTGAGAAAACTAAATTTCAACTAATATAGCTAGAATGAGAACTGATAAATTAAAAAATTAAGGTATTTTAAAAAGATTAAGAAATCAAAAAAGAAACATGACTGCTAGTAACAGATGTAAAAATGAAAATTAGGCCAAAATCACCTGATTATCTGAATTTTAACCACACCATTATATCAATGATATTCCAGTTAGTTTCCTATGTAAGATTGAAATAATTTTACTGATTTTCCTGATTCAGTTGTTGTTTTTTTTTTTAACAGCTTATCTCTGTCTTTTCATGCACATGTAGCCAGCACAAATAAATAACAGTATTGACTGGCATTATATGGTAATTCTTATGAATTGTTACACTTCAAGGGTCCAGAACTGACTGTCTCTTTTAAACAATAAAATTTTTGAGATGAAATTCCTGTTTAGTTACAGTTCTGCCTTTCATATTTAAGATTCTTTTTGGGATAAGCCAGTGCGCTCCCACTTGCAAAGCAGGGGGTTCAGCTGGAAGGATAAAATCTCAGCTCAGCTGAAAAACTAATTTGTGTTGAAAGGCTAATTTGTGCTCTGCTCTGGGGAGATCAGATCTCTTAGGTGCCTTTGGCTGGTTGAGCCTGTTTCAAAACACGAGAAGCTTTTCAATGCCTTGAAGGAAGTATGAGACATGGTTGTTCTTTTCCCTCCATGTTTTAACCTGAAAGACAGAAAACTGTGGCCACTAGCTCAATCACTCTTAGTTATATGCCCTGGTTTATGGGATGTGTATTTTCACAAAGTGACTCATACAGGCAGCGTGTCCTGTGTGCTTCTTAATAACAAATAATGTAAGAACCTGGCTGTTCTGCCTACTCCTTATCTAGATTAGTCAGCAAGAGGAAATAAAGTAAATAAAAATGTAGTAAAGGCTTCCTTTACTCCAAAGTGTAAGTTTCCTACAGCTTTAGTCTCTGTTGCTCTACCTCAGCTTGCCAAAATACAGTTCCCTGGCACAGTCTCAGAATAAACCTAGACTTTTCAAACAGATCCTGTCTCCAGCTACTGTTATTATTTTGGAGGACCTTAGCTTCTTCTGCTCATCTAGGTGAACTTATTTTCTGCTTTCAGGAAGAAAAATTAAATTCCCAATCACAAAAATGGCAATCAGAAATAATCGGAGTTATTTTCTATTTTCAAGCAATATAATGTCCCAGAGACAATTCCAGAGATTTCTTACTGAAGTTTTTTTTCTCCTGATAAATAAGGTCTTGAAAGGTTTTTTCTACCTCAGCTTGCTGTAATTCCTGCTCTTTATGCCTACTAAATGCACTCTTTTGCTGTCTCCCTGTGGATGGATCTTGAATTGTGATGTTCAGATGATTTTAACTTACCTTCAGAAGCAGAGACTCTGTCTTGCTTCTGAGTAGTTTTCCAGTGCCACTTTGTTTCTGAAGATGGCTATCTGGAACTTTGCAGACACACTGTGATTTATGCTTATGTCATTATTTGAGTGAATTACAAAATGCTCTTATAATATGTACAAAAATTAATATTACTTAGCGATGAATCAGCCTTAAAGGAGTAATTAACTAAGAGAATTAGCAATTGTATATTGATCTACTTTGCCACTCTATTAAATTACTTGCTAATTCTTATTTTGAGCTTGTGTCTTTCTTTTTATGTGGAGACTGTTGATAAAAGCCCACTGAGCAGTGTGCCTTTATTATCAATAAAGGTATATTAGCACCACATCTTCCACTTCTGCAGACCCTTCCACCTCCCACAAATGAGGTAAGGGACCCTCAGCTGTGGAGTATTTAGAAGGTTAAAATGTGTGCTTTCATCCTCCAAATCCTTTAGCATCTTCCTTCCTTGGTTTCACAACAAAGGAAGGAACTTTGAGCGAGTTCCTTCCTTGAATGTCCCACTAAGGGAAAGCTTTCAGAGAAGCCTTCTATTTCCTAAGTGTTCTTTAAATTTAAATCTCTTTGATAACGACAGATTTACATTCTCAGTGTATCTTATTTCATAGCAAAGCATCTGTATTTAGTTTTCACTTCTGCAACAAAGATTCAGTACCTTTGTATATTGCTTGATGAGCATTAGTCACCATTAGTTTTTTAGAAAAGTTTTATTATACTGTTTATAATTACATATTTTAACAAAAACAAGTTCCAAGGTGAGTGTTGATTGAAGAAAATTATTTTAAAGGTTCTTAACTAACCATAGTTTCTCAAATTTAAATTGCTCTTGAAAACTGAAACTCCTAGAGTACAGAGCAAAGCAGAAAACAGAACTTAAAAGGAAGGTTCACCTCTCATAAATTCAATGTGTGAAAGTCTGAGAAAGTGGAAGGAAACTGTGTGAAAATAGAAAGAAATTTTAAATTATTAAATATAAATAGAATGACCAAAAAAGATCAGCACTGCCAATTTTATAATAATGTATGATATTGTCACTAGAGATGTTTCTGTGTTTAATATCTGTTTATTTGTTTTTCTTATAAAAATAGAGATTTCTGATTAGATATCAGATTAAATTCTAGGGTAACTGCAAGACTGAAAAGAAGATCTTGTGTTGAAAAATACGAAATAACACTGTTATTTTTTAAGTTTATTTATTAAAAAGGGAAATTTTCCAAGAACCTAAAGGCACCCTTCTCCCTTTACACTCAGTTCACCAACAAACCATTTAAAAATGAATTTTTGAAGCTTCTTGATTCTGGGTGTGGTTTTTTTTTTTTTTTTTAAAATTCTGAGTGTTACTTTCTTAGTCTCTTTTGTGAAAAATCTTACTACTCCCGGTGAAATCTCTGCATGCTAATATTTTGCAAAGTTGGTGCCCCTTCAAAAGGTGCTAAAACATGAGCTGGCCTGAGAATTCCTTTCCTGACATTTTGCCTTTTCCGGTGCCTCTCTGCCCCGTGGTTTAGGTGTGTGGGGCTGGAGCAGGCAGGTGTTGAGCACAGGAGGAGCCCTGCAGGGCTGTTCCTCTGCTTGTTTTTAGCAGTGCTACTCCTGACACCGACCTGAATCATCCCAGCTCCCATCCGATGGCAAACAAATGTCACAGGCCTTCCAGGACCTGAGGGAGCCAACAGGGAAGATGGAGAAGGACTTTTTACAAGGGCATGTAGTGCCAGGACAAGGGGGAATGAGGCTTCAAACTGAAAGAGAGCAGATTTGGATTAGATAGTAGGGAAAAATTCTTTGCTGTGAGAGTGGTGAGGCACAGGAACAGGTTGCCAAGAGAAGCTGTGGATGTCCCATCCCTGTAAGTGTCCAGTGCCAGATGGAGCTCTGAGCAACCTGATCAAGTGGGAAGTGTCTCTAGCTATGATAGGGACTGGAATTAGACGATTTCTAAGGTGCCTTCCAGCTCTAGGTGTTCTATTATTCTGTGCTGATTATGTTGATCAAGTCCATGTGTCTTCATTAGTAGAGTGGATTTAGGGCTGCCAGTTCACAAACTGCAGCCACCAGGCTTAGCAGACTGCTTGTCTAGTGAGATACCTGCAATTTTTGATGGATTTGGATAGCAGAGAAAGGAGAATGGTCCAACCTGTGTCAGTCTACCAGAGAGCACTGCTAAAATACAGATATTGGAAATGCATGGGTCAAGATCCACCTTCAAAGCTGATCTGCTTAGCAGAGATACAGGTGCTGAGGTAGAGGATTATGCTGGATTCCCTGACAAAAATTGCTTAATAACACATCTACAAATCCCACAGGTCAAGAATTGGTGGGTGGCTTCAACACATTCCTTCTCTATGGTAGGAAGGCAAGGGCAGATGACCAGAGACATCAGGTTGTCTTCTTTCTCACACTTTGGGTTGACCACAAGTTCATTACATGGCTTAGGAATAAAAAAAAAAAAAATTGCAAGAATTATAAATTGTGTCAGATGCCAGTGTTTTGTAATCTGTGCTGTTTTATAGGATCAATTACTTGAGCAATTAATGAAATTTATATTAAAAATTGCAGTTGAACAGTAGAGATTCCTTGTTAAATATCTTCAAGTCTTTCAATTATTTCAATTAGTTTCAGTTCTGAAAGAGGTTTTGGTATCTATCGTTTTCCAGTAATTTTCAACTACGAAATGAGGCTTAGGCAATCACTTTTATCTGTATCTGTTTGTGTGCTCTATGTCCCACAATAATATCTGAACTGGTTTGCTGATTCAACAGGACTTTGTAGTTATTTTTGAGACTGCCTAAGGCTTTGTGAAATTTGGAGCCAGATAATGGGAAAATAAGCAAAGATAAAGGCTGCAGTGTAAGCCTCTGTATCATTAGACAAAAAGAAAAAAAAAAAGAGAGAACCTACTGGAAAGTATCTATTTATGTTTTTTGGTCAACTTTAAATCCAAGAGATGAGACTTCATTAATACCACTGCTCACAGAAGTATTGCTTTCTGAAGCAAATTTTTTCTGAAGTTACATTTGTTTGTGTTTTCCTCTAGAGAATTCATTCTTAGCAGGAAACTTCCTTGAACTTTGGTTTGTATTGCAGAGGAAATTTTCATGTAAGTTGCATGAACTTTAAAATAGGAAAGTGTAGGGGAAATAGAGCCTTTAAAGTAAACTCTTTATTCTGCTTGCCTATTATATTTTTACATTATCCTCTTTTGTTACATTGTTTACAAAGAAAACACATTTTTAGGGAAAAAAGGTATCCATATGGAATGAGTTAATCTATAGCTTATCTACCTTTTGACTCCTACTAAGATTTTAAAAGATAATATAGCTAGAACTTGGTGGTCATTGATCAAAAGGGTCTTTTTTTACACCCCTCTGGATAAGGTTACATATAAACCCTCTAAGCTAGTCCAGAAATATTGAAAAATATGGGGGCCACACAATCAACACGAAGGAAGTGTATCTATAACCTCAAATAATTTTTTGGTGTCAAAAGATGCACACAAACTATTTTTATGTATGAAAATACTTATTAGACAAAATAACTTGAAGCAGTGGAATAATTGGCATGTATTGAAATTGTGGTTAATTGAATTCTTCATCTGTGGCTTAGAGAGCCACATGGGGTAGAGATTCTGCACAGAGGAAGCAATTTTCATTAACGGGATATAATTTAGAATGAGAAAACATATACACTCTGCCTGCAACACAGTTAATAATTAATATGGAATAAATACATAGACATACACTGAGTTACCATATTTCTACCTGTCACTCTGTAGAGTTTCAGCAACTCATTTGCATGCTAAGTAAGTATATTTATTCAGAGAGATGACACTGTAACACTACCTTCAAAAGTGGAAGACTTTTATGTCACAGCATCGGAAATGAGTCATCCTTGTTTTTAAAATGGCAAAGTGAGATCAGAATGGTGATTTGATCTCATGCCTCCTTGCATCTAAGAAGTTTGCTGGTTTCTGAACTGACACTGTACTGTAAAAAAGCTGATAGCCAGTTCCAAAATTGGCCATTATTTTTGAGGCTGGTCAGTTCCCTGAATTAGATAAGAGAGAATTTGAAAGAAGAAAGAACATTATTTCTGTTTTGCACTCTGATGATCTCTAGCATTTATTATTTGGTCTCTCACATATGCTGTTAATATTGGGATGTGTCTGCATGCAAAAAGCAAACTGCTTGAAGGATTGAGAGGAATGTCTTGCAGGATGTGTGAGAAAGTGTGTGATATCAATGAAGGGAATGCCTGACTGAAAGCCAACAGCACCACAGGGTCCAGTCTCTGTCAGTGGCTTGCTGCATCACTTTAAGCAAGTTGAGTTACACTTAATTCCAAAAACAGTTAAAGCTATTTGGGATAAGAAATTCTATAAATCAAGATCTCAGAATGTACTTGTGCACATATCAACACAGAATGTGTTGGTACAAAGCCTAACCATGGTCTTTATCTCTGGAAAGGTATAAACAGAATTTTAAGTCCAGTTGCTTTTGAGACACAGTGCCTTGACATGCACACAATTCTTGACTTTAACAAAACTGAAAAATATTTTATAAATATTCCCTTGAATCAAAGCTGAAATCTCCAAATCTCTTGCAAGGATTTCTTAGCATTTCACCTGAACAGATTCAGTGCAATAACAGCACTCTCAAATATTTGCCATATTTCTGCCATATTTATTTTATGAACCACAGTGACATTTAATATGGCTGAATTGTAGGACTAGACTTCATATTTCCTTCTCTTTTTAACAACAGGTGGTAACAATATTGGCAAACATGTCTGTGTTGGACCAGTGTGCTACAGAAATCATTCAAGGAAATGGTATGTATTTTACCAGAGTAGTATATTGTTTTTTTAATTTCTGGAGAGTCTGAGTAGAAGGGAATGTAGTATTTACAAGGTAAAGGAGAAAGGCTTCACTAATAAAGTTCCATTTTGCATCCTATCTCTGCTGGATATTGCACATTGCTGCAGGCTGCAAAATGAGTCCTGGGGATGGTTCTACATAACCAAAATTAAATGCCACTGTTTTG
>VZTB01003550.1:27344-87022 GCA_013397245.1 Thryothorus ludovicianus
TCTTTTTTTTTTCTTTTTTTTTTTTTTTTGGTGAGGAACATTAAATTACAGTGAAAATTCACTTATATTGCTTTGCTGGGCCAAGTAGGCCTTAACTCATGGCAGACACTACAGTGGAGTGTCGTGGACAATGACACCAAGTAAAATTTGTGTGTACACCCCGACATGGAATTTCACAAGAAGCATTTTCCCCCGGCTTTTGAGAGGAGTTGGCACTTATCCTGTGTGTAAAATCTTTTTTGTTTTTGCCTAATGTTATAATAAGCAGGTGCTAGTCAGAGGCCGCATTCTGAGAATGATCTTAGAATGCTGGAGAATTTAGATACTTTCTTCTCAACTCTGACTTTTTTGTATGTTGATTGATTATTATTTAACTGCATGGTTCTGATGATAATTCTCTGAATTATTTATGCAAATGTACTAACAGTTAAAATCCTCTGATATTACCTGATGTAATCTGAATGACTAATAGCATATGGAGTCTAATAGCACATAATTGTCTTTACACTTAATATAATCTAGAAAAGAGAAATCATCTTTTTTTTGTGGTGCTACAAGAAGAATATCAACTCCTGTAGGCAACAATAAATTAATGAAACCACTTCAACATGAATGGCATTGTCTCTTCTGGAATGAAGAGTAAGTCATGCAGTAAACTTCAAGAAACATAATTTCATCATTCCCTTTATTAAAGGATTCCTCATTCTTAAAACCATTAAACAGTTTGAGAAGGAAAATTTTAAAGGCTGGCTTAAAAATACATAAACAAAGCAAATCCCAACTTCTTTAATTGAGGGTGAAACTTCATTTAGAGACCTGAAATATGTCAGTGCAGGTTTTTCAGGTAGTGATTACCTTCAGGTTAATTTAGAAGCTAATAAGGAATTACATTTGATTGACTGAAATAAATTCCTGAAATTTAAAATACCAACTTTTAGAGGAGGAAAGAATTGAGTGCATTTTCTAGTTCCAGAAGTTCTGTAGCTTCCTGGTGAAGACAAACTTATGCATAGATCAGATGTGCCTGGGGGCTGATGTTAAAATTTTAGCCTTTATTTATGTATTCTCCATGCCCTTTTTGGGCAGCGACTGGTCTGTATTAACCCAACTTTCCTTTTCCCTTTACTTTTTCTGCACTGACATTTTTTTTTGTTGGAGAGTGGATAACGAGGGCTCTTGTATCCTTTTAGGTGTCCAACTTTTAATGGAAATGCTCTTTGAGAAATCCTCCTCGGGAAGCCCAGCAGAGGCTGCAGCTTGTGAGCGCGTGCAGCAGAAATCCGCGGTTACCCTGGCACGGCTCAGCCGAGACCCCGAGGTGGCAGATGCAGCTGTAAAACTCAGCTGTAAGGATGTGTCTGCTGCCTAATGGCTCTGAAAGAGGGAGGAACTGCCACTCGTGGAGAAGCTCTTTTTAATTTTTAGCCTCACTTGGTAAACTTTATGAAAGATATTCCCTGTAGAGTGTGTCCAGAGGATGACTGAAGAGATGGAGCTAAATGAAGCTCTGGCTCATTTCCCAGAGGAACCTGAGGTGCAGCATCCACTCAACGTGTAGCTGTGCCTTACTGTGCCAACTGACTCTGCTGTCTCCTCCATTCCTTTATGTAAACCCTCGTGCAGGATCTGTCAGGGCACAGAAAACTGGGACCCCAGAGGTCCAGATGAGACAAATCCAATGGGAGGGAACGTGTTCGTTGGGTAGGATTCTTTTAAGGGTGTGTGGGAGGATTGGTAGGGAAGAAATGGAGGTCACAATTTCCACTCTGAAACTGCAGCAGCAAATAAACCCAATTTATTTGTTTATGCTTTACAACTATTAATTATGACTGCTCTGAACTGCATAGCTCCATGGAAAGTCCCTTAAGTATTTGCGTATCATCTTTGCATTAGAGATCGTATCTCCTAAAAAAAGATAAACATGATGCATCATAGAAACATCACAAAATAGGAAGCTGTTTTTCTAAATTATTTCTCCTGACACTCTTTTGTGCACTCAGGTATTCCTCGCCTGATCAAACTTTGCAGATCACCAACAGAAAGAAATAACAGTGATTCTGTTTTAGTAGCATGTCTGGTATGTACATTTTAGTCTTCCTTTCATGCTTATACTGGAAAATTAAGGAAAAAACATCCCTTTAGATTTCAAAATGTAAAAGTATTGAAGAAATGTTTTAAATTCATGTCAGGGTCTCCTGCTTTTCCCCTTAAGCATAATCCTGTACACTGTCAGTTATTCATCCTCTTATTGAAGATTTAAGCACATAATGAAAAATGGTTTCATCTTCCCAATATTGGGCACCAAAAAATTTCCTTGGAACACTTTGGAATTTAAGGATTCATTAATTCTTAATTTCCATTCTGTGATGGCTTTATGTTTGTTGAAATTAGCCTTGAGTCATGGGCCTTTATCTGCACTCAGGCATATAAATGAAAATATTTATGTAAAGCATCCAGAAAGGGGAAAAGATATTTCTTGCTTCCACTCCAGTTTTTTGTTCTATTTCTGTCACCAAACCTAGGAGTGGGCAACAGAAGCTTGACACTTCCTCTGCTCAGGAGAAGTATCCCATGTGCTGGCCCTGCACTGTGCTGTGAGCCAAATGCCAGAGCTGACTGATTTCACTGGACATTATTGTGAAATTCTGGGGACATGGGTGATCTAGGGTTGGAACACAGGCTCTGGGGGATAAAGACTGAAGAATATTGTTTGACAGTGCTTTATGGTATTAATGTTGTTTTAAGTGTAAAAGTAAAGCTGATTGCAGCTTGCTCATTTAAGCAGGTCTCATTCAGGATGAAGAAAGTGTGAGTGTAGAAAATGCAGTGATTATTTTTTCTGCGTGCCAAGAAGACTTGTTAATCTTGTGTGGTTAGAGCAGAGACCACAGAGCAATGGCAGCAAACCAGAGTATGATTATTCTGTCTCTTTGAAGTTGTTGCTGCACATTCCTTGAATCCATGCCTATTGCTTGAGACGTTACCTACCTCCCTGTCCCAGAAATTCTGTTTCTCCTGATGTTTTAGCAACTGCCTGAAAATGTTTGCTGGTAAAAATTTGATGAAAATATTGTCCTTGAGACATAAGCTGCTTCAGGCTCTGATGCATATTGTCAGTAGTGTCTGAGGGCTTGTACTGTACTTAGACCTGCTGCTCAGGTCTAAAAATAACGTGCTCCAAAGTAATTGTCATTTAATAACTTTGTGGGAGGGAAGATTCATCTGACAGATGAAAACAGTAAGAAGAGACTACCCAGGCAGCAGAATTCATGGACCTGCCCAGCTCAGGTTTGAGTTCTGGCTGGTTTTTAGGTATGGTTATAATGGATTCCTGTAGTAGAGGCCAAAACTGCATTGCAATGATGCTGTTTTGTTTTTCCAGGCAGCCTTGAGGAGACTAGCAGTGATGAGCCCTGATGGACTGGAAGATTCAGATTTTCAGCAGCTGGTAAAGCCCAGACTCGTGGATTCTTTTCTGCTATGCACAAATATGGAAGAGAGCTTTGTGTAAATGGGAGCCAAAAACCTTTGAGCAATAATGAAGATGATAGGTATACAGTAAGATAACACATGTACAACTTTATTTTGGTTTAGTCCTTTTGTTATTTATGACTTATTTATTCTAAACCCATGAACATGTGGTTTGTCAGAGCAAGGGAACAGAATGAGAAATCTTGTTACTGTGGTTTGCAAAGGTAATTTTTTATTTTATTTTCCTGCCAAGACACACAAGAATTTATCATTGCCATCTAACAAAATGTTTTGTTTAATATAGTTGAATTAAGGTAATGAAGCCAAAAATTTGTTGTTCTGATGCTAAATGCTTCTAATGGTGTTTTATCACTGATATTTTTCTATAGTTAGGACATTTTTTAGGTTTTTTTTAATAAATGCTTTAGCCTCATCTGTATTAGGAGAAAAATAATCCTAAAAGCTGAAAGTATATACTTTGAAATGAAAAGGATGTTACAGTCTGACTCCAGTTCTTAACTGTTGTTATGTTTTAACAGAATTGTGCAACTGAGAGAAAAATTTCCCAGAAATGTTCATATTAGTTTGAATGATGCTAGAATCCATTCTTAGGCTGTATAAAGTTGTGCTCCATCAGAGGATACACACTAATAGAAAGGTCTTTTTTTACATTGACTGAAATTTCCTAAAGAAATTAATAGAATTCTAGAAAAATCTTTGATGGTGTGTGTGTTTTATCTCATAATGTCAGATTTTTCCACCTATGATTTAAAATCATTAGATAGTGATAATTTTCGCTCCTTTCCAAGCCTTACAAGAACTGGAAGTGTTAATGTCCAAACATATTTTTAACATTCAAGCTACTGTTTTTGTGAAAAGTTGTTCACACCTATGCTAAATAATCTGAAGAGTTTAATTAATTGTAACTTGAATTTTCTTTTTTTTTTTTGGTTTGCTAACTGGTCCTGTATTTTTAAAACTTAAATGGCACTCTTAGGATCTCAGTAAGTTGATAAATGGATGATAACCTAAATAATAGACATGAATTTGAAATTGACTTTTTTTATGAACATTCTTAATTCTTGCTTTTTCTTTTCATTGACAAACCACATATATAGAAAATTAATCAACCAGTAATATCTTGTATCTTGGTAGTGTTTTCTTCCTTAACTTTTCACAAAGAATTCTGTAGATTATGAACAAAAGATGTAATTTTTTCTTCATGGCTTGCAAACATTGCTTTGGATCATTTGATGATCAGTAACTTCAGGGTACTAGGTTAACTGCCAAAACCCCCCCACATTCCTTCCTCACTCTACTTCATAGATACATTAAGAGGCTTAATTCATTAATGTTTCTTAAGTTGTTATGTGATGTTTAGATGAAAAGCACCAGGAAATTGGGAAGCTGGGATTGCCTCTCACATTTTCTGTATATGAGAAATCTGTCCTGCTTCAATCCACTCTTTTCTTCTTTGATTGTACGGGTTAAGATATCTCTGCCTTAATATCTTTCTTGTGAGCTCTTCTCTTAATAAGCTCTATCTTGACTGAATTTTAAAACCTTACAAAACATACAATGACCTCTGCTATGAGCAGCTATTCAAAGAAAAGTGTTGAATCAGATGTTCTAGTAAGCACAGAGATCAATTCTGCTTTTTTTTTGCTTACTTTGAGACAGCTTCTTAAGTTTCCAAGATTGTTAAAATGTATTGTACTGTAAAGCTTTAAAAATATTGTATCAGTGATGGACTTTAACATTTTCCTCACTAAGCACAAAAACATGTGTGAGCCACGGATGTCTTGGTATAAACAATGAATTAATACATTTCTTAAAAAACTAATTCAAAATAAAATCTCATTGCTATCATTCTGATATCATGGCAATCCTTGGTAAAACACATCAAATTCTGTAGGCAATTTCTCTACAGAACCTCGTTCTGTCAGCTTCAGCTAACTCCAGAGGTGTGCATTTCTAGATGGAGGAGGGCTTATCCCAAAACAGGTAAATTTTAAAATCTCATTTAAAGAAATTTTCCGTGCATGCACAGTGAGCTGAAGCAGCTATTAAGAAAATGCCATGATGACTCATAATGTTTTAATGCCGTTTCTAACAGGTTAATCAAATATTCAGTGGGCAGGTCCATAACAACTAATTTGCTCTCAAACATAGTGATGTGAACCCACTCTGATTGAATTTACTACAGGTACTCTCAGTCTGCAAATATGGGCCCATAATTCTAGGCCCATATTTTCCATTTAAATGTGTTCTTATTACAGATGTGACTGTTTCTATTACAGAAGGAAAGTACATTTAGATGGAACTCATATTTGCAGCAGGAAATATATCTTGAAAGAGCCATTTCAGCAGACCTTTTGTCACCAAAGTGTCCTCAAAACCATTTTAATTAGGTCTGATTTTTTCACCTAGAGCTGTGCACTTTACTTTTGTATATGCTAAAGTTTAAGAGAAAATAAACATACCTCTAACTTTCCATCTTGATTCACTGGGAAATAAGTCATTAAAAATATTGATTGATTTTTCTCATTACTTCTGAATGAGAATTCTGGATTCTGAATTAATTCTTGATTCTAAATATTTGCTTTGAAAGTGACTTTTCAGCTTCTAACAAAACAAAAAAGAATGGTTTAAGCCAGAATAAACATTTTTTGCTTTCAAATGTAGTATGAAATAAAATATTTCATATCAAGAAATTTGATAAGAAAAAGTATTGTGGTGGCTTAATCCTTGGACTCCTTGTGTATATTCATATACAGGTAGGAGACAAGGTGGAGAGTATGTGTAACACATTCACAAACCAGCTCATTTACATGGACTTATTGATCTATAGAGGCTGAATGTATGTTAGGTGTTGGCTTAATTTTCCTGGAAAAAGAATGTCAAAATTGTTAGAAATGTCATCGTTTCACTTAAATTATTCTGAACATTTTCAGTTTTGTATGAGATTAGAAATGATTAACAAACATGCAGTGAGCTGCGGGATTCTTTGTAATTTTGACTTACACTCCAGCAACTTTGGACAATGTCTTCAAATTTCAGCTTTAGTTTCAAACTGTTTACAGATATTCAGGGCCCAGATGTTTCATTCATAGAATAAATTTTGGTTATTCTCAGTTTATTGTGTACTTGGCACATGAATCACTTATGTGGAATGTTACTTGTCTGACCTTTTCAGTTTAAAATAGTATTTGTATCTACAATGAATAAAATAATGTCTTTGCAAATTGCACACCTTAATTATTTTTTGGAGGTTGCCTGTTAGTATCCAAAATATTACTTCATTTGTAGGGTTTTGCCTTTGTACAAGGCTGATTCTGATCTCTTGCATGGCTTGTACCAAATTTTTGTGTTGACCATCTCCTTTTAAACAACAGCATTGAACAGTCAAAATAACCTTGGCTTTTGTATTTTGAGGAATCTGCTTTGATCTTCAGTTTAAATTTATATTAAATTTAATGTATTTAAAGAAGCGCTCTAGACACTGTAAATTATTCACCAATGTTCTCATTTTTAAAGGGAGGGTAGAGATGATGGCATTAAGCATTGAAAGAAAGGTCCAGAGTGAATTTGTTAATTGGAGTTGGAAGTGCAGAACTGGTGGGAAGGTGAGCGAATAACTTCAGCCCTTGACAAACTAGAGAATTAAGAACAAGAAAAACACAGGATTGTATATTCTATTCTTATATGCTTTGTGGAGACCCTTATCTCCATTTTCTGGCTTGCTCTTGGATCTGAGTTTTGCTTTTTCCAACTGTGACAAATTTCTTCCTCTTGGGAGTATATTTGTATAATTGCTGGTTATCTGACAGAAAAGAGTTACATTCCAAGGTCTGGTCCTGCTAATTATTATATTGATAAGGTTTTTGCTGAGAAACTAAGTAACAAAAATACCTTTTTAAATAGATGTAATAAGAATCACCTAGAACAAAAAGAAATGTTTATTTTTCTTACAACAAGGAGAAGAAACAACATACCCTTCAAAAACCCTGAGAGAAAGCACAGATATATCAGTTTATACTTTCTTAATTTGGTAATTTTACAAGCAGACCTGCTGACTAAGAGTTAATGAATTGACCAGTTGTCAGCCAAATAATCACTGAATCAGAGAAATGAAAAAAACACCCTTAGACCTAGAGACCAAACACTGCAAAATCAAAGATTTTTTTCTTTAATTTTCAACAGCCATTTGCTGACTTTTTAATAGTTGAAGAATGCCTAGAACCCAAAGAAACCTGTGGGAAACCAGTGGTGCAAAAAAAACCCCTTAGCAAGTAATGCTGCTAATTTGCTTTAGAAAGAAAATGAAAAGGATCAAAAGGCTTAAATGATGTGAAGAAGGAGGTGTGCATGATGCAGTGCCTTGACTATCACTGTTGTGGACACCTATGTTACAAAACACTACTCATACTCTCTTCTTTAAGCTTTCTGGATTACTGCTGGGCTTTAAACAGCCTTTGCCCACGTTTCTCACAACATTTAGAATGTGACCTAATAATGTACGTGTCTTCTAAGTGATCTACTTATTCTGATTTATTTATTTTTTTTATATTCCATATTGTAAAAATCTCATTTTTTGAATAGTTCTGAAAGGATAAACCTAACAATATCTGTTTGTTATGCATGATCATAGGTGAGACAAAGATTATGATTAAGAAGGTATATCTAAAAGGACTCAGAAACAAATATGTATGTTTCCATTTGCATCAAAAGAATAATTATAGGCCCTAATGATCTAGGGAAGTCTTACTTGATGCTGCTTCTTCTGGCTTCTGTAAGTCAGTTTGCTTGCACTGAAGTAAAGAAGAGCCAGAGGCAACCCAAGGTTTCCAGGATCTTGCTAGAATTAGACGTGTAGAGGTCTATAAACAAAATGAAATATACTACAATATGAAACTAAGGATAAAAATCTTTCCTTCAGAGCAGCAATTAACACAATCAATGATTTTAAAACTTTATCCTATTGGTAGAAGAAAGTATCATGTGCTTTATCTAGGGGGGAATTATGAGCTGTTTGAAGTTCAGTTCTGCAAGCATAGTCCAGACCAGCAAGGTCCTTTCTGTAGACCAAAAAGAGAAGTGAGCAGCACTTTCCCTTTGAGGATGACTGCCCAAGGCAGAGAGTATTCATAGTACTGTGGGGCTGCCTTTTTACCCAGTGGCTACGGAAAAATAATGCTGATGATTTATTTGAGGGAGCTGTCTAAACTCCTCGACATCTGACTCGTAGTTCAGACCAGGGGACATGAATTCCAGGCTCAGTCTGATGACAAATGGGAGGCACTTTTTCAACAGAGGTTTTACATGCTATTAGATATCAAGTAAAATTTCCCTCAAACCAGGAAATTTTGCAAGATCAGACTCTTCTTTTGAAATGACCAAGATGTCATTTGCTTGTTTGGTATATGCTAACTGATGACTTCTGTTGGCCAGTGTTTTAAAACAAGGAGTAGCTGGACCAAGTCATTGACCTCATGATAATATAAAAGATTATAGGTTTCTTATTACAGAAAAACACCTTACATTTGAAAAAAAGGGAGAAGAAAAACAGGTCATGGAACACTAACTAAGAACTCCAAAGTGAGCTCTCCTGGACAGTATGTGAAATACCACTGAGCTAATCAATAGTATTGCAAGTGCCAGAAAAGCTACTGCTCACCAGCAAACAAGAAAATATATAAATTCCCTCAAACCCAGTACACCTTCTTTCCCAAAAGTAACCAGCTGAGCTGGAAGAAGAAGTAAGGAGACTTCCTCACAAGGCAGAGCCTGGAACAAGGCAACATCACAGGTAAGACACAGATAAATGAGGTCTATTTCCTGGTGTTCCAGGCTGTCCTACAGGAATCCATGTTGTCTTGGAAGTTGCCTACTATCAGGACCATTGCCAAACCCTTAGCAGAATTCTCTGTTGCTGTGCTTACTGTGGCTTTATCTTTGAGCTAGCTAGCTTTGGGAACCCCTTCTCGAGTCAAGAATATGCTTTCCATCAATGTTGCAGATAATGGAGGTGTAGTAGTTCACAACTGCACTACTTTTAATTTTCTCTAGGCCTTCCCCCCTGACGTCAGCTGATTAATGCTGCCCTTTAGAGTGAATGACAGCTGAAGGATTTGCACAGCTCAGCACAGCTACTGAGAGTTCAAAGCCAACATCTGTGAAACTAGAAAGTGATGTTTTTTACAAAGTGTTTGCAGGGGCTGTGTCACTGCTCTGTTACATCTGCATCAAGGAAACATCTTAGTCTAACATCTTGACTAAAATTTTGTTTCCTCATTTACACTGTTATCACCATCTTGCAACTATTTCTCCTCAAATATTATCTATGTTTTTTTTTTTGGGAGCATCATACTTACACTCCGGGTAGTGCATTCTGCTGGAATTTCTGGATTCTGCTGCAAAGACCAGATGAATCTTCATGAATTGTTCCTATTCTCATTTTTTGTTTCTCTTGTCTATGTAGGTTAAAAAATTGCAGGAGTGCAGTGTTCTTTTCCATCCTTTTGTATGATACTGAGGCCTCTAAGATTGTTCCTTTCGTTTGAGGCCACTTAAAGAGAATTTATTTTGAAAAACATTTAGGAAAAAGACCAATTCTTTTGACAGCACCAGTATGTGATATTTTCATTTTTAACCCTTAGATATTCCTTGTGTGCAAATGTCTTTGGAACATTTGTGCAGTTAATAATCTGATATGGCTGTTATAGAGATGCCTTTTGTGTCCAACACCTGTTCAGCTGCAGCTTTCATTCACTAAAAATAGCTGATTTCAAACTTTTTTTATAATTTATACTTCTATTGCTTGCAAGCTCATCCGAGAGCCCCTTTTATGTGGCAATACTTTTGTTGCTTCTCATGCTCAGTTGAAGTTCTACCTTCTTCATTTATCACATGATCATATTTTTAATTTGTTCTCTTTTCTCATTATGTGTATCTATAATTTCGTGTAGCTGTTTTAATTCAGATTAAGATGCTTTAAGTTAGTGTGAGCAATAATCAAAAAAGCTGTTTAAAATTAAATCTTTAAAAAATGGTTTTGGTAGAGAGGTGTTATTGAAACCAAGATCTCAGGCTTTAAATATTTTGAAATAGTTCTCAGGTACTTTTGAGGTAGAATGTCTTTCACTAAAGAAATATGGATATATTTTTCTTTAAAAAAAATCTTTCTTAATTTTTTTTTAAATTAGAAATATTTCTATTTAAATAAACCATAAAAAACATTTATAAAAATATTTTACCAAAGAGGTTCTTATATTTTTTTTTCTTTCACGACCTTTCACCGAGGTTTTATGTCTCTTTTTGCCTTGAGTCCAGAAATTTGAGTGTTATCAGAAAAAAATAAAAAATCTAGTTTCACCCAGGGGCTGCTTTTCCAAGCAAATGACCAAACATCACGTGTTTGGTTTTATTTGCAGTGCTGTGGTTGTTCTGTGCTGCAGACTGAAGGTGTGTTCTGTGTGGGAGGCCAAGGGGCAGGAAATTTATGAAATACAAGCAAAAACAAAAGATCTTGCTGAAAGGGTTTCCTCCTGTTGAAGATTCAGCAAAGTCCTTGTCTTTTGGAGATTGGCCCCTGTGGAGTTCAGGTGCCCACTGCCTTCACTCAGTGTCCTGTGGACTTGCTTACTTTTTCAGAAAACCTTGAGTGGTAACTTCTCTCTGTTCCCATCAGGACAGCTGAGAGCTCCAACCCTGTGGATAATTCTGATTTTATCTGCATACCTCTTTTTTTCTGCTTTATTTGTAACACTTGCCTGCTGAAGAATCATCTTCCTTAATGTTTGTTTACTCATCACAGGCTTTTCTGAAATCTTAAAAAACTGCAGTCAGACTCACCACATAATTAATATATTTCTTCTGTGTAAAGACAGCATTATTTTTCTAATACTAAAGCGTTTTCTGTAAAATGTAACCAATTTTGTTAGGGAATGTTGCTCATATTATTCTTCATTTACATACTCTTCTCAATAAACTGCTTTTAACAGTTCAAGCTAAAAATCACTCTTCAAATATAACTTATTTTCAAACAAGGAAAAAATTTCAAACACTTAACATAGGAGTTTGTTTCTTTAAAAAATAGAAAGCGATTAGAGGATCTTCTAAAAGGAGTCAATTGTCACACAGCAGCCCAAGGTTTTGCCACAGGCTGCATTTTTACTTTTTTCTTGAGGAGTACAGTGTTGCTATTGTTCAGTTTCATGTTAGTTCTGGCTGCCATTCTGCAAATCCCATGGACAATGGAGTAATTTAGAGGCCCCTTTGCAGCTGGGTGGGAAAGGAATTGCAACAATAATGTTTTAAGTACTCTTAAAAAGTGCTTGATAGTTTTTTAACTTGTTCTGGTGACCTGATCTCACGAATAAAGATTTTTTTAAAAAAGTCTAAGGGATGCATTTGAATCTTATCTCACTTCCTAAAATACTTAAGAACCAATTTTCCTTACATCTGGAATGTCTTTAGTCAGTTTGGCTGTTTTAATCCGGGTAAAATCTGAATGAGAGCAAGTAATCTGGAGACCTGCAAATGAACCTTTCTGAAGTCTTTAAACCACTGCTGAACTCATCAGAAATATACAATCTTTATACACTGTTATGCATCCAAAAACTCTTCCAAGTCTTAAGGGGTGAATGTAGCCAGNAAAACATTTTCTTGCCCTAGGAACTGCTGAGAATTAATTTTATCCTCTAATATTCTTTAGGAAATGTAAAATTTGTCTCTAAAGAAAAAGATTATTCAAATCTCTTCAGAAAATGAAGTTTAGACTAATGAAGTTTTTCTGTAGCAGAATAAGGTTTTCTTAATTTGATTTTCAACGTTACAATGTCCTGTGGATCTCAATTGCTTTTAAAAGAGAAGAGTAACTTTTTTTTATCATGATGCAGAAGAATATAAATTGATTTATTAATTAATTAAATTTAAAATAATAATTATTTATGAATTAAGAACATTTATTAATTGTCAGATGTGAGGCATCAAGGTCAGTGGAAGCAAATGAACATCCACTGACGTTGTTTCTCAAAGATGCAGATTTTAGCTGGAATTGAGTTTCACCTGATATTAATTTGAAAATATTTTCTTCCATAGAGACTTAGGGTGCAAAGAAGAAGGGAAGGTTCTGGGATTGTCTGTCTGGATGTAACTGACCGGAGGCATGAGCCTTCTTCCATGATGACAGAGCTCCCTGCGAGAGTGGAGAAAAATGCAGCCATGAAAATCAGGTGAACTGAAGCATGAGACTTCATTTTTCATGAGAGGAGAGGATAACAGCCAAGCAAAAGCTGAAAAGAATTGAAGCCAAATGTTTAGGAAGGAGACACTACTGGAGCTTGTTGAAATCTGGGAAATAAAAGCAAACGAAATGTTGCAGGGAGTGGTTATCAACACTGGAAAAACTAACTGTGGTTACAATCAGGGCTATAGTTACAATCGAAGTATCACTTAAAACTTTGATATTTATGAAGTACCAAGTGAAAAGAGAAAACATTAATACAAGGCAAGGTACTGTTTTGTATTAGCAACAGCATCACAATCGGCAGCTGATCTGCACGTGCCTTGGTTTGCATGAGTGGCATGAGCACAGAAACTCATTAATTCACTGGCACAGATTAGAAAAATGGATATATTCTTTTGCTGTCAAAACACAATGTAACCCAAAGCAAAAGGAGTCTCTGTGCTTTCGCAACTCATGATGAAGTGCAAACTGAGTTTTCAAAAGGTTCTTTTAGATGTACTTAAGGACTTGCTGGGGGAGAAGTGGGGACATCTACTGGAATTTTAAAACACTTCATCATATGTTTCCAAGGCTGCTAGTGAGACGTATTTGGTTTAGGTCTAAAGTTGGATGAATAATGCAGAAACAATTTCTACTTATATTTGTGCAAATTTGGAAGCAAATCTTCAGCCATCTTGGGGTTGCTTTTGGTGTCATTTCCTGCACACACTCACAGAGTTATTAAACTTTAATCGCATAACTGTTGGCAGAAAATAAATGTTAAGCTCACACAGGAATACTATGAAAAGTGAATTTCTAATGTGCTTTCTGTAAGCCTGTGTACCACAAAGCTGATTCCATGAGTTATGTTCATTAGACTGGAGGATGGAAACAATATTAAGTGATTTATGGGACTAACTGCAATTGAACAGTGAGTTTGTGCTTGGAGTAGCAACCCCTTACTTTAAAAGAAATTACAAAAAGAATTCAATGAGGAAGGAATATGTGAAGGAAATTGCAACCCTCTCCCCACTTTTCATGGTAAGAAGGAAGGGAACTCATCCATCATTAAATGCGTTCATTAAAAATTATTCGCTCAGATCCATTTAAAGCATGTTCTGACTTTAATCTCCTAATTTCTTGGGGCTAGATTGTGATGTGTCCTGCATGCCCAATAGGAGCATGAAGGCTCCTCCTGCATCCTGATGTAGGTTACTTGGACCTTGGGACTGGGCCTGCAGGAGCAGCAGTGTTATGGACGTGCTCCCTTTCCTCAGAGAAAGCCTGTGGAAGGGAGGGACAGAGGAATAAAATTGCAGGAGGGGAAGCTGTCCCTCTTGATACAGAAATCCTGGCTTGCTGGGTTTGGGTGAGGGTCAGGGTTTCCCAGAATTTTACTGCTATGGACTAGTGAATAAAGAATTCCTGCTGGGAAGAGGAAGATGTAGGCAAAGTTGGCCTGAAGGGTGTTTGCTGTATCTGTGTGCCACTGCAATTTGCCTGTCCCATGCCCTTCAGTCTATGTCTTATTTTAATCCTTCATGTTCAAAGACCTTATGACTTTACAAAGTATCTGACCTGATTGTATGATGTGATTGTGTTGTGCAATTAAAGATTGTTGAAAATGAGAAGCAGGAGTTTTCTTGCTCACCTTAAACTAAAAGCCAAATTGCCTATATTATAAGCACACTGGTACTTCACAGACTGGTCCACAGAGTTTCAGCGACTCTCTGTTTTACTGGGCTCTTTGCATTTTCAACCTTTGCATACAATGGACTAAATAAATTGTGTGATTTTTGGTGGGTAATGTTAAATGATTGCTCAGCAATATTTAGAGTCACAGGCACAAAATATGCCACTGGCAAAATGGAGAATGTTGTTCCTTAAGTCCCACGACCATTTTTCATGCTTCTAAGAACTGCTTCAAATATTGCACATAGCTGGTTCACATTGTTGTGCTGGGTTTTTTTACTCATTATATCTCTTTTGTTACAAATTGTCAGATCTATGAGAAACTTTCTGTAAGGCTTTCCACCAAGTTGTCCTTAAGGATTTTCTGCTGGAGTGACAAAAGGGAACCATTTGCTGCTCATCAAAATGCACATTTACCTCTAGTTTTACCCTTAATTCTGAACGTTTCAGATGTGTGGAGATTTTACACGGAGTTTTCCACCTGTGAGCATATGAGCTGTTGTAATATTCTTTTCTTGCAGCCTTCAGTTGGGTCCTGGGAATCAAAGGAGATCCAGCAGCCACAGCTTTTTCAGTAAAAGGATTTGTTTTGCATGCTGTTAGCAGGGTGCTCTGGTTATGAGACTGTCTGGTCAAAGAGATCACAGTGACAACCTCCCTTACGTGCTGCTCATTATGGACAGTTTGGCTCATTATGGTGAGAAATGCTGACATGACTGTTTTCTGACTTCAGTAATAAGTTTTAATTCTCTGGTTTTGCTAGTGTTAAGTGTTAAATTTGTTAGTAAGTGTTGACTTTCCTGTGCTGCATTTCTGATTCACTAAACTGACATGTTTCTATCAATATATCAGTCTCATTTAACTGGCCTGCTGCTCCCAAGTTTTACTAAATTTATCCCAAATAACACATTTTTAATTGAAAAGAGATTCCCTGAGTCTGCATGTATATCCACATCCATTGCTAGCCATTTTTGAGGCTTAAACCTACTCCTGTTACAAATCCTCCAATATCCAAGATCTATGGATATAGTTCTTGTACATTTTCAATTAATACTTTTCTTAATTACACCTTAGTGGATCAGGTCACTGCAGGGAAACATACCTGAACGTTTGAAATGCCAGAAGCTGCCTGTACAAGGATGCTGGCAGAACTTCTGGCATGAATTCAGAGTATTTTAGTAGTACATCCACTTAGACAAGCTGAAGACATTAAATTAAAATTACTCATATATTAAGTTAGTAAGACAATAAATGGTTGAGGGTACAAGGACTAAAATCTTCCCCAGACAATAGCACATAATATCCAATTAATAGTTGTGGTAAATCTGTCTGGAATGTATTCCATATCATTTGTGGCAAGAGTTGCTATCAATAGGAGATTACAGAGAATATTTAAATTAGCAATGAGAATTACCCTAAATAACAAGCTTATTATTTACTATATTTGCATTTTGTTAAGTTTTTTTTAGTTGTACTGCCTGGTTGGATTTTGTGGATCCTTTTCTGTCCTTTCTGCACAAAAGCCCAACTATGGAACATTTCTGAAAGCAACAATTGTGATTTTATAATGAACCACAAGAGGGGGGAGAATGAACGTAAATGAAAGAACTTGATTTTAATGAACAACTGTTACAGTTTGGACAATGCTGTATCAATGCTGAATTTAGGAATCTTAGCCAGTTCTTGGCTGTGGAACAAAGAGTTTGAATTAATGGTGAGATGTTTTGCCTAAGATTCATTTTTTCAGGTCTGCTGATTTATTGCTGAGCATCTCTCAAAGCTGTGGGCAAACCACACTTCCAAATGATTCTTGCCATGCTGAGTGTGCTCATCCCTGTCTGTATTGCCTTGATCAAACACAAACAAATGCTAATGAAATGATAAAAATAGGGATCTCTGTGACCTGAATAATTGGTTTTATAACTGAGTTACCCTGCCTTTTAATTTTTTTCCTGCATTTATACAAAGGAGCTCTCTAACTCAAGTAATCAAGGAATTCCTCCCTGGTGTGTAGATGAGTTTTTGGTGTCAATGTGAAAAATAAATCAGCTTATTCTTGTGATTATGGACTGATACAGGCCTGGTGACTATCCGAGTGATTTACTCTTTAAAGAAGGCTCAAAGTCCCCTGGTCCAGCTACACTGATGACAAAGCTGGGAACACCCAGAGTTTCTACTCTGGGACTGCTGAGACCACATGGGCCTGGATCAGCCCTTGGGAGAGGATGCACGACAGCTTTGGCAGGGAATCAGCTTCCTAATCTCAGGATTGTGATGGCAGCTCCTATAGCCAGCTGAAGGGCAAGGAAGGAAAACAGATTTCAAGAAGTCACCCACTCCACTGTCCACATTCTTTTATTTCAAAGTAGGTACAAGGGATAGACAATTTTTCCAATATTTGGTCCTTTGTATCTTATGTTCCTCCTGGCCTAGGCTGTCAGTCTAGGGAGAGGGAGAGAAAAAGAAGGATTCTTACCTCACCCTAGATTAAGAAAGAAGCAAAGCAACAATTATAACAGTAATACAAAGATGGCATTATAGCAGGTGTTTGCAGCATGGCAAAAAAAAAGAAAAGTAGAATAGTCAGCAAACCTCAGCTTTTTGTTGCAAGAAATTACAAGTAGCTCAGTTGACTGTAACTCTGAGAGAACACCATGTAATGTTATTAGGCAAAATGATAATGTCCTTAATTTCATGTTCAAAAGCTGAATGGTTCTGAAGGAGGCTTGCGAAAAGAAATTAAGATAGTTTTACTAGAAGAAGACAGAATGTTGATTACCAGCAGTGGGGTATCCAGATTTGACTAATGGCACAGTTATTGTATGCATAAGCCCTAATGGTGTTTAAGTGGTTGCTAGAATGAATGCAATTAATGTAATTTATTTGTTAACATCCAAACACTGTAATATTCAGAATAGGATGGGAGGTCCCTTGCCTAGCACATAACCATATGAATATTTTTTAGTGTCTCCTTTCACAAGTACACAAAACCAATGACTATGTGTGTTTCTGTGTTGTTTTCTTTTTTTTCTTCTTTAATGATTCTCATGTTTTAAGGGGCATCATGTATGTAGCTCCACTCATTTAAACTGATTTTGTTTTGCTTGGTTTCATGGATTTTGGAGGGATATTTTAGGATGTTTTAGTCTGCCTTGCCACTTGAAGACAAGAAGTTGCAGCTATTCTACATGTCCTGAGTTGTTTTTTTAGGGAGGGATCCTCCTTTATTTTCTGAACTTCCGTAGGGTTAACAGTGAATTGATTACTTTCTTAAATTGTTTCAGTGATTGATGGTGATCTATGCTAAAAAAAAAAAAAAAAAAAAAAAGAGAAACTCCATGTATTTCTAATGTGAGTTTCTTTCAGCTAAAAGCTGGAGTTAATAATTTGAGATCTTGTCAAGCTGCATCAGAGCATCAGCCTTGTATTAGTGGAGAACTTTCCGTAAGTATGACTGGGATGTAATCAAAATCTTTGAATGACACAGAAAAAGCTTCTGATGTTTCTCATTTTGTGTCTGTCACTTTTGATTCCACATTTTTACAACTTTCTAACCTTTTCAGTATTCTCACTCTGCATTTTTTGGGGACCTTTTTTTTGATGGGATATTTTGTTTGTTTGTTTTAGATCTGAAGACCTCACTCATGTCAGGTCTGAGAACGAAGTGTCTGTGGTGTTCTTGCTTGATATTTTCTTAGTTACCCCAGGAGAGAGGAGCATCAATCCTGTTGAGAGATGTTCCTCCAAGTGTGAATAGCAGCTGCACTGCAATGCTGTCCCCTCTCCTTGCACTAATGTGAAAACATCCCAAGCCTTGGCATTGTTCCTTGCTGACTCAGAGAGAAAGCAGAGTCATTATTCTCCTACAGATGAAAATTGATTGATATATTAGGGTTAATAGCAAACCTTTATCAGCAGGAAAAACTTATCAGCTTACATTTCAAGTAAGTTATTCAAAAATATTGACAGGCTCTCTAAGCTACTGCTGCCCTCTGCACTGGGGACTGACATGGCAGGGCTGGGATGAGACACAGTTTCCTTTCAGTCTGGATCCAGATCAATTACCTTATTGTGAAGTCACCAGTAAGAGACCTGGGTTGTATATCAAACTTCAGCATAAGTAGCAGCTGTCAAAACCATCAGATTAATTACTGTTCATTAATCATTTCCTGTTCAAGATGGAAAATCCTTCCAAATCAAGGCGTAGAGAACTTGAAATTTTGTTTAGAGCAGTGGTCACGTATTTTGAAGAAGGTTTATAGATTTCACAAATGATTTTTATATAAATGCTAAATATTTTTTTTAGTGTAATATCTCCTTGCCATATCAAACAAAGTAATTAAAACTTTATTAATAGATATATGAGTTCCCTTATTAAGAGAGCAGCTATATAAATTTATATAACTGCTTCCTCTTTATTCTCCCTGACATGTATGGCTCATTTGGAAGGACTGTTACGTTTAGGAGAGCTTAAAGTAACGTTTAAATATTTCTTTTAAAACTTATTACTGTAAATGGAAGGATTTTCTTAATTGTCTTATTTGATTTTTTTGGTCTTTTTTTTCTTCTTTGTCGTCTTTGGCTAGAGAAATGTACAGAGAAAGAAGCACAGATAGAAGGGAGACTCCTTGTAGTAGAAAAAACAAATTGAAAGTTGCTATTTTCAACTGTCTTGTGAAAAAACAAAAGACTAAAATTTAGCTCTGATTCAGAAAGACTAAATTACTAATGTTTTTTTAATAATCTGCTATATTGAAAAAATGTATCTTCATGCCTGTGTGCCTCTGAGTTCCTCATGGCATCTCTCAGTCTTTGAGTTGCTTCTTGTTGGTAGCTTGATCCAAGGAAAACCTGTAAGAAGCTTTACTTAACATAGTGTTCAAACTCTAACTGTGCATTATTTCACATGCCTGCAATCTATACAATGATAAACCTGAGGTGCTTGAGTTTTTACCTCCAATAATCACAACTAGAAAACCACAAATGAGCTTTTCATTTCTCCCTTGCAAAAACTATAAAAACCAAGGTAAACCATCCTGCCAAATCACTTTTATTTGGACCTCACTTTCCTGTTCACTAGTTTTACTCCAAATAATTAAAAGCAGCAGTCCTGCCCTTCACTGTGGTTTCCAAGGAATTCACAAGGTGCACATGCTCCATCCAAAGTCCTGAGTGAGACTGGATTGGAGGTCCTTGGTGGGTTCATAGCCCAGGGCTCCTGCACCTGGGGATTTGAGCTACAGTGTCCATAAAGTTCCCTTCTCCAAAAGATGGAGGCTTTATAATGCTGAAATGAGCAGCCCACATAAAATTTAATGCAGTGGCAAAGATGAACTTACACCTGATACTTTTATTTTTTGTTTGCTTCAAATAGGATTTATCATTTGGATGTCTCTGTAAGGAAAAGATGAGCTGAAGACATAAATCCATGGGTGGGTTATTGGTTTTGTTTTTGGTTGGAGTTTTGTTTGCTTTATTTTTTTTAAAGAACTTATTTCTGTCTGTAAAAGGCCTTTAAGCATTCTGCATTCTCCTTGCTTTCCAATTAAGTTTTCTGGTGTTTCTAACGTGGTCCTCTGGTTGCTGGAAAGTAATAGGAACAAGAATGCATTTAATACCTGGCCTGGTGTCTTGGCAGCAGAGCTTAGCACTCCAGTGTGGGGAACAGCAGGTTCAAGACCAACCCCAGGAGTCTCAGTACTTGGACTGGCAGAGGGCTGGCGTAATGCACAGACAGTGAGCTCATTCTGCAGGTGGAGTGTTCAGCTGCATTGATCTTGTGGCAAACCCAGCCTGCTAAGGTTTTGGAGAAACATTGGCTCTGATCTGAAAGGAAATTGTGCTGCCTTTCCCTGTCTTTCCACCAGTTTAGCTTGCAAGCTCTAATAACATTAAAACATACTTCAAGCAAGAAGGCTGACGCAGCTACAGAGACACAAAGTAATTTCCTATAAATAGTAAATACAATAAGCAAAACTCTAATCTCTCATTAGGTAATTGTATTTTCATGGGGTCAGCCAGCCTCCCTGGCCAGGTTGAGGTCAATTCTTAAATATGTGCATTATATACATTAGGCATCTGTTAATGAAGCATAAATTTCATCAGCAAGCTGGGTGCCAAAATCAACTCATTTGGGTACATGGTTTGCATCTACAGTGGTGTCTTATGGGTTTCTTCCATAGCTGAAACAGCAAGTTTGTGTAGATGCCATGAATGGCATGTAATAAGGAAAAAAAAAACAAACACCACAAGTATAATAGATGAGCATAAATTTTCTGAATTTTGGTTAAATTAAATTCAGAATGCAGTGGATTCTAAGATAGCAGTAAATAAAGGGTAAGGAAGAGATCATATTGCCAGAACCAGGAATACCTGCTCAGTGTTTGTAGTTATTCCATTTGATAATATCTGATCACTGTTAATTATTTCCTTTGACAAAAGAAAAAAAAAAAAAGCTAATAAAAAAAAAGCTAAATACAAAGCAAACCCTATCTTTTAGAGCATCCTTTCCTAGAAGGGGTTCAGTGGGGCTTCACTCTAAAAATTCACCAGTATATTGCTCAGATCCATCACAGGAGCCCTGGCAGAGCAGCAGCAAGGTGACACCACTCAGCAATTAAGAAGCCTTCATGCTGGCTCCTCGTGCCAGCCTAGGGTGTGAAATGTAGGATTTTGTTCCCAAGAATGGTGAGCCTAGAAATGAGAACAGGCTGAACAACCCTAGTACCAAACCTTATGGTGATGGCATCATAACATTCTTCCCTTGCAAGCACATAAGCAAAATTACTTATCTGCTTTGGAAGTGAGGTCTGTGTGTCCTTTCAACATTCAGGCTGGAATACTGCTGTGCTTTATTTAACCAACAGAGGGTCTAAGGACAGCAGGATTTTGGCCATTTTTTATTGCCCATTAAAGTGGCAGAAGTGTTTCAGAGTAGTAGCCAATTTGAAAAGGAATATCAAATAAAAAAAATTCTTCAGATTTCAGGAGCGTTCTCCTTTCATTCAAAAAGTTTATGTAGCTGAGCACTGGATCATTGCGTGCTTTGGCAGTGGAAAATAAAATTTCAGAAAGAGAAAACTTTACCAGTAGCACATGTTGGAACAACACTACAGGCTCCAAGTTGGGTTAAGCCAATTGTAAGTTTGACAGCAGAATTATATCAGCCTCTTTGAACAAGTAATTCAAGGAATTTATGTAGAACCATGTGAGCTGTTCTCTTAGTTTTGATTCAGTGACTTCCATGTAAAGCAAAGGTAAGGTTTTAGCAGGCAATAGAATGAACAAATTATTGGAAAAAGATTACACTGTGCCAAGAATTGTCCTGCAAGACACTGAATCCCAGTGAGACTGGAAAATCAGTGAGGGGAAAAGGTGATCTCCTAATTCTTCGTTCCTCTTTTCCAGTGGAGCAGAGGATGGGTAAGTAAAGGAGGTTAGTCCTTGTTCCTGTGTACCCAAAATTCAGGCAGCAAAGAACTGAATAATAGATATATGGAGAAAGGAAGGATATATATCTAAATTGACAGTTGTCATTAGTAGAAATTAAAAACATGAAGTCTTTTTTTTACATGCATCTACACACTGAGACCCAGAGAACTCCATCCATCTACTTCAGTGGGCTTTGGGACAGTGCAGACATTGCTCTGTTGGAATGAGGTTACAAGGAACCTTCAGAGAGGCTTTTCCCTTCTGCTGTAGGTTATAGAGCTACAGTCTAAGGGTTAAGAGACTTTTCATGAATACAATTTGAGAAGAAGCAGATCCTGATTGCCTCTGCAAATGAAAGCAATGAGACAACATAGGTTTTCAATACTGTTAGCTTCTAGGTTAAACAGGACTGATTCCCCTTTTGAAAATCTCTGTACTGCTCAAACTAGTGCAAACAGTATCATGGGTTTCTTGGGGGGAAAAAGACCAATGACATATTTTCCCCTTTATCCATCTAGCTCTGGGAAACGTAATGCTGCTGAATATGCTGGCTTTTGTAAGAGATGTAAAACAGAGTCTGTGATCATTTGTGGTCATTAAGGATAACTTTTTTTTTTCCTTTTTCATGAATAGAGGTGTTAGAGAAGGTGTTCTGGCCTAATTCCAGTGCCAGTAATTGGATTTTTTTTTTTTTAACCTACACACATTCCTTCAGCAGTTTGTGTGCTGGACTCAGTTCACTGTTGCCACCTTGGCTCCTTTTTTTTAGCTTGACTGATGCAAACAGACACTTAGACAACTGTAAGCTCTCTTTTCCCTCTATATAGCCCTTTATCCCAAGGATATAATTACTGCTTGATAGAGTTTTTTCAGATGTGCTTTCAGTAGTGTGCCTCCACCACCTCTCCAGCAATATTTGATAGGGGGATGTTTCTAGAAGGCAATATTCAGTGGGAACTCAAAAGGTGAATGGATTATCTATGAGGGACTGGACACTGGTGGCTGAGCCATTTTTCTGCCACACTGGTGTTTAGCCCTGCAGTGGCCCATAGGAACACTCTCAAGTCAGCCTGTGGCAGGAGGTGTAAGCCACTGTGTGCTGCACAGCTGGATTTGTAGTGGTGGGTGGCATCAGCAAGAAATAAAGATAATTCTGTCTCTCTGTGTAATCTGGTAAAACAATTCCAAAATTCATCTGAGAGAAGATAAGCAAACTGGAGGCAAAAGTGCTGTGTTAGATGGGAGAAAGAAGAAACAGGAGGCACATGAACTGAATTTGAAGTTGAATCAAAATATTATATCTTCTGCTCTGGCAGATATGAGGACATAATGGAAAACAAGGTTGCTGCCTTTCTACTGCTGTGCCTAATTGAAGTCACAAAGGAGGATGGAAGGTCAGACACAGTGCAAACCTCTCATTTTTCATCTAGACTGAACAGCTTCCAATGTGCTCTATGCCACCAGCTTTAGCCCTGCTACCCTACTTTATAGAGGGGCTCTTCAGCCAGGCATGAGATACAGCTTAAACAGCCTGAGAGTGGGTGAAGTTTGATAAATTTCTAAAAATGTGGGGTTTTGGTCTCTCCACAGAGATCAGCAGAGCAAATATACAGCAATGCAACCAAGCTCAGAGATTTCCCCAGACACCTTGTCCCATGTGACTCCAGGCACATCACAGTTTTAAATCCACAGGTAAACCCTTGCTTCTACACCAGAAAAAGTCCATTTGCTCATGGGAGAGTGATTAGGGATTGCCATGTGTTGAACTAGCCTGGAAATTCCCCCAGTCCTCTCTGGAGTTTGTTATTAAAAAGGAGAGAACCCAAATTAGAGCACAGTCCAAACCTCAGCATTAAAGGCCTGAAATGAAAACTTTGTGTCAGGTTATCCCTCACACCTTGGGTGACAGAGGGTTCCTCTGTCCCCACGCTGTGACCATCAGCAGGACTAGAGATCGCAGAGGCAGTACTCAGAACAGGTATCCAGTACAGGCAAAAATCACAATATATTGAAAAAAACTGTGTATAGTTCTTATACAGGTCATTCTTTCCAGGAAAAGAAGTGTGCTTGCTACTAGAAAACTTCATTGTAGGCTATCAGGGGTTAAAAAGCATTTGAAAATCAGCTTCTATTGGACTATTTTGTTTGGCCAATATCTGACATGGGTTGTACTGAGCACGTTTTGCCACCTGGCCAATTTTTTCTCCTGCCAAGCTATTCACTCAGGCTTGTGGTGTGAAAAATAGATGTTTAATAGTCAATGAAGTACTATAGTGGGTAATAGTTTATAAATTTCCATGACTTATTATGCTCAGCCTAAGTGACTGTTTATTAAGTGTATTTAAAGCCCCCCATCTCATTAACTTACAGTACTGGTGATTCCCTCCTCCCACCACTGCTGTTTTTAATGGAAAATATTCACACGTCTTTCTCCTAGGGCATGTGAAACAACCCTGTGGAAAAGAGACTGCCTGGATAAGAACAGGACATCATCCTTGGCTAGGTACAACGTGTTTATAATTTCTGGAAATAAAGTGAATCTGAAATATGAGATATATATGTTGTGTGGACCAAAAAAAATCTATAAATATCCTTTGTAAAAAATACAGCTGCCAATATCCCGCCCTTTTCTGCTTCAGGTTCACAGTGAATGACACGGTCAGTTTTATCAATAAAGCATGTCTCATGTAAAAAAATATTAAACCAGCAACTTAATTATGAAATACTGCCTTTATTTTCTTAATGGATTCCACGGTACTTCAGGGAAATATTACATACTAAGGTTAAATAAATTCTCTGCTAACAAAAACCAGGCCCAGTCTTAACTTTAGGGACCTACTATTAGCTGTGCAATGGGAAGGTGAGTTTCTGTAGCAGGGAAAGACTGCTAATTATAAAGGAATATGTTTTGTTATTAAAAATAAGATCCACCACAATCCTAAAGCCGGTTATGTTGCTTTTTGGAGGTATCACAGCACAGTAAACTGAGGGGCTTAGAAATGTCTGGACACTTGGTCACTATTTTGTGTTCGTTGGTCTCTGGGTTTGTATCTGACTTTCCTAATCCTGGGGCTCAGGAGGTGAAACTGAAATGCATATATTTCCTTTTTCAATGATGTCTGAAAGATATTAACCTCTAGAATGAAAAAAGTGATTGGTTGCTCTTGATAAATTCTGTGAAATCTCTCAAAAGCATCCTGCTGACATCAATGAGATGAGTCCTTTTGTCATATATAATATCTTAGTAATACTGTGTATGTAAAACTCCAGATTAATCCCTGATTCCAATGAAGCTACTAGAAACACAATAAAGTTTGGCCATCTAACACTTGGCTTCATGCTGTTTACATCAATTTCCTGATGGTTACTTGGAAGCTGAAGACAAACATGAGATAATGGCAACATGAAAACAGAAAAATTGGTAAGTATTATGATAATGTGAAGAGATGGCTCTAATAAAGGTAAAGGAAGTTGTGCATAAAATCCTCTCCAGTGGAAAGCATCTGAGAATACAGTTTTTCTAAACTGGGATGTTAAACTGACACAGATGTTACAGAGGAGCCCTTTCCATGTAATCTCAGATGCCACATCTGGAAACAGCCACGAGCATCAGCTCAACCTGCAACAGCAACGAGTGGAGCAAGAGCAGGGCCACCTGTGCTGCAGGGAGCGAGCAGCTCTCTCCTGGCCTGCTCCCAGGTACTTCCAAACAGCAGATATAAAATACATGCCCCCAGTGTTGAAGGAGTTAATGTGACATTGCAAAATGAGCTTTGCTATTTGCTGTTTTGTTTGGCCAATAGCTGACACAAGCACATTTTGCCACCTGGCTAATTTTGTGCTGCCAAGTTATTCATTCAGGCCAGTGGTGTGAAAAAGGAGGCATTTAATAGTCAACAGAGCACTATATAGGGTAATAGTTTATGATTTTCCATGACTACTTAGATGCTGCTCAAATTATTCTTGATTGAGCAAATTATTCTTTTTTAAAATCATCCCATTCATTTATTTACTAATGATTCTATCCCTTCTCTCCCGTACACCATTTTTTTAAAGTGGGAACTATCAGCCATTTCCATGTTTGAGGGGATTTAGCCAAAGGAAAACTATGAGCGTATTATAGCTCAGATCACAACTTTGAAAGGCCTTTTGCCAAGATATTAGATGTTGAATAAAACTCCTTTCTGAGCTTTCCAGGGAGCCCTGCACAGGGGTGAGGTGATCTGGAGAGAGAGACCCTGACATTTTGGTTCAGCAGATAAAAATATTAATCTTCTCTGCCCCCTAAGTTGTTTTATTTTTTCAGCAGGTTGTTGCTTGGTTGGTTGGTTGGTTTTTAAGGTGAAGCACAGCTTGATGGGCTCATTCCATTGAGGTCACAGGCTAGCTAAAAACCCTTCAGCCTGTGCTGAAGGAGTTCTTGGCAAGGCTATCTAAGATTAACGTTAGAACAGCAAAATCTTTCCTCAGGAGAGCCTACCTGGTAACAGGCGAGTTATTTATCCTGGAAGGTGCTGGTACAAGTGCTTAGGTGCATGCCAGAGACAGCATTTTTGCTTTTGTTTGTACATCCTGAGGTGCTGGAAGCAAGCAGGAGAGGCAACCCTTTGCCTGTCACAGCAAACACACAATGGCACTGTGTGTAAATTGATTTTCCAGACTCTGGCTTACCTGTGTTAAACCAAAGGGAGGAGGGCAGACCAAAGCATTCTGCTCTACAGATGCGAGTTTATTAAGCCATAATGCCAGAAGTTGTCAGAGCCAAATAATGCATGCTTTTGTGAGTTTATCTGATGTCACATACTTTAGACAAACACTGGTGTTAATATTCATTGTATGGCTTAATTGGTTTGCTACAGAATAGCAACACAAGTGCAGCGACACGCTTGTTATGTAGGTCTTCGTGTTGTTTCAAAGTCTTTATTATTATGACAGCAAAGTCTTGTTCATTAAAGTTTCACAATCCATTTTCATTAGGATGAAACTGATTCTGTAAATGAACAGTTGCTCTGAAAAATCAAACCCTTGCAGCTATCACAGGGGAGGTACAAAGTCTGTATTAATTATCAGGAATATGGTGTCGATCGAAGATGTTAATTGCCCTGATGGTTAGTTATTTGGGGAATTGCCATGCATTTCATGCAGGGATAATAAAAATGAATTTTTAAACAAAGAGATCTTAAAATAATATATAATCTGTAGAGAATACCAACATCAAAGGCTTATCTCAAAGCTTTGAATTTTATCTTTGTGGTCCAAAATGTTAAAGATGAACTGAGCAATATTTCAGCTGGTTCAAGTTTGTGAGAGGAAAACAAAACAAGAGTTAATTAACTGTTATTACAAACCTTTTCAACTTTAATTTGACTTTCAAATATTAGCATTTATCTATGAACTATGCTTCTGGGTTTGACAAATTAGCTTTCACAGAACAAGTTTAATTAGGCTTCATTGTGCTTTTATGTCACTTTGCACAGCTCCAGACAATGAATGGATTAACTTACTAAAAGTCATATGTTTAAAAGAATTTGTTGAATGCTAAAAAGGTTGACAAAGTTGCAAAGCTTTACCAGCCTAATGCAGAAAAGATGCATCCTGTTTAGCATGATAACACGCATTCTTTGCAGAGAACAGCTGGTGCTGACACACACAACCCTGCCTGGCTGCTCTCAGCACCCACAGGCTGTGTCACCACCCCCTTCCCATCCCATCCCACCCTGGGAAAGTCTGGAGTATGTGCTTGCTACCAAAGCCTGGTACCTGTGAAAGATAGGAAAAAAGAGCTACAGGTGCACATGACATGACAAAGCATGCTGGTTCTTTAGCTGGAATAAAATAATCTCAGCATGAACCTGTATTTCTGTTTTAATTTTTGATTTATTTCTTTTTTTTTTACCAGTGGTATTAGGACTGCTCCAAATTTATGCCATATTTATGAGAGATCAAAAAAGAAAAAAGAGAGAAAATAACTGTGAGGCATTGAAGCAATACCGCAAAATGATTTATCTCAAGATAGACACAGGTGAGAGTGGAGAGCATTGTAGAAAAGCACAAATAGATGTGAAGCTGAGAAACATTGTTGCTCTGCCTCACAAAGGGATATGTCACTTCAGAACTCACTAAATACAGACTTGGTATTACAGTAAGTATTGTCTGTAGGAGAGATTGCTTTGTAGCTGGGTATTAGACCTTTTCTGTTTTTTTCTGACTTCTTATCTTCTTCTGTAGCCATACACGTTCTTCTCTGCCCTGTGGTGTTAAACTGTTTTTGTCTAGACCACCTAGAACAGTCAGGAGATGCTGAAGAGATCTAGGAGGTGGTCTAGCAAAAATTGGGCTTGAGAACAGAAAGCCATGGCAATCTGGTTTGTGGAGAGAAAGAATTCTTCTGGGGATAGAGAACTGTATCAGACTAAAGACCATATTTCTGATGGCTGCGTGTAGGGTGGCAGAAGTAAATGCTTTTAGGAACTGGCAATGCTGAAGCAGCAGTGGGTTTGTGCACGTTCACCCATCCCAAAGCACACAGCCCTTTTCTGGTGGCCAGTATAACTTAGGCTAACATCAGACTGTGCTGAGCCATGGTTGGCTGACTGCCTGCAGATCCTCCCAGGAGTGATACCGCACCAGGATTGTCCGGTCAGGACATTCACACTGAACATAGCCTGTATTCCATGGCCAAGGAGGCCCATGCTTATGTGTTGATTTAGCAGCTTAATGCCAGGGTTTTCTCCATGCAGGAGCATTGCCTGGGGGGCCCTCCTGGTTTCCTCAATGCTGAGGGTGCGTCCTGTTAGATTTTGAGTGAGAGTGCTGTGCAATTCTTTAGCATGCACGGTATGTTTGATAGACAAGAAGAAAGGTCAGATGTGAGAAAATAACAAAAAGAGGAGTTTAGGAGGAGAAGGAAGGCAAAACAGAGAGGCAGTGTGATGGATAGGGCCAGGGGCAACAAGGAAGCCACATTAAGCAGCAGTGAAAACCAATCAAAAGTGGGGACATTGCAGAGGGGAGAAGAAATGAGACAATACATTGCAGCACAGCGATAGCAAGCTGAAATAAAAGCAAAGAAACAAGCAACAAGCATCAGATTGCCACTCAAACCCCACAGCATGATGAAATATGCTGTAGTGACCATTTTGTAAAGGGTCCTTTAAATTTAGTAAAGACAGGCAGCTCTAGCACTGGCAGCACACTGTTATTTGCACCTTTTTCTCCCTCCCTTCTATCTGGCAAGTGCCAGTTGCTCTGTTTTTCTCTATGCCCATTATTGGAATTTTCCAGTAACTTTGCACAATTCATATAAATATATAAAGCAGAACGCTGGATGAAATCAAGGCAGGAAGAAAGTAGAAGGAATATAGAATATGCTCTTATACTTAAAACTCCCATTCCTCTTATCAGGATTTATGAGTGTTCAAGAAGGATAGGCCCCCACTAAACATCTTTAACATTATCTTGTTTTCCTAAAGTTCTACTAAAAGTCAAGATAAAATCGATAAGGTTATATGTATAAGATAAGATTGGAAAGAGGAAGAACAGTTTATGGTATACTATTAAATTTTTGACATAATTTCTGTTTTAAAGGGTTGAAAAATGCATACTGTTTTCAAATTTGTTTTACAAATCAAATTTTTTCCCTATTGCTCATATTTTTCCCTTTTGGTACTGAGTCCATTAAAATCCATATTGTCTATACATACTTACTTCCAAATTTCCTCCTGCTTTCAGTCTCTCTTTGCTTCAGCTACATTGGGAAAGTTATAATAAATAATAATAAAAAAAAACCCTCCTTCTTTTGTAAGCCCAAGAAATAAAGAATACTTTAGTTCTGAAGTACAAATTTACATGAGACCAAACACCTTATTCTGCTAAGGAGCTTTGACATGTAAGAATCTCATATGTAGTATCTTGGTCTGAAAATATCTTTTAGTGCTCTTTTTGTTACTTATCCTGATTGATTCCAATGAGAGTTTTCTGAATAAAAGTAGTTTAAAATATTAAGTAAGGATTTCAGGATTTGGTGTGCTTACATTGAAGTCCCCAGTGCTGGAAAGGTTTATAAATTTCCTTTAAATGTGTGCACTGTAAGTATGTGCTTTGAAGTCAGTGGGACAAATCCTCAGCTGATATCGATTGCTTCTCTTCCACTGATTTCAGTGAAGTGATAACATTTATTGTAGCTGAAGACATATCCCACAGAGACTGAATGCTATTGTAAAGTTGCATGCTTAGAAGCTTTTTCCACATTTACCCCAAGACTATTTCCTCTCTGTTCCCAGAACCTTCAAGCAGCCTTTTATAGTATTTCATTTCACTGCAGTGCTGACACAAGTTCCATTTCAGTGATGGAAGAGAATCCTATACTTCTGTGGAGCATAAAATGTTATAAACAAAAGGCAAGTGATAAATTGAACCCACACACTATGCTTTACTTACATATTTTCTGTATATACAGTGTGCTGCCTGTACTGCTATGCCATTCTTTCAGGTATGGTTTTCATATGTATAAAGATTGCACTACCTTGTGACATTTTTCACTCTCCTGAATTGTTACATGGGTCCTGCAAAAATGTGGTCATTGAATTCTTTTATTTTTGTTCCTGTTGAAAGGTGAAATCAAGCAGGACTTTTTGTCCATGTTGTCATGCTTACAGGGACAATTTATACTCCCAATTTATGGCTATGTAGCCCTTTCTCTTTATTCAAGGGTTAGGCTGATTTAAAGTGTGTTGATCTGAAACCACCCTCTGACATTTCCCCATATTTTCACTTGTAACTTGTACACTCATACTGTGCCCAGTAGAGTTGTGTGCGAGGCCAGAGCCTATACATTTTTATGGCTTATTATTTAAGTTTCTCTAGTCCTCTGGATTCTGTGCCTGTGGTGGCATCAAAATGACTCTTTAGGTTGATTTTTGTGGGTTTGTAAATATACCCTAGAAATATCTTGTGAGGAAACAAAAAAAAGACATGAAGTTATTCTTCCAGATAAGCTCTCTCAAAAGATAGGATAAAGCATACTGGGGACAGTTGAGATTCTTAAAATATATACATCTGCATAATAAAAATGGAAAATTCTGAATTTAAACTCTTTATACTGAAAATCAGATGAACTTTGGGGCAACAAACTTCAGCTGCGTGTGAGACAATTGGGAAAAGACAAGATCACCAGACTTAGCCAAATCATTTTGACATGGCAGTCCTTGCATAAGCAGAACATGAACCTAAGGCTCAGAATAAGACTTTTGCTGCTGAATCAGGGAGTATAAGTATTTTCACACTTCTTTTCGGGAAAACACCAAAACGATCTTGGGTAATTAGAAACAGTAGCCTTACTTGTAGACTCAGCAGTATATGAGCTCTACAGCTACCATTTTTGTCCAAAGCATAGTTCCCAGAACCCAGAAGATGTGGCCCAGAGCCAAACCCCCTCACCCACTCTTACTCAAAGGAGGAATTACGGTCTCTTGCTGAGGGAAGAATGTGTGCCTCTTGCTTCTGAGGTAGCAACAAATGTGACTGTACTTAATCCAGGGGAGAAATCTTCCTTTTCACTTTTTTCTGGAAACTTCTCCTGTCAGCTTCAAGCGCCAAGTCGAGTGGGGTCCAGTTGCCTTCATCCAGAAACTGATCTGTTGAATGAAAATGGGCATGATAAAAGGGGGTAAATACAGATTCTCATATTTTAAAGGGAGGAGGGGGAATTATTCCCCCAGTTTGTATGAAAATATGAAGAATGGAAGGATGTACCCTTCGGCAATATTAACCCCTAACAAACGTGCCACTGCAAGAACTTTGGGAGGTATTCATTCTCCAGGGACAATCTGTTGTTGGCAAATTGTGCCCTTTGCTCGCCGTAACCCATTGTTACTGCAGATTTCACAGGTGGATTGTCACCCATTTGCTGAGGCATTTTGTGCAGTCTCTAAATCATTGCAGGCCATCTATTTGAGAAGTGTTAGTGGAGGAAGCATAATGTGCTTTCATGGTAATGCAAAATGCATTAGAAATGAATTGCATGATGCTTACCTCTCAAATTACAGAAAAGACAATGACACCCATATATGCGAATGCAAATTATATATAAAAATATCACAGATGAATCCCTGAGCTGTAACACTTGTTCATTTCTATAAATATTAACACATCAGGATTTATTTTGACATACCACTAAGATAAGTGCTAGAACTGACAATAATAATGTATAATTTATGTCCTCCATATTACCTTAACATCACTGTGCTTACATTATTGCATAAATTAATTTAATGTTTCTGACATGCAGCAGATTATTCAAGCATTTGTTCTTTTGTCTTCTGCTGGTTTCTGTTGCTGTTTTCCAAATTACAGAATATTATACTCTAATGTTTATTTTATGGTACATACAATTCATAAAGTCACTTTAAAGTTCTGAAAGCTTTTATTTAGCACTCAGATAAACATGTGTTGTTATATGATGGGGAAAGAGCATTAAAGCTTTTGTATATTAAATAACTTTATGCTTGTGATGCAAATTGACAATAGCTGAGAAGTGCAAAGCTCAGGAGAAATTGAATCTGCAGCCTGTACTTTTAAGATACTTGGGGGATATATGGTTGCTTCTGCGGGTGTCTTGTGTGAGAATCTCTCACAAATACCTGTAAAAAGTCCTAGATTTATCAAAAAATCTGTTGGTATTTGCTGGTCTGAACTACAGGTCTGTCCTTACCTGTCCCATGTGATAAACTATATGTAATCAAGTGTGCATTTTCACATGGCCAAAAAACATAAAATTATGTGCCTGTTGCATTCCACTGGTCAACTTGAGGCTAGAATTCAGCTTTTAATTTTACCCTGCAAAAAAGCAGAATATCCTCTCTGGACATGCAGCATCTTTACGTTAGAAATAAATATCTAAGAATTGATAAATCAGTGTCTTAATTTCTCTGAACTCAATGGAAATGAAAACTTCCCTGAAAAAAACAACCCAACAAAACAAACCCAGTCACACAACAGTGGCAATATGTTTAATTTCCTCAAACAGTTTTGACAATGCGCAATTGAAAGCATTTAAAACACTGAATAACTGTTACTTGGTAGCAGTTGTGCATCTTCACTAGATCTGGGGAAAAGAAAGTGTGATAAAGCCAAGCTGTTCACAGCCCAGCCCAGGCCAGTAGCCTGGAGAACTCTGAGTGGAGGATTCCCGAGCTGAACCTCTGTGACTCCCTCAGTGCCCTTTTCCTGGGGCTAAAGGAAACACAGCATCACATTTTGCTGTAAGAGCTCCAGGGCGTGCAGGGCAGGATACACATGGCACAGAGTTTTTTTCCTGGTAGATTTTTTTGGACTGCTTCCCTTGGCTTTTAAGTCTTCATAGCTACATGATCGCTGCTTGTTAGCATTAAAAACAAACAAGCAAACAAAAAACAAAAATAAAAAAATCAAACGGGAGAACTGGCTTTGTTCTAACTCTATTTTGAATATACTCTGAAAAAAGGGAGAAGAAAATAGATCTAGGTTTTAAAGGCCAGATTTACCTGTGCAGCATGGTGGTCTTATATGGTTGCTGTAATACCTAAAAGTGTTGTAAGTGTTGATAACCCACTGTGGTGTGTTTAGCAAATTAGTTAGTAGCCTCCAAAACGAATAACATTTTTTCAATGCCAATACTAAATAGCAAATAATTGGAGGCATTGTAGGCTTGTTTCTTTTGCTTGTTTACTGCTTTTGTTTGGATATTAAATAACTGTGAGGCTTCTCTGAAAAAACATTGCAGAAAGGCAGGGCTAAGGTCAAGATTATGTGTCAGCAATTTGAGAGAGGCAGGTGCAATATAAGAATATTGTAATAACCAAAATCAAACAATGCAATCACTGGAAAGACCCACTAAGGAGTAGGACATATGAAATTCCATTGCAGCAACCAGTTTGTAGGCACATGATCTTCAAGGTGGAACCCACAACCCTAAATTATACCTCTGGGTAATGACTAAGGAAAGTCAATTTTCTCAAAAAGACAATCTTCAAAATAACTTTCATCTGTGCAGGCAGCTGCTAAAGCCATGGAAGGGTGTTTGCTCACATTCTGCAGCTGTTCCTGTGCAAGGTCCCAGGAGATGGGATCCATCCACAGGGATCCCCATTGCAGAGTGGTGCCTCCAGCTGCCTGTCAGGGTAAGTGTAGCCTTACTGAGGGGCTGGCTCTCCTTGCCAGCTCCCATCCAGACGATGTGCAAACACGTTGCTCATCACCTGGGAGATTATCCTAGCCATGGTGATAAAAATTGCATGGTCAGGGCAAGCACTATTCCATCCTCTCTACACCCCTGTGCCAAAAAGAATGCAAGGTGCTTGGCATCCGAGCTGAATTCTTCTGGCAGGAGATTTCTGAGGTTTAATTTGATCTCTTACAGAGCAATTTTGTAAATTACCTACAATGACACATCTGGGATAGAAGGAAAAAATTTTTTCTGAATTGCTATTTAACTACTTGATATATTTTAAAATTTCGCTCAAGACTTTTACTCTTTAGCAATGCAACTTGTTGCATTTGTTTGTTTGAGGATATCAGCAGCCAAGGCATTAGTTTGCTGTGCAGAGGGACTTCAGCAAAGTAACCTTTTGAATATGTTTTCAGAGCAGCTCTAAAGCTGCTGAGTATGGGAGCCTCTTTGGAGATGCTGGCTATGCCTCTCTCAATTGTGGCTGACACAGAACAAAGTGCCCTGCTGGAATTTAATTGCTGCCTATGTATTTGTGTATGAAACCAAACCAAAAAGCAGGCATCCTCAAAGGATGCTAGGAATTATAATTTCACACTGCTCTGATTATCAAAAATTCAGGTTAAATGACAGATTTTAAGGGGTCAGTTTAAATCACAAGAAAGAACACAACAGTCTTTTAAAAGGTAGTATATTTTGTGGTTGTTTAAATCAGCTAATATAGAAGCATTAAAAATAATATTTCAAGGAAAAGCATTCAATATTTTAACAGTGTCATTGTTTTCCTTCTGCCAAGTGCTTGAGATGCTGAAATCTCTTTTTAAGACAGCTTCCCATTTTCACTAAAGACTGCTCTTAGTAGTAGTAGAAAACAAAATATTCCCACTTTTTTTGTCTTATTTTGGTGTAAAATAATCCCTCACTTTACAATTGGTCTTTTTCCCTTACTAGCAGGAATAGTAGCACAGTAGGATTTTTTAACTGAAAGTTAAAACAGAGGAGTTATTGAAAAATCAAAATACTGTTCTGCAGACAGTGATGTGGAGCAACTTCTTCAGATTTTCAGTGATGAAGAGGCACAGGGGAAATTATAATCTGTATCATCCAAGTACAAAAGTTTCATTCTAACTAAAGCAGAACACTGCCTTAAATGTGCAGGGGGAGCAGTCCTGCCTGATATCTGATGCAGGAGCCAAGATTGTTTCCCACAGAAAAAGGAGAGATCCCAGTTTGAAAGAGGACAACAAGCTGGAAGCAATAATGCTCGAGAAAGACAGAAATGCTGAATAAGGGCATGTAGGTGGTGGTAGATCAGCACTTTCAGCAGCATATCAGAAATGCCATGCTGCACAAGTCCTTCAGGATGAGAGACAGGCAGCTGTGCAAAGACCATAGCGAGGTGATGGAACTGCAGCTGATAGCAATTATTATCACAGGCATCAGCTGAAATCAGCTCTGAGTTCAGAATCACAAAGGCTTCAGGAAGGGTTAAGGGGGTGGGGAGAAGGTGAAGACAGAGGGAGGAGGTGCTAGGTTAACTTCACTTTTAAATTGTTTACCCCTACGTTACCCCTACAGCAAAGAGTCAGGACAAGAAAGAACGGAGTGAACTTCCTGACCCTGGAAGCAGCATTGGAGGAGCCAGGTAACTCTTTTGTTTGTTTGGTTGTTTCCCTGTTGGACAGCCACGGTTACAATACCAGCCCAAGGTGCTGACAAACCAGTGTTCTGTGCCCATGCTTGGAAGTCAGGGATGGCAGCTCTGTAAATGTCTCTAACACCAGTGATCCCGAGTCTGGACGCAGCTGTACTGGCAAAACTAACTCCCAAGAGAGAAATCAGCTATGCTGGCAAAAGTTCAATTTTGCCAGTAAAACCACATCTATGTTAGGGCCTTTTGCCAGCACAGCTGTGCTGGTTGCAAATCCCATGTCCTCACACCCCTGACTTTCTGCTGGCAAAAGTTTAGTGTAAGATTTGCCTCAGAAAGAAAATAATAGAGAGATTCAGAGCTACTTGTTTCAACATAGAAAGTAAGGCAAAAAATCTCCATAATGGTATAGTTTATTCAATCTCTCTTTAGAGCTCTTCTCACTTGCATTTCTTAAATGTTGATTTTTTTTTTTTTGTGTGTGTGTGTGTTGAGCACTTTAATACCAAATCATCAAAAATGCAATCTGGTAACCTGAACCACATTACAGCTTCAATGCAGCTCTGCCTCATTCTGTGCTAAACCACAGTTCTTTGATAAAAAACATGATAAAGAGCTACATTGTACAAAACACAGTACAGCCAGCTGCAAATATTCCAGGGCTATCCAGTAGTAAATAGCATAAAGTACAGAATGTGTGGAGGCTAATGCTCTCATTCATTCCTGGAGATATATATATATATTTAAAGTAAGAATCAGATGAAGAAAACCATGTAAAATGTGCCTACCATCAGCTGAAAGCATGAAGAAAACTGAGTTTTTACCACTTATCTGCAGAACGAGAACACAGTGCAAATATAGATGTATTTTCAGAGCTCTAAACTAGATTTAAGAGTGAATTAAAGCTCTAAATTCTTTCTCCTCCATGCTGCAAAAAACTGCTGTTGGGCTTTGCTTTTTGGAAGTTAAGTCATACTGATTTTACCACATTGACTGAGAAAGAAGGGTCCTAGAATCATAGAATATGCCAAGCTGGAAGGGACTCATCAGCATGTTTGAGCCCAACCTATGGCCTTGCACAGGACTCCCCACAAATCACACCCTATGCCTGAGAATGTTGTCCACTTGTAGTGTCACTGAAATGTTTTGTATAAAAATAAATCATCAGAAAATGAGTATGCATAAAAGAGCTAGAAGATACGGGCTGTCTCCTAGAGATAATAAATGAGGTTGATGCACAGGACCTGTTTGCCCATATTTCTTCTTGGTGGATCTGGTGGAAATTCTCTTTCCAAATGGGAAAAATAATAATGCAGTTGTTTTGAAAGTGCACAGACATGCACAAGTACACCAAGAACAGGCTCTTTTTGAGCTCTAATATTGCTGAGCTAGGCTGATACAAAGAACAGCTTGAAAGCTAAAAGCAAATAATTTCAGGAGTACAAGAACAATTGTGGATTGGTTTGCAGAGGAACTGCCTATAATTCTTGGTAGTGAAATCTGACATTTTCCCATGGCTTGGAAGGCTCTCCTGGTTTTACCCTAGGGTTATCATCCATTTTTTTTTCAACAGGAGAAAATTATTTTGGCCTCCCCAGTGTAAACTTTCCTAGGGACCAGTAAGGGCACAAGCCCAGCCTGGAACTTTTCCTTCTATTGACAGCCTGTTTTCACTCAACATGTCTTTGATACTAGTTCTACTTGCAAATGTGCTGATGTGGGAAGCTTTGGTGAAAAACAGATAAACAAATGTGATTGCATCAGCCTTGTTTTCTGGGGAAATCAGAATTAAAAATCTATTTGCATATCTCTGTACACAAAGAAGAGAGCTTTGGGTGACCTCTTCTTAAAAAAAAAAAAAAAAAAAAGATTGCTCCATAGGTAGCATATCCCTTTCCAAAATGTTACCTGAGTCTAATATGATGGTTGTAGGAAAAGTCTCTCTTGCCAGGAATATCCTGAAGTAGTGCCAGAGGCTTGCTGGCTTTGAGACATGTTGGGAGTTATTCATAACTCAGTGTGGGTACCTACTAGCACTGGAATGTGCAAAGTGATTTTTCGAAACCCACACAGAATCTTCAGAAGATGGTCATATTTGATGTAGGCTTTTTCATGCTATAGAGACTGTGCATAAGAAATCACAGCATGCATAAATAGTGCCAAGACTTGAAATTCCAGCCTTTTCCCAAGGAGTCAATTCCCACAACAGGTTTTTTTTCTTTTTTCTTTTTTCTTTTATTTCTTTTCCCTCTCTTCTTTTTCATTTGTGGTCATGCTGTGGCCAGAAGATGAGAAGGAAGTACAATATTGTATTTTTGACATGGTGAAATTTACACTTATGTTGCTGTAGATCTGAGTGAACATCTCTGATGTTTAATTATGGTGTAGCACCAGAGCATTAGAAAGATCTTTCTGTGCAGTCACAACTTGTCAAGAAGAAAGCATAAACTCAGGTTTGTTTGACTGGCTTCTGGTTTGTTTTCCTAGAGCTGATAACAAAATCTAGGCCTAAGACCAATTCTCCTGAGAAGCAGCACATCTTCTGAAATTCCATTACAGTTGTTAACAACTGTGGTTGTTCCATGGAATTTTAATGATGACTTTTTTCTGTAAAAATAGGAAGCTTTGTGAGTAGATGCAAAAGCAGAAATTACCTTGAAATTACTTTTTGTTCTTTGTTTGTCTTATTAAGGTCTCTTAGGCCAACAGATGGAACAAACTTAAAGAAAAATACAAAATAATAGTGTGAATGAGGTGACAAAAATTTATGCAGCATATTCAGAAACACTACAAGAGACTTGACTTGACTCTGTGTGACAAATTACACAGCAGAATACATAGGTGTCACACTCTATATGTTATATATATACATATATATATAGACTGTCAGGATACCTGATTGGGATCAGGAAAGGATTTCCCTTATTGGCTGAGGATGGGTAAGGAGCCCATCTGCAATGGGGATCCCTGTGGATGGAAACCTCTACCCATCTCCTGGGGCCTTACACCGGAGCAGCTGCAGAATGTGAGCAAACACCCTTCCATGGCTGTAGCAGCTCATTACCCAGAGATATAATTTAGGGTTATGGATTCTACCCTAAAGATCAGGTGCCTACAAACTTGTTGCTGCAAAGGAATTTAATATATCCAGCTCTTTAGTGGGTCTTTCCAGTGGTTACATAGTTTGATTTTTTTTACAATATTCATATATTATACTTGTGTTTTTGTTACAATATTCTTATCTTTTCGTACTGCTTACTGTAAAAGAATGGCAGCTGTGAAGGATGAAGGTCTCTGATGTGCCATGGGCATGCTATAAAGACTGCAGAGCAAAGATGAGACAGTGTGCTGGCAAATATTCTTGTCATGGAGTCTTGGACTACTGGTTAAAGAAACATCCATTTTTAAAAAAATTAAAATTTGAACACTTTTGTTTTTCTCTAAAATTATGCAAGTAGTGAAATGGATTCTGAGAAGCTGAATTTTGAGTTCCTTTTGATTCTAATTTCCTGAAGATGATTGTAACCTGACACTTCTCCTAATTCTCAGGGCAACAGATCTCTGAATGCATTTCTTTTCATGGTGATAAAATAATCTCTTAACAAAATCTTGAGTTTTTAGGGGACCTTTAAGTCACAAGATGCTTCCAGCCTCTGATAACATTAAAAAAAATTAAGAATTTGTCTTCTCTTCTCACCACAGAGATACATCCCATATGTTTGTTGTGCTTATTGTCAGTAGAGAGAGAGGTCAAACAGCTATTCCTTCCTGTACTGCTTTGTCTCAATGTGCAAGAGATATGTCAAGGAAGTTTGGGGTCCTGCATTCCAAAATTGAGGAAGTTGTCTGCTCTGTGACCAGGGGAAAAGTTGCTCGCTTGTTTTTTTATTCTGCTTGTGGAAGATCCTTTGAAGCAGCCCCTGTGTAAGGAAATAGTATTTTGGCAGTCTTTGCAGATTACACAGAAAATGAGTTTTTCACAGGAGATCATTGAGATAAATAGCTTATTTTCTGCAATAACTTCTTTTCTGTGGTTCATTGGATGTCTATAGACATGACAGAGAAATTTGAGCTGGCCTTGATTAAAGGTTAAACAGATGGCCTTACTTGCCTTGGGGCAGTTGCATGTTTCCATGCTGCAGTTTTTTTGTTTGAATTACCAGGTATAAACCAATAGGTGATATAAGGAAAGATTCAACTGCCTTTTCCTCTTTTTTTCTTACCTGAGAGAGTGTGGTCCTGATTTACAGAAATTCCCTGACACGTGATCTTTCTGATGCTTTTCCCCTTTAACGAGGGTGGGTTTCTCACCCAGGCTCCTTCCTGTGCAATGGCCCCAACTCTGCCAGGCTGCCCCATGAGCTGGGGTGTGCACACGAAGCCACAGCCTGCAGCCTCCCAGCCCTCTGGCAGGCCATAATTGCAAAAAAGAGCTTTCTTGCTCTAATGGCTGTGAAAAGCAAGCACAAGTGGAACACACTCTGCAGATCGATTCTGAATTGCCGAGCGAACGCTTTCAAAAAATGTTTTCTTTGTTGCCAGTTCCCTATGCCGTGGCTCCCAACCCTTCTGGCTTGAAAGGCAAGGGCATTATTTCAAAACCTTTAGGGTTTTGGAAATCAATAACTGGGGAAGATTCTTTACTTTGTTTTCAAGCAGCACAAAGGGACAAAAGCCACCCCATCTGGATGCGGATGCAGAGAGAGAGAATAGATGGGTTTTATTCTGTGGAAGCTCCAGTACACAGAGCATCTCCTGTTGAGAAGAGGGGATATGAGAAGAGAGGATGGTGAAACAGCTGTAGTCTGCATTTGGTCAATGATCTCTGGGGGCATCAAACAAGACAGCCTGAGACTGAAGTCTATCCTCACTTCAGTGGAGCAGAATCTGGGGTTTGATGGAAAGGTGTTGTTTTTTCCTTCTCTTTCTTGAGCTGTCCTCCATGGAAAAAATCCTAGTTTTAATAAAAACACCCCAAAACTCCTACTGAGCGGGGTGATTTGGGGGCCCTTATTTGGGCTGTAAGACCTCTGGTGGAAGACCACAATTGGAGTGTATTTCTGGGTCCATATCTGGGCAATCTGTGCTGAATCAAAGCAGCAGTGACTTGCTCTCCATCCTGGCAGGGAAGGACCTGGCCTGTAGGAGCAAACGTCTTGCTGATACCTTCACAATGCATGGGACACCCCAGTGGTGGGAAAATCCAGAGCTCTGCTGTGGGGAAGGTCAGGGTGAAATCCAGAGGGGCTCCTTGTGCTGTGTGTGTGATGAAAGGTGGTTATCAGGCTGGAAGCCCTTCCCTACACTGTGGGAATGAGATGCTCCTGGAAGGAGGACACATGTATGTGGGAATCACTGTAAAGAGAGAGGAGAGCAGGAAAATGAGTGTCTCCAGTGAGAAAGCACATGTCAAAGAAGAAGGGGGGACAATACAGGGTATGCAGTCAGGACAAGAGTATTGCATGAGAAGAGAGGGAGGTGAACAGAAGAAAAAAGAAAAAAAGGAAAAGAGACCGTAATTGGGGAAATGAAGTAAAAATGTTAAATATACATTTTTCTTATCAGAGGGTGCTGCCAGATTAACCCATTTCTCCCAAATTACCAGGATAGTATTTTTATTCTATTGCATCCCATCTGCAAGTCTGGCTGGCATGAGCTATATCCCTTATAAAATGGGCCTGTGTGGTAAGCAGAGCTGACCTGTAAAAGAAGAGCTTTCTTAAATGGGATATGAGGAAATTATTTGGCTCCACAGGCAAGCTTGTAGTCTCCTTTAATGAAAGTTTTGTTTTAGACTTTCCAAAAGAGATAGAGGGAGGCCTTGCAGCAATTGCATAATTTTAAATATTAAGGGTGTAAATTTCATAAAGCCTCAAACCATGCACAAGGCTTAATTTTTCCATATTTTCAAGATGGCTTGTACATTGGCTAATGAAGTTCAACTTCTCTTCTGATGTTTTAAAGTTGAGTTTACTTTGTAGTACATCTTTCATGTCCTACCAGTTAGTTTCCTGGGTTACAAGCAGGGAACACAATAGAGATATGGCTACATCCTGTTATAGATGCTTTTTTGAACCTTTGCCACTTTATAGATGTCTGTTTCCCTGTAATGATTTTCCAGTATTTAAAGAGAGAAGAATGTACAGTCAGTCTCTGCTAATTTTATTAAAGGTAGTTGTCAAAATGAAGGTGGGACTGACACTTATGTCAGGAACTTATTCACAAATCTGAGCAATCTGAAACTGCAGTGAGAGCTTCTTGCACGACACTTGCTGGGGCAAATGAACAGTGTGTTATTTCTGTGTATTTTCTTTGGGAATTGCCAGAAGCAGAGATAATTCAGAGAAGAGCCTTTGTTTCTGTGACTGCACTGTGGTAGGAAACCACCCAGAAAACAGACTTTGCCATAAACAGAACTAAGACCAAAAAATATTTTTCCTGCCTTAGTGAATGTAAATATTCCTACGAACACAAAAATAAAGTCTCTATTTTTGCTTGTGTCATGTTGAGCTGTTTGATAATTCAATAACTAGTAACAATTGTGTGTGTTATATGTACACAGGATCCTTAAATAAATTACTTGCATAATTGTGCAAAATGGAAATGAATAATTTGTTGTCAAGTAGGTCCTTGCAAACAGTAATTTACCCAAGAAACTCTCAAGGACAGCAGGGAAACAGGAAGGAAAGAAGAGAGAAGGAGAAAAATTTAACAGCAGAGGAAGCCGACCAGATAGAAGAAGTGAAGCTTCAAGAACACGGAACACTCGGAGCAAACGGGATGGGTTGGCCATGAGCACATTCAGGCTGAAAATCAGGAGCTGAACTGTCAGAGAAGGGGGAGATTAGAACTGCCTGCCACGAGCCCTGTGGACCAAAGGTGCAGTTTCGAAGATGGAGATTAACCCCTTCTGGAAGACTTTATGTGAAGTGTACACCTGTGAGGCCAGGAGCTGATAGTCCAGGTAGCACTCTGATATTCTGCATTTCTGCAGGAGGTTTGTGCATATGGTTATCCTGTGTCTGGCTTGGAACTGAACACAAAAATGACCATATTATACTTATTTTCTCATGTTAAACTGCAAACCTGAGTATGAACAGTAGACAGGTAAGGGTTAGACTGAATGTTGCACAAAACCCCCCTCCACATAGTCATTTATTTCCAAAAATATACGATTAATAATAAATGTCATAGCAATCATTATGAGGCTACAGCTCATCTTGCATTCAGAAAGTGGAAACCTCCTCTACTAAGTATTTCTGGGTTTTTGTCATTAGCAGTTGCTATTTTATATGCAGTCACATAGTAACTGTAGACAGTAAGTGGTAGCAGTCAAGCAGGTTTAATTAGATTTTTTTTAAGAACTTTTCATGTGAGACCCAGTCCTCACCTCTGATGGGAACTGGCAGAGGTACATGGGCAGAATCTTTATTAAGGCTGTTATAGTTCAGCTTGAAAAGTTGGTGACATTCCATTTGAGTCTTTGTGTAGCTCCACACATGGAAATTATACTGATTTTTTTTTTTTTAATAACAGACAAGTTTGCTCACAAGCCAATTGATTCCTAAATCCATCTGTCCAAACCAGTGTGTCATGCACTGTAAATCGGGAAACTCATGAAAAATGAAAAGTGGCGTTATCATATTAGAGAGTTTTGCTCTCTTTGGAAATACATACATAATGCCAGTTCCCATAATGGACCAGACTTTTCCCTGTATTTTCAGAAGCCTGCAGGCTAAATGGAAGTGAATGCTGTGGGCATTATGGTCTTGATTATATGGTGTATCCATTTTCATATCCTGGATGTCTGACCATAGCCTCTGGGCATGTGTAACAGAGGAGCAGGTCCTACTAACTCATGCAGTTGTTACTTGTACCTGCAGCTGCACTTTATATTGGTTTGGAGCACTTCTGCTGTTAAACCTGCTCTAAGAACTATTTTGAGTAAGACACCCTGAATGGCTAATTCTGTTCTGGTTGTTAGGTTTCACAGGTACAGCTCCTCATTAGATCCCAACTATTCTTCCCTGAGAATGCCATGCTTCCCAAGTTCTATTTTCATTCCTTTTTTTTTTTTCACTCTTGTTTCTCTAATAATCAGCATCCCTGTGGGTACCTAAAAGCTTACACAAGCTTAAATCACTCAGAATAATGTCTCAGTATTAGGTTCCCATCATGAGAATCTGAGATGTCATGCTGAAAAATAAAAAAATGTGTTTTTATAGAGACAGAATTGGAGGATGAGGGCCAAGAGAAAGGTATAGAGAATTTGTATTTTACTTTGTCAGTCTTCTGCAAAATGGTATCTTGCTTTTCATCCTAAACTTGATGTTTCTATTGTTGGGAGGAAAAAAAGTAAAAGAAAGGAAAAGTTTAGTTTTTCTTCTAAATGTACTAGTTTCAGTTTCTGGAATTTTGACTTTTTGCTCAGTGTTTCATTTCACCCGCATGAATGTATTTAATTCAGATTTCAAGAGATGTTTTTCTCTACTTTTTAGGGGAAAATCTTGGTGCTGCTAATAGGAGCTAACCAAAGAAGTTGAAAAGTGTTTTTTTGGTGGGTTTGGGGTTTTTTGGTGATATGGTTTTCTTTCCCATCTTGCAAATCCCATTTACTTACTTTCTTCTCCTATGCCTTGTCACTGAAATAATTCTTTTTCTTCTCAGTTAAATGTTTTCCTCCAAAGCCTGGTGAAGCCAAGTTATTGATAGTGTCTACATAGCAAAATGCTCTCCTGGATCACAACTTGGTGAAATTTTCACAGAGAGTTTTATCCCCAGAATTCTGTTTCTTGAGCCTTTGGGTATAAAATAATATTTAAACAACAATTGTGGGGAACGGGATGATATTGGTGTGAAGTTTTATGATGTTTTTAATTTGTGGAATATTTTTAAAGTGATTTCTCCTCAACAGTAGTATTTTTATACAAATGCATTTCTATGTGGAGATCTGAGGTTATTTCCCCTGACTGGCTTGCTTTATCTAGTTTGGTGTGCTGTTCTCCTCTGTGGAACCAGCCTATGACATTTCCATTTGCAAAGGCTGAAGTTCAGTCCGCTTGGCTGGCTGTGCAGAGGAGTAACTTTCTGCTCTTCGTCAGTGGTGATGCTGCTTGGTGTGTGCTGCCCCAGACAATTTGATTCCTCTTAAAAAGACTTTCTGGCTGTCCCTGCTTAGTGTCCTGCAACATTCTGAACCAGTCTACTGCAAAGGATGAGGCTCAAGACATGCTTTCTCTATCCTTGAAGAAATTTGTTCAGTCTGTGTGACTCACATGCCTACTTGATTTTCCTACAAGGCACTGGGGGCTTGGGAAACTATGAAAAATCACAAGTGAATAGGCTGATTGGGTAAGGATGAGAGATGAAAGGCTGTTGTGCTGAAAGTATCCCATGGCAATACCAGAAATTTTGTGTGTGAGTTGGAGCAGTTGCACTTGACACAATCTACCCACAGAAGGGGCAGGCTCTGCATTGAAGCACTCTTTGTTTCCAAAGGCAGAAAAAACCAAAGGAAATATTCTGTTATTCCCATTTTTACAGAAAGGAGCAAGTGAGATATGAAATGTCCAGCTCAGACATGCCCAGGAAGCACATGAGAAAGTAGGAGACAGAGCTTGAAGCCTTTGTGTCCCAGTCAGTGTTCTAAGGAAGGACCAGCTTTTAAAAGGCACATGTCCTGAATACTCTGTTATTAATAGTGATTTACATAACAACTTGTAGCCCCAATTCAATATTACAGAATAGGACTCACTCTCCTTTTGTGAAAATGACCTGGATTTATATCAGCAGTAATAAAATACTGTGGCAGAGAAGGGCTGTGAAGGGGGGGGGAGGGAGTACGAAACTAAAAATAAGAAATATGTACAGTACATAATTCGAACAATGTTATCTGAAAGACAGTAAAAATAGACTCAATTAGATATTGTCAGAGCTTTTTTCTCCATGCAGCTGCCTAGCCAAATATGACAATTTTTCAACAATATAAAAGTTCTAACACAATGCATGATACATTGTACTGAATTCATTAACACTTTGCTACCTTAAACATCATTGTAAAGAAGGAAAATAATGTAAGAGAAGCTTGTCATTTTTTGTTGTTGTTCCTTTTGTTTCTGTGACATGTTTGGAATTGCATGCCTGCGAGAGTTTTGTGATCTAAATTTAATGATCCTAAAAGGGATTTAGTAAGATATTGTTCTTTTCTCCTGCAGACATCCCTAGGCTGAGTGCTACATGAAAAGTGTGAGTCAATTATACAAAAAAAATTTAATTTATCTTTAAAAATAAAAAGCCTTTTTATGAAGTATTTCCACAGGGATGTAGCCTTAGTGTAGAGCTTTCCTCGCTCTGCTTTGCCACATGTAATTCCTATAGAAAGAGAGTTTGCACACAGTGCATAGAATATCTATGGGCACAAATGTGCCCTCCTTTCTGTGAATAAAGACATTATGATGACAGTTGATACATCTGGCTTTGATTTGACAATGAAATCTTCAGATCTCTGCTCTTGTTCAAATCTGTAAATTTACAAAATTACTGGAGTGGACAGTTGATCACAGTGCAGATATCAAAACCTTAAAACTCAGATCTTCAGCATTAGACTGAAACTTTTGGTGCCGTTCTAACCCAGGTATTTGCCTACCATTCTTATACAAGTATTGCATTTGAGATGGATAGATAGACAGATAGAAATTTACAAAATTATTGTGGGTTAATTTGGAGTCAAAAGCAGGAATAGTATGATGGACATGTAAAATAATCATTGGTTTGGGCATGCTGTTGGGCTTTAAGATTATTTTTCGTGGATGCAATGTGTTCTGTAATTTCCCTGTGGCTTGAACATCACACTTGAACTAAAGAGAAGGAAAACCCCCGGGAATGAAGAAGAATCTGATGCATTTTTGAGATTAAATAAGGCTGATGACTGAGAAGACATCACTTACTGGGCAATATAATGAATTCATAAATCTCTTATTTCCTCTTTTGTTCCAGTTTAGTACAATGTGTACTTCTGGAAAATTACATGGAATAATGCATCTCAAGTTGGACAAAACTTAACCAGGGTTCTTCTGCCTTGCTCTTTAACCCTTAGCCCTGGACATCAGGAAAGATATTTATTCTGTGTGCTCAGAGCATGGGCAAAGAGGATTGCTGTGATTACTTAATCAGGATATGGGAGGTATTCGCAGTAGTTTCTGGGAGGTGAGACTAGAAATCTCTTCACTCCCAAAAAGGGATTTATAGCTGTGTAGCTCCAATTTTCCTGTTGCTGAACTGTTGAGTGTCAGGTTGAGGTGGAGTGTGCATCACTATAGATACATGTGCATGCAAGTTCTGGATTCTTTCTGTTTCTTCTTTCTAAAGTGGACTTGAGAAAACTGCTGCTTCTTTCTGGCACTGGTGATCATCTCTAAAGGTATTTGAAAGTCATGCAGATGACTTTTACATGTCATCTGTCATGCAGATGGGGACTTGCTTTAGTGGTGGTCTTGGCAGTGCTGAGTTAAGGTTGGACTCAATGATCTTAAAGGTCTTTTCCAACCTAAACAATTTGATGAAAACTGGAAAGGAGACATTGAAACATAAAAACTTTGAATTTCTATATCTCTGGAATGTTCTTCACAGCAATTATGTAAAAGTTTTGTCTTTGGTTGTGGCATCTTGCCCTGAGTTTAACTGGATTCAACATGGAAAGATACTGTACCAGTCAAACCCTGAAGAGATTGAGCCAGCCAAAGAGAGAGTGGTGTACATGATTAGCATGAAAGAGCAGGACAATGTTTATTAGGGAAGCATTAGACAATGGAGTCAGTAAAAATTATGCTGTGAGTTGGGAAACACCCTGTGCCAAGGCAGAGTTTTCATACTTCACCTCCTTACTTCCTTCATGAATAAAACACCAGTCTGCACAAGGGAAAAATAGTGGAATAGCAGACGGGGCAAAAAAACCCAAATCAAATTCAAAACCAAACAACAACATAAAATCATCCTTAAACCAACTCCAATGACCTTCCCCCTCTCTCCCCTCCCCAAATTTGGCCTGAGTATCTACCTGAAAAACTAGAAATAGGCTGGCCAAACTAGAAATATTTCAGTCACCACCAATATCATGGGACCAAAATAACACACTAGTTGTTCTAATACCACAGTATTTAGAAAACCAGATACTGTGGAAAACATGTATTTTTGCACTGAAGAAAATACATGCCACACTCAATATTTGTGCCTATAGATGTAAGAAAATTAACTGTATCCCAGTGAAACACAGTAATTTGAGTGTGTGTCTCACTTTGGAAGAAGTTAATTTTTGTCATGGTGGAAAAACACAGCCAAAGAACAAAATTATTTTATTTTTTAAGATGTAGAGGGACCCTTTAAACTTAGTAATTTTCTGCATAAGCTTACTGAGTTCATTCTTTGTACCATTCCCCACCGTGCAATGATTGCTTCAGTTCCAACTGAGCTGAAATTAAGCCTCTGTCTTCCCCTGAAGCTTTGTTTTCACAATGTCTGTAATTACAATTAAATTTAAACCACATACATTTGTATGTGTATCCTTGTGAAGCCTCCTCTCTAGCTTTGCTGTGTGGCCATGGCATACACCTAGAAGGTGCTGACATCTGCTGAGGGTCTTGGCCGATATAGCAGCCAGATTTTGGTTGTATTTTTGGTTATTTCTTGCTAATATTGAAGTAGTCCAGTGCCCTTCAGAGAGTAAAACAGCAACATGATTGAAGGTATGTGCTACTAAGTTATATAAAGCATGCACAGCCATTTCTGATTTAGGAATATACAGTTTACTAATCCTTTATTTAGGGATCCAAGGCCTGATATCCAACAGAACTTATAACACTTGGCCAATCAGCCCCAATAGTTGATTTATTTCTCTAATGAGTTTTATGGTAAGATTCAATGGGAGCAAGAGGGAATGGGTCTGTGCTGCACCCAATTCTGCTGCTGCTCACCAAGGTGCTCTTTGCTGCTTTTCACAGCATTGCTGAGGCCTTTTAGACAGCTGAAGGATTTCTGTTCCAGGGAGGTTTGGGTTCGAATAGTGGGTGAGTCCCTCATCATAGTTACAAAAATGTCTGTTTGTTAGAGCTCTCCAAGTTCCTTCCAGATAAAAGATGCTAATAAATGTAAGATAATGTGTACATGCAAGAATGTCGTCATTAATAAATATTGAAGAAAAAAAAAAGCTCTCTGTGAACGATGTAAAATAACACCAATGAGTATTTAATCTGCTTTTTAAATTGAATTTTCAGCTTAAAGAGGGAAACTTTTCTTCTTGTTTGAAAAATTAAAATAGAAAAATGAATATTGAAATGTATTGGCTTGGGATTTTCAACGCAGTTTAAATAACTAATTAAGAAAAAGTTGCAGGGAGGAAAAACATTAAAATATGCAATAATTTATTTTTAATAAGTGTAAAACAGATTATTTTAATTACTGCATCTTTAAAAATATGGGGTAAATAAAATGCCTTAAATTGTCATTCATAGAGATTTGGAATTGAAGTGTAGAGATTAAAGCCTTTTATCAGTAGATGTAGACAAAAGACTTTATGAATAACGAACACAGAAATTAACTGAAATGACAGCTACATATTTTTTGCTTGGTTTCCCATGTCCTCTGACATTTTTTTCCCTTTGGTTTTGCTTTTCAGAATAAACTGTTAGCCAGGTGAGGTTTCATAGTATCTTCTGTACCACTATTTTCCTTATTCAAAGCTTTTGAGCTGTTTTTAAATTTACCTCCTTGCCTTTAGAATAGCAGCTACCTGGTTGACCTCTTCTGCTGCACAAGAACTTGAAGGTAGATCCTAGGCTATATAATTTTTTTTTCACTTAATTTTCAGTCGCCCAGATTTCCATTGAAATCTTTGTAAGCGACGGTGCCAAAATCACCTAACGCCAATCAAGCTTTGGCAAAGTCTGCACACCCTGGCTGGAGTTAATATTTTATATTACTACATAAATGTTGGATGCAAGAGCTCCCTATTTATTGTGCAGCTTTTTCCGAGGGGTTTCGAGGAGCCATCGGGCTGTTTGTCAGTGCATGAACTCTGTTCTCTGAACCTGGGTGTCTTTTGGAGAGCTCTGACTGGGAGTGAAAATTCCTCCCTTTTGATGCAACAAATTCCATGCAGAAACAGAGCACACCAGAGCCATGTTTGCTGTGTGTGTCAAGTGGGGGTAAGGCTCCCTTCTCTGTGCAAGCACGTGCTTTTTGTGGGCTTGCTCAAAACCATGTCAATGACTTGCACTCTGTGTTACTCGCCTCGTGTTTACCCAAAAGCAGAGTCTGACTCTGAAGTGCTGTATTTGTCCTGGTTGTTAGAAGGTTGTAGGTTCAATGTGCATAAATGAGTAATTGTCCTTTAGAGGCCTGGGCTTTGGTTCACCCTGTTAGGGCTGCTGAGCCAACAAGCACAGAAAGAGCTGTACTTTGGCATCATCCCAAAAAGTTAGAGGTCGTGAGCCAAAAACCCCAGGAAAGCCTTTCAGCTTTCCCGTCAGCCCGGTGTGCTGGAGTTCAGAGCTGCTGATCTCACCTGGAACAGGACAGCAGCAGGAAGGTGGGGGAAGGGACAGCTCTTTCCAGGGAAGGACTGTGCTAAGTCTCCAAGTCTTCCAGCAGCTGGAGAAGCTGTCCTCCTAACAAGCAGGGAAACAAGTCACCTTGTGCCTTGAGTTTTTATGAGAAATGTTTGTTCTCCTGTTGTTCTATTATGTCTGACTTTCCTGCTTCTTTAAGGGGGTGAAGATGTGCCAAGAAACCTCTGATAGTAAGCCAGAAGAGTTCTGTCATATCTTCCTCTCATTTTAGCACTCCAGCTATTCTTCTAAGTGGGGAAAAGTAATTTGGGAGTCCCTGGCAGTTTTGCTGGTTTTTAAGGAAACATGAAAGACGGGAGGATTTGGCCCGATGGTAGCTGAAAGCACTCAGGCTGTGCCAGGACTTAATTCCATGTGAACTCTGACCTGAAATGAATACAACATGTGTGCTACTGTTCCTCTATAATTTAGCATCCCTTTTTCCTGTGTGGGTTTTCCTCCCTGCCCTGTTTGTTACTGTTAAACCTGGCTGAGGGGTTTATCCCTTGTAGCTGGTATCCCTGCAAGGGAGAGGCTCTGGCTGTTTTTAAGAGCCTCTCAAGACTCTCACTAAAAGGTACTGGAGGTTTGCCTCTGCTGGCGTGGGTGATGTTGCTGATTTTGGATCCCAAAGCCTCCAGTTCAACCCCCCCCCCAGCAGACTCGGATTCCTCACAAAGTAAAAGGCACTGCTTGGATTAAAGGGACTGACTGAACGCTGCTGTGTAGAGCACTAATGTGTGACAGGGGTGCTCGGTTCCTCAGCAGGAGCTGCCGTGTGCTGCTAGGGGACTGCTCAGGCGCTGGTACTTAGAAAGTACGTGGTGCTACACCAGCTCTGGGACTTGTAGATTTGCATTCACTCTGCAGCTTCATTAAAAATTTTAACTGGGACATATTTAGACTACTCAAGCTGCTTCTATAGAGTTGATTATTTTGTCTTGTCCTTAGAAAACAGCTTATCCTTGTGAAAATAACATATAAATTGTACTATTATATTTAGTGCTGCAAGCTTTGCTGTTGCTGTTTAGTTTTCTTTTCCTTTTGAAGCTGTGGAATTTCTGACAAATAATGTCTTCTGAGTTAAAATCCACCATAGGAAGAACATGTTCTGTGTCTTTTCCATTTTTCTCAGTGAATTCTATGAACTTCTGTCATTAGCGTGGTTATTGCCTAGAGAATAAAGAAAAGAGAGAAAGGATGTTTCTGTGAGTGAGACACAAGATAGTTCAGACCTGCCATTTCATCCAGAGGAAGTATTAAATCCCTGTGCACCTCTATTTTATCTATAAAGCACACGTAGTGAGATCTGCTTGCTCTGGAGCACTGTTTGTGTCTTAATTTGTTGAAGAAAACTGATTCTCTCCTAAGAAAGCTTTTCTAGAAATACAAATGCTACTCTCATGAGCACAGGTGTTTTGTGGTTTTCTGAATTCTGCAGCAAAACACTCCCCTTAAGGGGAGTTACAGTCAAGAATCTACACTGTAATTGTCAGTGTTGAACCACAGAAAAGATATAGTGTGCAAATGTTTCCTCTTCTAGCACTCAAATGTCCAGAAAAATCTCTCTAAACACAAGAGCCAGTAAAGTTTACGCATTATTCCATTCCACTTCATTTTACATTTGAAAAATCCAGTTTATCTGAAATTGGATAAAGCTGCCACAGCATTTTTAGTCTATAATGGCATTTGAGACTTAATTTCTCCTGTGAAAGCACTGTTAGTTCCTGTGGAATTCTGCAGGTGCTCTGTGTTTGTGAATTCCAGGAGGTCTTAAGTTTAGAGATGCTTGTTACAGTCTGTTTCATGCAAAGCCTACAGTAAAGCAATCTGTCAATTAAAGAATATGCATCACCAGTTCATCCTTTTCAAGTTTCCTATGTATATGTTTAAAAAAAAAAAAAAAAAAAGAACATAAGCCTAAATGCTGTTTGCTCTCTTTTATAATTTTCTGGGAGCAGTAGGAAATTATTTTCACACTTGATAAAGCTCAACCTTCCTAATGAAGGCAATGAAGAGCATATTATGCACCAGAGCATAAGACAGCTTAAACTTTCAATACCAAGTAGGTTTTCAGAAGAACCTTCTCTGAGAAAAAGAACTTGAGTAGTTTCAATGGATTTTTGAGACAGCTTTCTGGGCTTCTTATACTGCTTTTACATTTTGTTGTAATTCTATGTGCTGAAAATCTAACTTGGAGTTTCACAAAGGCTACAGCTAAGATGTCTGGGGATGAAGTTGTGACTTTAGCTCTTCTTTGGAATGACCAGCTTTCCTGGTACTGCAGTAATGTTTGTCCTGTCTGAGGAATGGAGGAGCCATGGCAATTGTTTACCCTCTTACATTTGATCAAGGAGATTGATCAGGGGTTTTTTTTGCAGGGGAAGGGAGTTTGGCATTTTGTTGTGTTTTTTTAAATTATCCATAATGTACACCATAGACCAAATAAGGATTGAATAAATTTTCTTTGGCTAAGAAATCACTAAACACTTTTTTTCCTTGTCTGCTTTGAAGCCACCTATTTCTCTTTTCCTAGTTGTTAGAATTGATTAACTTTTGCCCTTTACTCTGTAGTTACATACTGTAGGTCAGCCTCCCTGTCACAGAGGGCCTGACAATAATTCTCAACTGGTTGAGAGCTTTGATATCACAAGAACTGTGAATATTTAATGATATTTAAAAAAAACAAATCAAACACAACAATTACAGCATTCACTAACAAATTTACTTTGCTATGGGTTTTAGACAGCACTAAACTCTTGACAAAAATCACACTTTAAACACGTTTAAAAGAAGTGAGCTGGTTTAGAATAAGTACCTGTCGATTATTTTTGAGAAAACACTCTCTGTCTCTTTTCTCTAGCATGTTTAGGTGTTGCTAATTTCTCTCCGTGCATCTGGAAGAGCTTCCATCTGCGTTTCTGTTGGCTGCCATAGGGTGGTGCCAGGCCATCAGTGTATACAGTGCGAGACAATGGTTTGGGCTTTGAGCAGCCCAGAAACCAAACGAGCTTTAAAATCTGATCTCAAATAATTCACAGTGCAAATAAACGAAGCAGCCAGTGCAAATAGTTACTTTGATGCTTTTTTTTTTTTATACTTAGCATAAAGGAAGGGTCTGTCTGGTATATGCTTCTTTATGTGTGCCTGCTTGTGGGAGTGTATATGTGTGTATATATGTATATATATATAAAAATATGCATACATAGTGTGTGTGTACATATATATATATATGCATACATGTATATATGCGTGCATATGTGTAAAGTTTGACCTGAAATGTGTTTTTGCCCTAAGGGTACTGATGCCTTGTTTTTGATCACATTGTACTAATGTGGCTTAATTAACAGCCCTCTTAGCATGTCTGCTAACATTCTGGCTTTTGTTGCTTGTGTGTGTATTTGTTACAAACCTGCTAATTGTTAACTGGAGAGGAATGATAGATTTCCAACTTTAAAGAAACAATATCTATCTAATGCATGTTTAAGGAACACTAATTTATTGCCTTAAACTTGGCTCACAATTGAGTGTCCAATGAAAGCAATGAAATATTAATATTTTAGAGTCATGTTTGAAATATCTGCCATCTATCTGGTTCAAAAATCTACATTATATTAATTATATAGATGTACCAATTTATTCTTTGAGTTATCTAAACCAGTTTCTAAAGTATTTGGTTTATAATAAGTGAGGAGAAGAAATTAGGCCTGTGGTTAGTGAGAGGGATGTACAAATATTTATTGAATATTGCATTTGAAAAGGCTACTGTCTGTGTAAGATAAAATAATAATAGTTGGAAATGAAGAAAATAATATTATTGGCAATAGATTACATAATGCTTGATTTCACTTTTCTCTTTATGTTCACATTTAATGAAGAGGTTGAAGGTTTATATTTATAGAAGCATATCTTTAGTGGGGAAAACATTGACATTCACAACTCATTTGCTCTTGAACACCTTTTGTTAATGTACGAAATGAAATGCAGCATGTGGCCTGGCAACTGAACAAGCTAAAATTAAAAACGATTTAACTTACGTGCATTTGTAGAGCTTTGGAGTTACAAACACAGTAATTCTTCTGACAAATCCTAGATGATGCTGTATTCTTTGCCAGGTAGAGATAACTTAAAAATCACAAACAAATAAAAAACCCACCCCCCCCAAACATCAAACCCAAAGCAAATAAAAAAAAACAACCCCAAAACTCCACTCCACAATTCTTCTTTCATTCTAATTTAAAAATTGAACTAACCTAAACTGAGCCTACGGAGTAGAATGGTTTCAGATTCATGTGAATAACTTTGGAGAACTGACGTAAATAACCAACAACAGCCAAATATGAATCCTTTGTGATTCAGACTTTTTACCACACTAATTTTCCCCTCAGTGAATGGGAATAAGACCAACTTGTATCTGAGATGATGCTGTGAGTGACATTTTGAGGTTAAAAGCCTCTAAAATATTTGTAATAATTTAGATAGTGATTATCCTGTCTAGACCTTTTACTCTTTACTAGACTTTCATTTAAATGTTGGGCTTTTTTTTTTTTTTCCTGACTGTAAATCAGTGGTAAATGTGCAGATTTGGACTTTCTGAAATTTTACTTTGAGAATGTTTTTTTAAAGCATTCCAAAACACTGAAATCCTGGAACGGCAAGGGGGAAAAAAAAAAAAAGTGAGCTAAAGGTAAAAATCAAAAATTATTTATGGGGTGTTTTGTTTCTAATCCTAAAATTGAAAGTAGTAGAGGCAGCAGTGATGAGCTTAGCTGCTTCTTCTGCCTAATGCTTGTCATGAAGTCAAATTTGATTGGCATTTCATCATAAATTTCTATTCCGCGTAACAAATATTTCTTTTTCTCTGTCTGTAAGAGCCTTTTAAAGATGCTTCTTTAAAACAATGTAACAGTCATTTGCAGCTTTTATGGCATCTAAATCTATGCCTTTCTGCTGGCTTGGTTCTACTGACATTTTAACACTGTTAATAATCACTGGCCATTTGCGTGTGCTGGGTAAAGGCATAATGTGCTTTTATATAAAACACTCTTAGGAGGGCTCATTATCTCATGAGGCAGCAGTTATAACGAAAATTAAACAATTGCAAACTTGCTTTGCCAAGTGTTTTTTAAATAAATTCAGCTGGGCTGCTTCACAGCTCCTACCTGGTTCTGCGGGGTTATATATCAGAGCTGCTGGAGAGGTGCAGGCATAAATTCCTCCGAGTGGTGAGAGCTGTGAGCAGCCTGCTCCGCCGTGCTCTGCTGAAGCTGAGCAGGAAATGCTTCTTCCACAGGCAGCATCCTAAGCAGGGCATGGAGTAAGAGCAAACCTTTGAAAGGGGTCTCCGTGGTATCGATAGTTAAATGGATGTTGCAGGTAGCCACACAAACATTCCATCTGCAGTCTGCGGGCTACTCCTGCTGGTTTGGGGACCACTGTCTGGCCCCAGCCCTGTGGTTAAAAATTACTGAATTAGCTGCACTTCTCAGGCTAGGAGAGGGTTCAGAATGTAAATGCGGACTATTCAGTGTTTTGTTTATAGTCTGCAAAGTTTTGCTAAGCGCTATACATAATGGACGTTATTTTTTACAACTTCAGTGTTTCTGCGTAAAATTATTTGAATGGGAAGTACTTTAATAATAAAGCTAATGTATGATGAGAAATCCGGGTAGGCTTCCCCATGGTGTCTGCATTTTAGCAGAGCTGGTCTAGCTGAGGATTGGACATCTGAAATTCACATTTAAAATGACTGTTGCTTAGCTAGCCAGGGCAATTTGTATAATTTCTGACACACTTCCCTTCTGTTATATATGCAACAAGATTTGTCCTTATAGGACTTGTTTTCAACAGCTCCTCTTTTATTTTAATGCAATACTTAGAGGCTGATTGTTCCAGTACTACAGTAGTAAGGGCAATCAAATTTCCATTTTATTTTTTTTCTTTCTTTTTGCACATGTTTAATTTTGAAAGCTACCGTGGCATGAAACAATAATTCGGAGAGGCTGTTTCAAATTACCTTTCTTCATTAAAAAATAAAATAAAATTACCAGGAGGTCTAGCACGTTATGTCACTAAGTCACACAGTAAGAGGGACCATCAAAGAATGGTGGGAATTATCACAGCAGCTTGCTCCTTGTTAGAAGCATTTACCTCATGACCCTTTCATTTGCCTACTGCCACTTTAGTTTAAGAGTGACAACACTGTATAGCACTCTGCACTTTCCGCCTCCCCCCCTCGCCCTTTCCCTTAGCACCAGATGCCTTTGTAAAGCAGCCTGGTGAAGGAGTGAACAAAACCTTGTGGGATAAGTCTGACACTGGAAGTTAATGATTATCAGTCGAAACAAAACACTTGTTTACATGTTGTAGTCATTAGAGGTTCCAGTCAGTCATACCTCGGCTGGGATTCCTGCCAAATGTTTTGAGGGTTCTTTCACAAGCTGTGCAGTTTTGTAAATACAAAAGCACTCTTATTAAGCCTTTTTAGTATTAGACTGTGCAATTAAGACTACGGGTAATTAGATTCCTTTATGGGGAGTAGAATGGTCCAAGATACACACACACAACTTTCTTAGCCACAGGATACCATCATATCTTTATTTGGGTGTTCCATTGCGGATCAATGTCTAAGAGAAACTCTTTTGTATTGTGCCCATTTTTTCTTTATTAAATATTGTGCTCAGAACTTGAGGCGATATGGATTTTTCCTCACCTTATTGTCATCACCTCTCTCGGAGCCATAAAACTTTCTTTTTTGATTAGCTTGTCTCAATTTGCTGGAAACCCTTTGCTTGCTTCTCTTTTAGTATTGATGGCTTTTCATTGCAGCCTTATTACAGCTAGGATTAAGGAGGTGATTTGACTATGAAGGAATTTAGGAAAATTTCCAGTAAGCTAAGGATGATTTTAAGTTAACTGCAGGATAACAGAGTTGTAGAAATGAATGTTTCTTTTAACACCTGTGAATTAGTCCATACCTGAATAAATAAATGATCCCTTTGGTATTTGAAGTTGATATAAACCAGCTCAAATTTCAACATTTTCTTGTAAACACTCTAGTCATGCAAAAATGTATCTAATACAAATAATCGTGTGAGCTGATGAACCTGTTTCACGTACCCTTCTTCTCAGGGAGTATTCTCTGCATTGAGCACGATGGTAAATTATTTAAGATTTGGGAGGCCATTTTTTGTAACTGTGAATTGTAAGACAACTGAATCATCCATACATATTTTATCTGTATTTTTTTCTTTCCCAGAGAAGATATCCGTTTTAGTTGCTCCAGTGCAGGACTGCTCGCTTTGACATTTCCCGGTTGTCTGTAGTGCTAGGCAATAATTAAATATCAGGTGCATAAGCTGCTCTTTAATTTGACATGTGTGCTCCAGGCAATAAACACATGCAGTGCAACGTGGGAGTGTAATTGCTAAGGAATAAAATCTTGTACCAAGTGAGATCATTGTATCAGGTACTGTGTGACAGCTCATTTGATCATTATGCCCAGGCTAAAGAGGTTGCCTAATTAGTTTCCATTAAAACTCACCCTTTAATCAGGAATTATTCTTGCATAAAGAATGTCACTTGGTCCAGATGAATGAACAATGGTTCCCCCTTGAGATTCAACTATCTGTTACACTTGGGATGCCATATGTCTTTTCAAACAATTCAGCTAGCACAGTACTCTGTGAATCTGGATCTCTCAGCACTATGTGGTATTTGCATTTCCTCGATACCCGCTCGTGCTCTGTAGAAAAATCACAGTGGTGTTCTGTATATGCTTCATCAAGTCAGAGGAACTATGTTCAAGCAGCAGGAACTGTGTTGTAAACACACAAGTGACTAATGGGCCTCTCTTAACTAATGTGTCTTAGTTGTTGTATATATTTCATTAGTGACATACATAGCATACATGCTATTACCTGGAGCTAGACTTTGGTTTCTCACCTAGAAACGTCAAGGTTCATCTAAAATTAATATTTTGAAGAGAAACAACTCCCTAGCTTTTTTTCTTCTTGTGACAATAGCTTTGTCATCTGAAGGTGATCACAGAAGTAGCTGCACTTTCTTTTTTCTTTCCTCCCAAAAAATATCTTTTGAGTGTCTTCCCCTTGCTCCCACAAGACGTGTGAGGTTTGGCACATTATTTGATTCATGCACAGAAGTGGAACTTAGCTGTTGAGTGTGTTTCTGAGTCATTTCTCCAAGTTCCAAGTTGTCCAACATATTTGACTCTTCTGCCATGTGGAACCTGCAGTGAGTGGATCACTTGAACTGGCCAGAAAATGCTCCTCAGGAGTGGCTTGCCCCCTGTGGCTGTACAGACTGTGATAGGCCACATGGAGAGAAATAGATTTGCAAGTCAAAGCTCAGCACTTGCAGTCAGTGGCCTCATTCAGCTCCCTTGATTACCTGCGGCACACGTGAACTGATTTAGTAATGTTTGAAAAATGCCATGGGCTGGCCTGGCAGTGTGAAGTCCAGCAGCAGCAAGAACTGCTTGGTGCTCTTCCTTTCCCCAGAGATGTCCTGGGACAGTGAGCTGAACTTCCCTTCTGTAGTGGAGGGATGATCCTACAACATATTGAAGTCATCACTGACTATCTGCCAGTGTGGTGTCCTTCTTCTGATCAAATGGTTTATGAGGCACCCAGATATACAGGTCTCAAAAATACTTCCCTATTTTTTTTTTTTTTATTTTTACATCTCAGATTGTTGTTGACTCCTTGTTGTGTTGGGAGGAAAGTAAAGATGTTTTGTGGGCTTTGTGCACCTGTAGGCAACACCTTTTACAGAAACAAAAATAACCCAAAGTTTTGTGAAAGATTGCCACAAACACTAAGCAAGTATTGTGCAGGATACCTGCTCCAGGTCCATATTTGTCGATATTGGTAAATCTAAATTCTCTAACCTTCATAGGAGTCCTATCTTTCCCATGTCTCTTCCCTGACAGGGAAGGTTTTTTTGTTAAGTCCTTGTTAAGTAAAAAAATGAATGGGACTCTTGGTTGTTCTCATTCTCCAGGTTGTTTATTCTTTCCTTATCAGCAATTTCTGTACGCCAGGCTTTACACCAGCCTGGTGTGAAAGAGAAAGGACACCAAAGAGCCTCAAACGCACTGAATCAAGGTTCTCGTAAAGATAATTCACCCAATTTTCACCCCAAATGTACGTTATTTCTACTTTTCTACCAATTACTAACTAAACTTCTATTCACATAACACTGCACTTTGGCAAATTCTAACCATTTAGCAAACCAACACTGCAGAATATAGAGTAGATGGAGAAGGAGGAAGAAGCCTAAAAACTATAAGGATCCTCCACCTTGTCTTCATCTACTTACCCTTCTAACAAACCCAAAAATCTACATTTCTCACCCTGTGATAAACTACATATTATGCAA
>VZTB01003550.1:88626-208096 GCA_013397245.1 Thryothorus ludovicianus
AGGAGGAAGAAGCCTAAAAACTATAAGGATCCTCCACCTTGTCTTCATCTACTTACCCTTCTAACAAACCCAAAAATCTACATTTCTCACCCTGTGATAAACTACATATTATGCAAATATCTAATTTACATTAATGAAAATTCTGTCTCATCCCAAAGCCTAGGAAGCCCTTTCCATGGACAAAGGTTAAAAGTAGTATTTGTCAGAGGTTCTGGATCCTTTAAAACATGCAGGGAAATATTCTCTGCATTCTGGGTTCCAACAAACTCGAAGCATACTTGCTTTCACACTGTGAGAATATGCTAGGCAATGGAAGGATGTTGGTGCAAGATGGAATTTAAATCCTTAATGTCTCTGGCTGCTGCTGCTCTGAGTGCCCCCTTCCTTCCTACCCAATATATGACGTTTCACAGCCACAGTGAATGAAGCAGACAGGAAAGTGGCTAGAGCACATGATTAACATCTAGAATCAGGAGAAGAGAAATGGTTTGATGATCTAACATGACTCTCTAAATAGCAAAGGCTTTTAATTTATTGGTTTTTATACCTTGAGCTACGTGTCTAGGAAAATTAGTATTCTGTGTACTCTAGGAGTTGTCCACTTTTACCTAAGACCTTCTTTGCAGTTGTGGTCAATCTCTGATGCATCAGAGGAAAATGGAGAAGAAAGAATAAAAGCTTTTTTGAGCACAGAAACTGAATTCTGATCTCTTCTGTCTTCCTCTGGTTAATCCATACTATTTTGGCATTCTCGCATACATTTTACACTCCCTTCTAATATTTTCAGCAAACATATTCTTCTCTTTCATGTTCCTAATGCCATTCCTCATTTCTTTACACGTCCCCAGATTGTATTTGCCCAGGCTTCTGGAGAAATCTGTTGCATCTGATTCAGTTACAGACATCGATTGGTGTCAGTTGCTGTCTCTTGACTATTAGTCAAAGAGGATTTTTTGCATTTTAGTTATTTCAAACCCAACAAATGCCTAGAGGGGCTCCATGATGATGATTTATGCAAATACTTTAGTGAAGCTCTTAGGTGGTATCCAGACTGCTCTGGTGGTATGCAGTGATAAAGATCAGTTATTGCTAGAATGAAATGAATTATCTGGCTATGATATCTTTTTTTTTAAGGAGGTTATTGGTAGCTCCAAAGCAAGGAGATATATCTAGTAATCATGAATGAATTGCCTTCTCCATTTCTGTAGGCCTCTCTCAGAAACCTGTGTGCTAAAGAACACACACACAATCTTTGCAGATTATTACCATCAGAGAAATCTTTTATCAATAAAAAATTAAAATGAAAAATTAAATTGAAAATCTTTAATCAAGCAGAAGTCTAGTAGCATAATAAGGAAATAAAAATGTTGAAGCAGTAATGGGAAAATTTACATTAGTAATAGTAGTGGTATTTGGTGCAAACAGCAACCTATCCAAGAAGTTTTATTTTGTCTTGAACCAGGTTCACCTCTTTACCAATCAGTTCTTCTGCTAATCATCGTGGTTTATGGAGATTTTTAATCTAATCACTTGTATTTTCCCTAACCAACTAAGTTTTTTCATTATAACAAAGAATTGTACAAGTTATTTATAATATATTTTTAAAAAATAATTAAAGAAAAACTTGAAATTACAGTTTTAAAAGTGTTACACTTTAAGAGGAGTATATTGCAATTCTCATACACTGATAATGGACATGGGAACATCTGAAATCCCTCAGATTGTGTTGAGTGCAGTAGCTCTAGCATGTTCCCTCCTGCTTCCCTCTGTGTTTCCTCTGAAAAAAAAATTCTAATATTTCAAGCTCTCCTTCTGCAGATGTATTTTTATGGCTACAATCTTGTCTGTTGTCTGGTTTTTAGTCCTATCATTGGCCCAGGTCTTTCTCTGTGTTCTTTTCAAAGCTGAATAGACAGAACATGGTAAATTATTTCATAAAAGGGCATCCCATCGATTCATAATATTGAGACTATTATTTAATTTTTGAACTTTCTGAAGATAGCAAGGTTCTTCCTTTTTAAATGCAATGCCATAAATCAGAGTTCATTCTAGACTTGACCTAGTTTAACCAAAAGGTTTATGAACTTAGCAAACTTGGCTCAAATATGGCTGAAAAGCTGCACTGAGATGCATCACACTATGATTAAAATCTTGCTGTAGCCCTACTCTAAGTTATACCTAAATATCTTCAGTAGCAAGTTTAAACCATAAATGACCTAAGAAAATTACTTCTGCTAAAACCAGTTTTGGGTGACCATTCAGGGCTACTTTTGCCTTCTCTGAGCCTGATTGCCAGGTTTGAAATTTAATAACTTCTCCACAAAACACATTTTCCCGTTACAAATACATATGTTTATCTTTGTATTATAAAGTGGGGACTATTTTTATTACACTTGTTATTAATCCAAGTAATCTTTAGTGTTTCTATAAGAAATTCACTTGAGTGGAATCAAAACATTGTTCAGTATAGAATTAACCTTTCCTATATGCAAAAAGTAAACTAAGTTGCATTCAATGTAAATAGAGTAAAGACCATCAGCATTACTCTGTGTAATATCCTGATACTTTACAGCCCTTTTGGACCTGAACATATCGACCATACTTCAGAAGCTTCCATAAACTTGTATAAATGTTTTCTTTTGCAATGATTTTTCAAAGTTTCCAGTAACAATCATTTATTGGTCTCTAGTGAGTTGTACTGCATGGACTGAATATTATCAAGGAAAACAAACTGGTTTTGTTTTATTTCCTCTGAAGTGCTTTCTAAAAGAATTCTATTCAAAATGTACACATTGGATCATATTCTGCCCCTGGCTATGGTGTCTGATAAAATGCCATTGACTTTATTACAGTCCACTTTGACTCTGGCCTATTTCCATGTCCTCCAGGCTGCCTGTGTAACTAAGGAGGGAAAACTTGAGCTGGGGTGCGTGTTTTGCTTCAGAAAGAGCTGCATTATTTACTCTCAGTGAGGCAAGTACAGTAATTCACATGCTGCACACGCTTGGACAGAGTGAGTCCTGTTGTAGAAGCTCCCCCTTGCAAAGGTCCTCAGTAAGGAACTTCCCAGAACAGTCAGCACTTGCACGTGGAGAACAGTGCTCGGCTGCAGGTCAGGAATGCTCAGGGTGTGGAACAGAAATTACTGTGCAGGTCAAGGGGCAGGGTGGGTCCTGCTGTGAGAAAGAGAGGGGCTGGGCTGATTCTGAGGTGCTGGACTCTCTGATTCTTTACCGATGGGAAGGATGAGGGCAGCAGAGGTCGTGCTGCAGTGCGAGGACCATGTGTCCTGATCCACCCCAGTGTCCCTGTTGGGGCTCTTGTAGGACTGAAAAGTAAAAGTAGAAAATAGGTTCAGGGACAGCAGGCATCCTTGACGTGCAAGCTGATTGGCAGCATAGGAAACAGCCAAAATTCTTTGTACCTAGATCTGGCCAAAATTGTCCACCACCTCTGAAGAAACCTTGATTGGGGAAAAAAACAAAAACCAGCAAAACCCCTGTTGGTTTAGACAGGTTTCTACATTATTTCCAGGTGCAGTCTGGAAGGCCTAGGTTTAATCTACAAGAGAATAAACAACCGAAGATATTTTGCAAAAAATGTGAATTTCCTAATTGCTGTCCCATGTGGCTGCTCTATCATGAAACAAACCCCATTTTGCTCTGGAATAACTACTGTGGGAAAGATAATTTATTTCAATTGGAATATATTTTTGAAATTTCATCTGTATATTTAGTTAATGCTTTTACCTTTGTCTCCTACCATGAATTTAGAGTTTTGTGTTTTGGTTACTTTTGAAACGAATGCTGCTTTCAAAGTATGTTATTCTGGAAGAAATAACAAATACACTGAAATTCAAGATAACTATTAGAATTGGGACCAATCAATGTTTGTTTTTAGAAACAGGCAGAGTTTAAAGCATTGACAGATCATCCTTAAACACCGAATTAGTACAACTAGAAGTATACTGAAAATTCTCGTTTTAACAAGATTATGATGTACTAATTTTTGTATTTGCTCTAAAAATATGGACATTTTGTACGTGCTGTGCCTTCATTTTTCAAATGTAGTTCTGTAACTTTTTAAAAGGCCAACTTTCAGGGGAGCTTACATCTTAAGTTCAAGGAAGAGTATGCATTTACAGCTGACTAAATTTTGAAAGCTTTTGCTGTTCATTCTTTCACATAGAACATTGAACACGTAGTATTCAGAGCCCTCATGATAATAGGTTTGTTGGGACAAGGAAGGCATCTTTTTCTTGTTCCATCTGAGTTAATATGTCTGGTTTAGTCACTTGAGAAATAAAGTTGGCATCTGCAACCTCTTCTTTAGAAGATGTCTAGATCCCATCTTCTGTGATCTGCCAAGTGTGGTTATGAAGGGGTCTCTTTTGAGCTTTGAAGAAAAGGTATTTTTATTCATGTCTTAAACTTAGTTTAAAACCAAGTATCATATATTACTCTTATTTTTTTCTCGTGTTTGGTAATGATATCTACTGCTAAAATAGTAGAGATGTAGATGTTAAATTGGATTGAGAAGTGAAGCAGAAGCACACAGATTTCACAAAGGAGACTTGGAAGATCTCTAATGATTTTCCTTAGGAAAAAAAAGGCACTAATATGACTCCTAGAAAATAGACTGTAAGCTTTCAGTGGCAAATGACTGGAAACATATTTTTCAGTTGGCCCAAAACACTGCAATAACTAATATCTGTAGGGGATAAAGGAAGGATCAATATGTGCAAGTACTTAGGTTATTTAAACATTTGTTAAAGTGCTATGTTTCTCTTAAACCACAAGAAGACACTGCCATTATTTTACCTGGAAAATAATATAAATAAGAATTTATATGTATATACGCACGCTCAAAGTAAACCACAAACTCAAGCACATCACAGTTTTAATGCTTACTTATGTTGGCAAATTTTAAGCGCTCGTTTGACATGCCTGCAGTTTGCACATTGCAGCTCCAGACTGCTTGGCTGGAAAGTTGAACCAGGAATAGCATCGAGGCTGGCTGCTGCCCCGGCACAGGGAGCAGTTGTGTGGGTACCGAGCGGCCACCCTGCCACTGGCAGGGGGTCCCCAAGGCTCCTCCTGCCCCATCCTGCCAGAGAAGTCAAGAACTTGATGTGCACTGCGCTTATGGCTGGCAGCTGGCAGCTGCACCTGCTCCTGGCTGCACATCTGGCACCAGGACAGGCTCTCCTCTGGGGCAGCCAAGGCTCCTGGCCTCCTTGCTAGGAGCAGCTTAGCTCCTTCTTCTCCGGCAGGCAAATCTGTCTCTGTCTACTTGAAAGCACTCCAGGTTATTTTCACGATACAGTGTTTTCAAATTTTTATTATGTTTTGTTGAGATATGAACTGCCTGGATGTGCCCTGAGGTGGGTTAGAAGCTGGCTGCACCAACAGGCTTAAAGGGTTGTCCATTCAAGGTCCAGCTAGTGACATTCTGCAAGAGCCAATGCTTGGGACAAGGTGCTTCCATGTCTTTTGTTACTCTGGATGTGGGATGGAGAGTACTGAGCTCAGTTCACAGGTGGGACTGTGTTCATCAAGGCAAGTCCAGCAACCCAGAGCTGCCTTGGCTGGCTGGAGCACTGGGCAGCAGGAATCTCATCAATGTAGCTTAACACAGAGTCCTGCACCTGGGATTGCAGACTGTCACGAATGCACTTCTGTGGGAAAGAACTTGGGGCTTTGGCCAGTGACAAATCAAATCAAATCACGTGTACTTGTGCCAGGAAAGGTCAGCAAATCTCTGCTATATCAGCAAGAAAGCAGACAGCAGCCTGAGGGAGGTGAGTGTTCCCTCCTGGGAAAGGGAGAGAGTATTTCAAGTGCTGTCTCCAGTTCGGGGCTTGCTGGGACATGCTAGTAGAGAAGCATGTCCAGCAGAGTTCTGAAAAATCATTGTGGAGGCACATGAGGTATCAGGAGTGTCTTGAGAGTTAGTTCCATCTGAGGAAGAGAAAGTGCATCATACTGCTGTCTCCAACTGCTTAACAAGTTTATGAACAAGATGCAAGACTCCTCTATATGCTTAGCAAAATAAAAAGAGGCAACGGAAACAGGGTGCAACATACAAAATCCTGTTATGATATTAGGAAATTTTTACACTGAAGGTGGGTGAACATTGGTGCAGGAGCCCAGAGCGGCAGTGAAATCTCTCTGGGGATAATCAAAACACCACCAAGCAAAGCCCTGAAAAATATGCTGTAACTTTTGGGATTGTGTCTGCCCTTGTCTCTGCCCCTGCATTTAGTGGTATGTTTGGACCACAGGTTTTTCTGAGCTCTCTTCCAAATTCAATTTTTGTGTCTTCTGTTTTATAGCAGCCTCTGCAAATGAAAAATGTCAGCAATAAGATGAAGGCTTTAAAATGCAGATCTAATCTGAAAATTAGAGCATTATTTTACACAGTAGTGTAAGATACACAGTGTAAAAGGCCTCTGATGGATTAAATTTTGCTATAGATTATTTGTATTGCTATATTGCTATTGTATGGAAGTTTGAACTATTTCATCAGCTATCCTGTAGCAGGAAAATCCTTTTCTCACACTCAGCCTGTGCACCTCCTCTTTGCTCCATTTGGGAGTAAGACAGGGAATAAAGGGACAGAAAAAGAACCCCATCTCAGTGGCTCTTCACTGTAGGAAGACCATAATAAAATAAGTAGAACTTATGCAGAGTCCATATCATTCCCAAGGCTGCAAGAGGCAAAAATCAGAATAGCTGGAATGCAAAGTCATCAGAGGGACTGATTACAGAGCTAGAAACAGGCCCCAGGAGATGTAACTTTCTTTGTATTTTTCTTGGCTGAGGAATTTTGCGAGGAAACTTATTAGAAACCTTAAAATCTCATCAATGACAATAGCTGGCAGCTACAGAGAAACTCAAATTTTCACATTTCAGGATTCATGCAAATAGCTGTTTCAAAGAAAGAGGAATTAGCTCAGATTTTTACAAAGCACCTCCTGAAGTGAAGATCACTAATGAGTCATTTGGAATTGTTGTCAGATCACTGGCCAGATAGGAATTTGCAGTCAGGCACTGATACTGCTGCCTGTTAATAGCAATCTCATTAGTAACAGTAGTTCTAGGCTTTATGTGTGTCATCCTCCAATATAAATAAAAGTTTCTGGAATTATCAGGTGCATAGTAATTATTGTCAAACAGTTCATATGTTTTTGAAACTAAAATACTTTCTGAGTTTTTCAAGAAGTGATTTAACAGAATTTTTTTTTATGGCTCCATCTGTATTACTTTTAAAATTGACTAAGAAATTGTGGTACTCCTTTATCTTTATCTTGAGCTGTGAAGCTACAGGTCAGATTCTAACTCATAAGACATGAAAGAGGGAGCTAAAGTACAAGTGGATGAGCAAGCTGATATAATAATACCCATGGAATTAAAGTTTTCAATTGTTCTTTTTCCTAAAAAAGAAGATCAGCTTTGCTACCTACTGCTCAAAATATCTTTTTTCTGATTGCTGATCTTCTGTATTGATAGTTGTATATGGACAGTCTGAAATGCTTTTCATTTGACTTCCAGAGGGAGTCAAATGCACAATTTTCAGGCTTTTACAAGCAAGCCTAGAGAATGGTTGAACAGGATTCAGAATATTCATCTAAGACATGTGGCTTTAATCTTCAGGAATTTGATTTTTCTGGAGTGAATGACCATGGACCTCTCTCAGCCTGCACTGACTGCTGACTTTCATGAGTGCTGTGCATGTGTCTGTGCATCAAACTGTGGAATATAGCCCACAGTGGCTATCTTGCTGTTTAAAAGATAAAGAGTCTACCCAATTTAGAAGACAATAATAGTAATTTAACATACTTGAGCTGAAGTAATTACCTTTCACTGTTCTCTCAGCATGAAATTACAATCTACAATAATTTTGAAATATTGATCCTTTCAGGAATCTGATGTTAAATGTGTTTCTTGAATGCATTGGGCTCACTAGAAGAAAGTGAAGTTTTTAGCATGCTGATATGGACTAATTTGACTTCCTAAATACATTATTTCCTGTGTTGTTTGAGACCATCTAGCAGCTGCAGAGAAGTTGACACTGAAATTCCTCTTACATGCACCTCAGGTGCCATCAGTTTTTGGTTATATTTTAGAAATTACTAATGTGTAAAGTGTACATGTCCCCATGAAAAGCTTTCTTTCCTGGTTTTTGAGTTTCCTCTTGTTTCTGTATCTTATTGAAAGAAATCAGTTTTGCATGGAGAGCACCATTAATAATGAAATGCATTCTGTGAGCTTTTTAAAAGTCTATTTCTTCCTTATAAATAAACGGTAATTTGTTTTAAAGCATCATTGCACACAGTGTTCAGCTGGCTCTCATGCATTCGATTATTTTAAATAAATGTACCATAAATGGAACAAGTTCTTTCTAATTTGCAAACGATATGCAACATTTTTCAAAAAAAAAGGGAGAAAAAACTGTAAAATTTGTTCTTAACTACATCTCATTAATGTGAAGCTGTTCAATGACCTGTAAAGATTAAAGAATTAGTGAATTGGTAAAATTATCAGAATGAAAAATCTGTATAATTTTGATTTCAATTTAAAAATCTGCTAAACAGTCTGGGGGCTTTAGAAAAGTATATTACTTTTTAATATCGGTTCCACAAATGTCCTAGTATCAGTGTTACAAATGGACTGAAATAAAGGCAACAAATAGTATGTTTAAATGTACAGGGTTACACATTCTGTTAAATCCTTTTTTTTTCTTTTCATTAAAACAACTGAAGACATTTAATTAAGTGACCACTCTGCTAAGTGGAGCAAAAATTAATATACATAAATGAATTTATGTGTGGGAAATGATGCATAATTAAAAATATGCTTCAAATAAGGAGTTGAGAAGAAAGAAAACAGTTTAACAAGAATCTTTAAGACTACTTCCTCCTGAATTTTTAAAGTCAGACATGCATAAGATTTACTTATTTGCAACATTTCAGCTAAAACAGATGACAAAAGTTTATTTAAAATACTAGTGCCCTAGTGTTATGAGTCAATGATTTGCTGAAAGCTAGTCTTGACCATAAAAATCATTTTGGTATCTTGTGGCTATCATGCTACTCAGATTGCTGAAAGGGCTACCTTTAGGCAAATCTCATCTTTGACAGTTTTATTCCAAAATTGCTGAAGTTCTCCTTGTGACAAGATATGTGAAAGCTGGAGTGATAGAAAATATTTAAATGTAAACTGAAAGATGTTGTGGAATATGTATGTGAGTTTAAGGAACGTTCCTTTTGACATGGGATAATTGTATGGGTCGTGTTATCTTAGTTATAGGCTGCCTACTGGAGTACAAGTTCAGCTTTATGTTGCTTAGTAGTTGGAAGAAGTTGGAAAAAACTTTATTTCTTAAGTGAAAAATGGTGTCGTTTGATTTACAGATGCTTGAATGGTTCATGGCAATTTAAATAGTCATCCTTTGTGGGGCATTAAGTTGTGGTTCCTGTTTTTTGTGATGAACTTGTCCTAAGACATGCTTTGAGCAGCCATCATTCCATTCAGCTGGGGTTTGAAGCAGATTCTCCATATTTTTGGGTTTTAGGCAGATTCTCTATGTTTTCCTTGTCTAGTGGGCAAATATCAGAATGATGAAGTAGAGCTTTTTTGTATTGCCAACCTCAGATTTCTCTTAAGGAAATACATAAGGTATGTGGTAGTGGAAAATCAGGCTTGTTTTGCCTAAATGCTTATGGGTTTTGGTTTTGTGACCTTTCTGAACACTTGTGAGTGTTGCCTTAGGAAAGCCCCAAGCTTTTGATGTTATTGACACTTAATTTGATAAGTCACAGCTGACTCCAGCCCTGTTTACTGTTCTTGGAGGGAAATAAAGCAGGAAGAAAAAGAAGCAGCATCCAGCCACACACCTCTTGTGTCACAGGGATGCTGCAAGATGAAGGACAGAGGAGGAGGGCACAGAAAGCCCTCCCTGTAAGGATTGCCTCTCCCATTCCAAGAAATCAGTAGCTGCTGTTCTGGTGATGTTCAGGTTCAGCTGAACTCCCACCCCACTGAAAAACAAACCAACAAAAAACTCCTTTATCCCCTATAGTATTTTATTGGCAAGTTTAGTCCAGTAATGAGAGGGGACTTTGGGGACTACAAAAGCGAGAGTCCCTAAGGCCACATATAAAGAGCAGAAAGCAACAGTCCTTTACTATTTTTCACTAATAAACACATGTAAGAGTTACTGCCATTACTTAATTACTGCAAAGCAGTTTTAAACAACTGGCTTAACACTGTATTAACACAACATAAAAACAACCTCACCAGGAGTATCACTCACCATTATTGGATATGGCCCTATTGAAGCCAATGGCATGAAATTAATAGATGCAGAGTTTGGGGTTTGGCCCCTTAGGCCCCCACTGGCCTAGGAATTCATTGCCTCATGCTCAGGTTTTCCACTGCCTTACAACTCCAGCAGTCTTATTTTCATGAACTTCCATGCTGTTTCTATTTCTAAATAGGTGTGTGCAGTTTTATTCAGAGTACCTATGGAGTAAGAGCTGAATTTCTTTAACTAGTGTGTTTGTCTGCTTCAGACACCAGTTAACCCAGTGAGTGGGTAACTACAGAACAACCTCTGCCTTCCATGTGTAAAGCTATTCCCAGAGGGCACATTACATCTCATTGCTTGAATTTTCAGATATACTTCATCAGAGCCCTGTTAAAGCTGTACCTTTTCTGTGCAGTTCTGTGCTCTTCCAGGTCATTTCAGTTTCTCTATATCTGTGATATTTTTCTGATTTCTTCTTCTCCTGGCTCAGTTCTGGAAGCATGCTGTGCCTTCCATGAATGTCTCTATCAAGGCACTTGGCTCTTGTGAGAGCAATGGGGATGAACTGAGCAGCCACCTCTCAGCTTCACCCTCTGTGCTCTTAAGAACAATGAAATGGGGATTCCACTAAGAAAGGGGCAGATGCTCAGGAAGTAAAGTATTCTTTTCCATGGTAGACGTTGCTTTCAGGGTTATATTTGATATGGGGACGAAGAAGGAGAAAGAAAGGCTGATAATAAGTGGCAGAAGGAGAGAGGTGCTTTAAGGCCATACAGAACTTGAGTAGGAAGTGTGTGGCATTTCCATTGTTCAGAGATTGAAATAATAACAAATTCCCCCCCGCTGGCTGTCAAAAGCTCCTGCAGCTTCCCCTGTTAAAAATTGCTCTATAATCTTTCATCCTGTAATGTTGTTAGCATTTTCTGTTTTCATTTCCTTTCTCAGTGTTTTGATACAGCACTGCACAAAGGGCTTTTCTAATTACATGCAAGTTTTGTAAATATTGTGAAGGGATCTACTACATGAACTAAAGACTTTTTTTTTAAGTGCATTGATACCAAAGACAAAAAAGCAATTGTGAATTAAGTCACTTCAGGATACAAGGAGGTAGGGAAAAAAGAAAGTGCCGCAAGGAACAATTTTAGGACTAATTCAGTTTATACCTTAATGATCAAGACAAAAAAGCATTTGGCAAAGGATTTAAGATGGCAAAGATACAATAAAGTCAAGATAAAGAAATGAGGCAGTTTAATTAAGAATTATGTGGATAAAATAATTTAATTTCTATTTCTGTAGCTATGTTTCTGAATATTGGGCTGCATAAAGCTGGAGATATATACAAACAAAATTTAGTAATGAGAAGTTATACCTTTGTTTTGTGTTTTGAGGATAGAAAATACTGTAAATTATAAGTATTTGGGAACATGCTAAATATTTTTTATCAGCATAATGCTTTGTAACAGGAAACTTGCTCCCTGGTGCTTTTTGTGCTGCTTGATTTGCAGATGAAAATTGGCTCTATCCAGGTGTGAGCACTTCCTATTTATGTGTTTTGTGCTAGCAACTTGAACCTGCATGCTGCCGTTCTCCCTAAGCCTGTGCAAAAGAGACAGGGTCCAAGGACTACGAGAGCTAGATTATTTGCTTTTAACTATTTTTCATAATTCTAGAAAATATTTTTTCTACTTCTTATGTATCTAGAAGATTCCAGTCCCGTGCTCCCCTTCCCTGACCACACTTGCAAGTATCCCCATGCTCTTCACAGAGGTAGAGAGAACAAGCAGGGCCCAACACAGTGTTTCTGCCAATCTAGTTTGGATAGCAGATTCACATGGAATCCTGAAATCCAGCTAATGTCCCTCTTTCCTCATGAGCAAGATCATTAGGAAATGGTCTCCTTTGAGTACCTCTCACAGCCAGTACTCCTATATATAGAGGGTCAGGCTCTTTGCTGACATAACACCAAAGGTTTTATCCACTGACTAAATGGTGTGTTTTTCCTCTTTAAAATGGCCCAGTTAGAAGGGCAGGTGAGAATTAACAGAGTTATAAATACCAGTCATGGGAGTAGCAGATAATGGCACTCTCTGATGAGATAGCGCAGATTCTGTGCTCCTCTTGAATTAAAGGTTTGATGGTAATGGGGAAAAGAGAAAGCACTGGGCTCTCCTGGCTAATGAAGGGGTCACTGCAATCACTGGATCAGCTGGTGTCCAGCTGTGGGAGCGAGCTCAGGCTCTCAGCACAGCTTCTGTTTAACTCCATTTTTCTGGTGCAGTGAAGTCTGGTCAGAGGGGAACCTTGACTGCATCTGAAGTGCTTGTGGGAGGTGCACTCTGGTCACCATCTGGCTGGTGCAACAAATTACTGTGGGAAGCAGGTTCTTAGGAGAGAGGGAAGGAGAAAGGTCAGAAAACATTTCCTGATCTGGGCATTCAGATGCATATCTCAGTTCAGACATCAGCTCTGCTTTGGCTTCAACCACATCAAGTCACTTTAGTTACTCTGGAAATGATTACTCAAGTCCTTCTTTGAAAAAGGCACTCTGATCTTTTTACAGAGTTATGTATGTAGATCTCAAGGGAAAGGTCCTATGAAAATGTTTACATAGGTTTTTAATGGGGCAATCTTAATTTTTTAGTCAGAATCACTTACTTGGTGACTTGCCTCCTTTGGGGATTAGGCCACTTTACCTGGTTTCAGGGTATTAAAGAGTTTTAGGGGGTTTTTGTTTGGATTACGAGATGAACAGATAAAATTTGAACAGCTACCACTCTATACATGGTCCTTTTGGACTTGAGTTTCTCTCTTGCTTTCTGCATGTAAAGTATTATAAAAGACTTAAAAAATAGGCCGATGTTTCTTCCTCTTGGGGTTTCACTGTAATTCCCCAGAACTTTTTCTGGCCTGACATCTGGCAGCTGGAGGAAACTGTATTTCCCCAGAAAGGTGAAAATCTATGAAGAGAATTAGCCGGAATCTCTATCGGAAATAATTTGGAAAATCATTTCCTCCTTGCCTAATGTAATTCCACCTAAGCTGCCTTTCAAGATGAAGGTTGCTGCAGGAAGGCAAACTTTTCATCTGTCATAAAGATTTGCTGCTGTATTACTCTGTTGAAATGTTCACATCAGATTCCAGCAATGAATATTTAGAGATCCAAATTGTCTAAGTCAGTTTGTATTGTAAATTCAGTATCAGTCTTCCAAAGCTGGCAAATGGAAACTCTCTTAATTATGAGAAATATTTGTGAATTTTAGATTTAGAAGCTAAATTTGCATTTTTGCCATAGCTCTTTATTAAAACAAAGCATCCAGAGGAGATCAGTTTTTGATTGCTGGTATTTTGAATGCTTTCTCTTCCCACCCCTCCCCTTCCCACACACATTTTGACAGTGCCTTTGGGAATGTGACTGCTCCCAAAGGTGAAAACTGAGCAAAAAGAGAGAAGATAGCTGTTCAGCAGTAGTATTCAAAATTGTATAAAACAAAATGGAAATTGTATGCAAAATTGCATCTTCCTCTTTTCTGTCTACCTCACAGAGAGAAAATGTTCCTTTCTACTCCTCAGTCTTTCACTCCCATGAAAGACAAGGTTGCTCACCTATTACTGAAGTTAAAATGGTCTATTTAACCTAGGAATAATCAACATTTTAGCCAATGGATCAATAGAACACGTTTGGTTTGAAAAACATTAGGGGTGAGTGAATGATTTGTTTTAGTTCTGTACCAGAGTAGGAGGAAATTGTTTTGAGTAATTCATAACCAACAGGAAAAAATTCACTCTTTTTCTTTTTTTCAACACCTGGTTTGCCTCATCTCTATCTGTTCCCCTTGTACTCACTTCCTCTGCAAGGGTGGAAATATGAGTGAGATCACAACCAATGCCAGACACAAAATTTTAATTTGCTAATATTTTCCTGCAACACCTCACCGTTTCTATTTCTTCATAACACCCCTACTGTGGGAAATAAGGTCACAGAACACACTAGTACTTATTTCACAATACCTCCTGATGAGGAACATTTTACTATTCTCACATCTCTACCCCTTTTTCTCCGCCTCTCCCTGCCCTCCTCCCTCTTACTCAGCCCCCGCTAATAGCTGGTCTAAATTTCCCAGATTAATCAGATGTGCAAGAAACAGTGATACAAACTTGCAAATTTAATATACACAAAAGCAGAAAGGCTACAGAATGGAAGATGTACATTACACTCTACTTGCTCTGGGACAGACAGACTTATAAACAGATACACAGCTTTGCCCATAGCCACTGTATTCCACAAACCCTTTGAAATATTTCAGTTTCATGTCTGTGATAATTAAAGAGCAATGACCTTCTCATTAGCGCCAAGAGGGCTGATGATGATTGTTCCCCATTTTTCTTAATGGATGCAAGCTACACGCATGATCTTAGAATATCAAAGCAATTCTCCAAGATATTTATTAGAGTCAAAATTATGAAAACACATAGCAAACCTTTAGTTTGAATTACAAGTGTTAATATATGCAGAACCAAATGAATAGCTCATCTTTCTTCCTCTCTTGTATCTTAAATTTTTCATTACAAATTTCCAGGGCTTCAAAGTAGTATCTCACAGTCGGTCCCCTTTTTTCTCTCTTGCATGACAAAGAGCTGTCAAAAATTGTTCCTGTGTTTGTTAGTATTTTTCTCTTTTTTCTCTCATCTAAATGTCAAACAACTTAGCTTAAATAAAGCACAGCATTCTTCATCTGGTGCTTCTCAAAAGAAAAACAACACCACAGAAGGCGTCTAAAAAGGCCCTAATTAATGTTTCTCATTGATTTTGTTTTAGTGTGATGTATTTTATGAAAAAAATATGAATCCAGAAGGCACTCTCATTAAAATCATTAGTGGCTCAATGTTAGCTGAAAACAGCTCATTCTTTGGTGCACTGTAGTGCTTAAAAGCACGTTCACACACAGAGTTTCTTATTTAACATCACAAGCTGGTGCTGGATGAAATCTGGCATTAGTTTTGTCAGGTACCATTGAGCTGTGCTGAGCACAATGTACAAAAGCTGTATCAAGGTGAATAATAAGAATGTACTGTCGCCAGAGCTTGCACATCTCTCTAAGCCCCCTTTCATGCTCAAGAATGGAACTTTCTCTAATTGATTTTTCTGTTACCCATTTGAGAAAAAGTAGCAGCCAAAAGAAGAGGAAATAATAACCCGGGGCCTGTTACAGCAGTGAGACCTAGAGTTGTTCTGGTTTTTAGGCAAATTCCTGCAAGCTGAATGCCAAGATAAACAGAGATGTGTTGCTGTCTGCAGAACAGTGTTCACAGCTGTGCTGTGGTGCAACACAGTGACTGCAGCCATGTGCCTTCTCCAGCACTACTTTATAGCTAAAACTAGAAGAGGAAATTCTATATGTATCTTCCAGAGGACTAAAAACTAGAAAAAAAAAAAATTAGAAGAAATAATTAAATGGGTAAGAAGATATTTTAACAGTTTTAAAAGAAAAGCGGTCAGCCAGCATTTTTTTTTCCTCTGATTTGCTGCTATCATTATTATATAAACAGGGGAAAATGAGCTTTCCACAGAAAATATGACAGAATTCTTTCTAAGGCACTCTATGATGGGAAACCATATCCACAGCAACAAACAGTGCTTTGTTGTGAAATATGACTTTTGCAGACAGAATTATTTCCAACATAAGAAAGCAAATTTAATGATTTAAATCTGCTGTGTTCAAGTAAAACTGACCATCTTCATAAATCATGTGTTGTTTATCTGAGAATATTTCAGTAAGTTGAACAAATTCTGTGAAAGTTCCAGTAGAATAATGCAGTAGAATAGGCTCAGAAATGAGAACTGTTGCTATTGCCATTCTCTGACACAAGGCATTAGAGATTGCCTTGGGGTTTTTCAGATTTAGGATGTACAGAGCTCCGAGTTAAGCAGAAACACATTTTGGCATCAAACATATGCATCTCATTTGAAAAAATAATGAAACAATAAGTAATGTTATTTTTTCTACTGTCTCCTTTGGATTTTTATAAGAATCGTTATGAGCAGCTCTGGTGCAGCTTGTAATAATATTTTTGTGTTATGGAATCATACTGACAAATAGGAATAGTGAGAAGTAGTGTAAAAGGGAAATAGAAATCTCTGGATTGAGCAGGATAGCTGTTTCAGCTGTTTAAGCTTTGTAACACACAGTGCAATGACTGAACTTTCATAAATTTGTCTTGGTTTTTAATGTGGCATTCATTATAAAACTTCACTGAGAACTGAATCACTGATGGATGTGTACTAATATATGGGACACTCTGCCAAGCAAGTCACATTTTTAGTAGAGGAGGTAACATTTATTCTTGTCTGATCACTGTTAATGAGGCTGTCAACAAAATTTTCTTAGAAAAATAATTACTCTGCAAGTAAGGCCATTTAGATCTAGATATGAGTAGTAAACCTGTATTAATTTAGGTTTCAGACTATTTTAATGGTTTAATATTTTTTCTTTATGGAGAGCACAATAGTGAGGTCATCTGTAATAAAGATGATAATATTGAACCTTGGTAGTTTTCCTTCCTGTATCTATAGGACATTTATGGCTGAAATATGGTTGAGAGAGCCTTAAAACGTTGTTTTATGGCAACCTCTATGCAGTGCTATAAAGCACTTTTTGTTAATGGTAAATAAACTATGGAAGATCTATGTCTTAGCATAGGGATGTGTTCTTCTCCTCGTGAGCAGCCTGACTTTTTAGCAATGTTTAGATTATCATGAGTACATGAGCTCCAATTCAACCCTGTGGCAAGGAGATGTAATTCCAGTAGTGCTGGTGGATGTATAGGCAGGCACAGTGCTCCTGAGTTCAGCCCAAGAAACAAAGTACACTTTAAAGTTGCCATGAGAATTCTCTTGCTCTTAAAAGGCTCATTATCTCAGGAATTGCCTCATTAAAAATATATATAAAATTGTCCAGTTTGTCTGCAAATAATTGTTTTAGAGGCTTCTTCCTAAAGCTGTGAGGCTGTCACCAGTACAGTACTGAGTTCCTTCAGAGGTCATGAGGAAGAAGCATGAATTACTTTCATTATTTACTGAAGTATTGATTGAATTAATTAATGCTAATGAAGCTGTGGAATATAATAGACATGGTACTTTATTGAAAAGATCAGATCAGGTTTTGAGTTGAAGCCTCTGGACGTTGTGCTGATGGTTGGGGATGATGGGATGGGCAAGCTCAGAAATAGTTAGGCTGAACTACCATTCATAACTTCCTTTTGATCACACAACCGTAAAGCTGAAGTAATTCCATCAAATTCAGAGTGAATTTAGGTCTTCTCTAAATGAGAATTTTTCTAAGTTTACAAAGTATTCCTTTTTTTTCTCCCATTCCTCTCCAATTTTTTCCTATTTAAGGGTGATTGGTAACGGAGCCTAGGCCACTGCAATCCTTATACCCATTCAGTGGTAATAGTGAGCTCCCTGATGTCAACTTTGAATGAAGAAATATTCCTTTGACCTTAATGTCACAGGCTGGAGAATACTGTTCTTATTTCACAGCTTGATTACGCTCACTAAATGCTATTTACCACTCTTTTGTTTTGCAGCTGAGCCTATGGCTAGGTCCTCATGCTTTTGGACTATCTCACAATACAAACCTATAACTGAATTAAAAAGTTTGTAATTACAGATAGCTGACACAACATAGAAAAGAAAATAAAGAGAGAGAGAAAGCGGGATAAAAGACGTTGGTTAGGGTTTATTAAGGCAATCCAAGGAGAGTCTAGGCCCCTGCAAATAGCCCTGTTATAACCATTATTCCATGTTTTTGCTAAGGTGTGAAGTATTACTTCAATTCCTAATATTTGCTTCAAAAGTAGAATGTGACTTTGTTGCACAAGCTGCTTCTTGCTAAAGAAAAACCTTCAGGGACATGCATTGTGACTGATAATTGTCTCAGGTGTTTTGGATGAGCCAAGAATCCATTGCCTCTGGGAAGGTGAAAAATTCTAACATTAAGAAGTTCCTGGCTCAGGTGGGTATAACCCAGTATATTTGTTTCCCTCCTGCACGTTATGTCTGCGTGTAATATGTGGTTTCTGTCAAAGTGCTGTGCACTCTGACAGAACCAGAATACCTTTTTTATCTCTTTTGACTTAAAAAGCTTTACTGTGATGTGCAATCATTAGGCATTCTTCAATAACTGATAGATAATATTTTGGCAGCTGTAATTTGCTGCAGCTGCATCAGAAGTCTGGCTGATGGATGGAGAGGAATCAGAATGAAGTTTGCCTCCAGTTCTAAACCTAATCAATGCTTGGAAGGTTCTTGTGCACGAGATGTAAGGACAGGATCTCCTTCTGTTGCACTAGAAGTTATTAGATCCCTTGGAAAACATTTAGGAAAACATTTTTCCAACACAGTAAACCAGTTCTCACTGCAGCCAGCCAATAACTGAAACAATCAAGTGACAATGTGCCCACCTGAGATTGAAGGGAGCACACAGCAGTCTTTCTGGATTATTTCAAATCCTAATTAGAAGATCTGACACATTAAATAGGTATTTTGTGCCTTACTTAGTAAATTGCTTGAATTCCTTTTAGAATAGAGTTTGCATTTTTTTTTAATTGCAATTGTTTTATTTTGTCAGTCTTCTGACACTAAAACCAACTTTTTATGAAGCATCTGTCTCAAATGATAACCTCCATTTATCTGACTTATATATGAATGCTATCCATTACAAAAATAGATTTCTTAACAAATCAAGAAATTTTTTCCATTTTTATGAAGCAGCTCCTTTCTTTAATCACATCAGTATGCTTCATTTTTTTTATACTCTGAGAATTCTTCAAATTTACATTCTCATTTCTTTTTTTGTTGTATTTGCAGCCCTGGATATGTGTCCTGTATTGTGCAATTCTTTAGTAAGTGTATCAACAGCGAGCAGTGAGTAAAAGGAATGAATGTATTAAGCAACATACTTCAAACCCATGGTTTTAATTAGCTAGGGACAGGATTTAGCAAGTCACAGCATTTATTTAAACAGTCTTGACATAGCTCAAGACAGCAACAGCAAATTTAACACTTAAGGCCATATTAACAAACACAGATGGTCTCAGATTCTCTCTTTTGAGTGATACTGTTGCTTAGATGATACAGAGCAGTTGGAAACTTTTTGAAATAACTTCTAGCTGCAAGTTGCAGGATTCAGCTGTGAGTTATGTCCACTATATTCTATGTATGCAAATACCTTGATTTGTTTTATAAATCACAGTGACACACCACTGATTATTTGGTGTTCAAACTTTTTGCAGCAAGCCTGGTTTGTCTTTATGTAGCAGTTTATGCTGCCTGTAACAACTGCACTATAATATTCTTTTTTTTTTTTTTTCCACTAACTGAAAATATCTTCAACATCAACTTTTTTGTATTTAAGAATGGGAATTTTTTCATATTTAAAGCTGCGGGCCAAGAAGTACATTTTTAGCAGCACGTGTAGCTGAATGAACATACAGTTCCCATTAGTTTAATTGGAGCTGCATATTCTTCTTTGCTCCTAAAATGGTTAAATAGTTATGCCCAGCTGTTCAAGAGGCATTAGGAACACACCATTTGAAGCTGCAGAGCAGTGCCAGAACTTCTGGCACAGATAAAATCTTAATGCTGAAGCAGGTTTAGGCTTATGTCTAACTTACCCTTACAGACACTTCTATTTTTTTCTGTGCACGTGCTGCTTTACCTGTACCCATCTGTGAAGTTGTTCACTGCTCAGTTATGGTACTAGCTTGGATCACCTGCCCATGAAGAGGTATTCAGTGAAATGTGCTTTGCTCTTGAGACTTTTGCTGTATTGTTTTCTATATCTAAATTATGGCTTAACTAACTTTAGTTAAGGCCTGATGAAGAGTGGGGTTGAAAACAGCTCTTTCTGTAAGATGCTTAAGGAGATTTGACCGTGTTATCTCAAGAACTCCTTAATTAAATGGGAACTCTTGTCTGTAGGTGTGTTCTGCATCCCAGATACCTCCAGAAACATTTTAAGCTGTGTATATTTAGGGAATACAGCTGTGGAGACTCCATTATACCTATAATGACATGCCTAATATAGAGGAAGAGATGATATCATAATCAGCTTTCATTAAGTGAAAGTTGGAAGTGAAATATTTGAGTAAGAGTGTGTGTAAATGTCTTTTATTATGTGTTTGTGTGACGTTTTTCAAATCTGTGTGGTTGTTTTTTGGTAAGGAGACGGAATAATTTGAAGTTTCTTAGGTACCTGAGCAGCGATTTTTTGGTTTCTTAAACTTGGAAGGATTTCAAATATTGTTTTACACTTTGAATTTTCTAGCCTTAATAATATATGTCCATGTATAAATATGCACATACATACACATATATGGATAAAATTCCCCAATACTAATTTCCTTTAACTTTCCTTTGAAATTACTTATGTCTGAAAATGCATTTGGATCTGTAGTTGGTTTTATTCATGCTGAGAAGTTAATTCCTGTCTTTTTTCAGATTCTCTTCTCTTTTTTCCATTGCTCTTTTCTTATTTCATCACTAAACCAAAGACATTGAAAATGCAAATATCCATAAGCGCAGAACCAATTTGCTCAAGGATCCATTATGATGAGCAAAGGCAAACAGAGGAATTTGAGGGGAATAAGATGTACCTGGGGACACAGTGTGGTTGTGTCTAGGGAGTGGAGGGGACAAGGAAGAAATGAACTACCAGCTGGAGCATATGAAGGAGTAGATTGCCTAAAAAAATCCTGAAAGCTCCTACATGACACATAGGAGGAAAAGATTCTCCTGTTGGCATTATGGTGTTCTGTCAAGTGAGCAGTGAATGAATTGCTTTGGCTTAGATCTTGGACCCCAACTGATGTTTACTCTGCAGATAGCAACCCGGTTGGTCTTCTAAAAATAGCTCTTTCAGACTGCAAATATGCAGATTGCACCAGCCCAGAAGAACATATGAGATCAAGATGTTGAAGAAATGATGAAAAGCCTATGTAGCACTTTCTTTTTCTTTTTTTCCCCCTCCATAATTTGCTCTCTGCTAACGTTTCAATTACTGCTTGGTGACATTTTGGGAGCTGACACAAAGTTTCTCTCTCATTTTTCCCTTCCCTTTGCCTATTTCCCACCTGTATAAGCCACTGCTCATTTTCATTCAGAGCCCTTCATGAGGGAGCTCATTTATTCTGTCTCTTCCCCATGGTGTTTCTTGTTTCCCATTTCCTGTTTGCTTTTTTTTTTGAAACAGTTTACTTTCTGGTAGTGTCTGTGGGCTTTGGCTGTCTGTGCTCTGGGCCTGTTTACCTACATGGAAGTAAACAAACATAAAGCAAGCTTTGCCTTGAAAACAAAGTGCTTGGAGCTGGATTTATCGTTCACTGAATGGTTATGTAAAATGGAAAAGGGAGATCTGTCAGTTTTAGTTGCAAGTTGAAAATCAGGCGTGGGAAATGAGTTAGGATTTTTTGCCACAGTTAGGGACGATTACTATTGCCATTCATATCACATAGACTCTGGAAGTGCCAGCACTCTCTCAGGTTTGATGGGTTCTTTAGTGCATGTTAGGTTGTTTTTCTTTGGCTTCTTGCTGACTTCTTTTTATCTTGAAGAAAAAAAAAATGTACCCACTGGCATTTTGTTTTAGGCTTCACTTGATTTTTTTCCCTTCTGATATTAAACATCTTCCTACGTCCACTTGCAGTAATGTTGAAATACATAATTGTGGTGGGCAATCTAGACTGAGGGCACAGGCTACACAAAACTGGTTAGTATGAGATACTGCCCAACAAAAGGCACTCCAACAGCTAAGGCCAGGAGTGGGGAGTTTGTAGTTACCTGTTTTTGTCACAAACAGCAATGCTTTGAGGCAAAGACTACTTTGTCTCTGCTGAACAGAAAATAGAAATTCAGAAACCATGATTTTAAGAGGCCTACTAGAGCAAAAAGAAAAGAAGCACAATGTAGCTGTGAAGACCAACTTGCAATGGGTTATTTAAAGAAATAATTTTTGTCAAATAACCAATGGGTTATTTAAAGAAATAATTTTTGTCACTCTGATGTATTAAACTACTTTGTTCTTAAATGAGTAAGTGCAGGGTGACTGTGTTTTCCTCCACAGATCTTACATTTTTCTGGTTTTCTTTGTTGTCCTCTGCCACTACATTGTCCTAGAAAGAGCTGTTCAAGTCAGGTCAGGCACTTGCTAGCCCTCATATCATATCTGAAATGTTTTTTTCTCTCCCTATGCTTATGCTTCTGTGCCCCTGTGATCACAGCTGCCTTTTCTTATCACAGTTAACCTGCCCTTTGCTGAAAGGGAACTGAATTAAATGAGCTTTCAGTACACAACTACAACAAGACCCAACTGGTAAAGCAGGTGGTCCTCAGGCTGATTTAAGTATCCTCTTTCCAAGGATTTGAGTAATTATTCTGCATGGGCATTAGCTGTTGGATGGCAGCTTTCTGCCTGATTTGGTGAGAGGCAGTTGTGAAGGAAATAGGTAGGTGATACTTTAGCTCTGGAATTAAAAGGTGATCATTGCCAATATGGCAATAGAAATATCTATATGATGGTTTAGTTTCCTTCCTTTCCAAATCCAGCCTACACGTGCCCAGCTCTGTTTTGAAATTATAGTATAAAAGTGACTTTCTTAATGATCCTTAAAGTTTCTCCCAAGTTTTGACAGAGATAGCAGCAGGGGCATTATTTTCCACTGTTGCTCATATTTATACTCTGTAGTAAAACTAAAATGAAACTAAATATCTATGGTTATAGTAGGAAGAATTGGGAAGTCATCAAATCATAATTAGAGTGGCAGGAAAGAGTTTGTACTCATTATTCTCCAAAACAAAATAGATAAGTAGTTATTGATTAAAGGGTTGCATGCTTAAAAGCAATTTATAAATCCAGGACTAAAAAGATAATGTTTGTTTTACAGCTTTTAATTATTTAACATGCAGTGACATTTCTGTTTTGCCAACAGCAGCACAATAGGTCCCTAATGAACTGAACTGAGTTACTGATAATTAAACCATCAGGCAGAAGTAAGGGGTGCAGCATGTTATTAGATTAACATTCTTAAATAGTCATTCTTTTGTTTTTTTAAAGAAAACTCTGTGAGAGTCTTCTACCCTGCCCCAAACCAACTAGACATCAGCCCAGCCTACTTGAAAAAATAATGGCTGACATATTTATGGCTGGCACTTACAGACTCTATGAAATACTGATAAAAAAGCACCCTGAAGTTGTTTGTAGGACTGTGGTGCAAGTTTGGTTTCAGTACTTCCAACTCTAGCCTCTAAACCAATAGAAACTGGCTATTTGATGAGAATGTTGGTCAAGCTTTTCCCTTCCTCTAGTCGACTTCTCACTCTGTGATTATAGTAATTTTAAGTGAAAAAGGCTTGGAGTGCAATAAAAAATTGTTTTGTATGGTTTCTTGAAGGGCAGTATTGGAAGGCAGTGGACCTGTTGAAGAATTTTGTTCACCAGGGAACAGAGTATATTAGCTTGTGTAAAGAATAGGATGGTGATAAAAGAAATCCCCAGCCTAATACCTTCAAGTAAAACCTGGTTGTTGTTTTGTTTTTGTTTTTGTTTTTTCTAGTAGAACTGAATATTTATTCTTGAACTGCTGCTTCAAAGAAGATATCGAAGGAATAAACAGGTTGTTGAAAGGGAAAAATAGAATAATTGGAGTTATGGAACAGCACTAATACAAAAAGAGATGGAAAGTACTAAGCCTTTTTATTTCAGAGCAGAATAAATAAGAAGAGGTATTATAAAGGGATCAGAAGAAATTACTATTATAGAGATGGTAGATGAGGAAAACTACTCACTCTTTTTCTCAATATTAAAAAAATACTCAACAGAATGGAAAGAATGCAAACCCAAAACTAAAAAAAACAAAAACCCACAAAACCTTTCAACTCTGTTTCCTGGCAAAATTCTGTGATAAAAGGTGCCACTGAATTGCAGAAGTTAGTCAGGTTTTTTTGTTTTTTTTTTTTTTTTTAATGGACTGTTAACCTTAAGAAATATTCAAAACTTGCTGATAATTCCACTTCCAAATTTCCCATTTTCGTTCAAAGTTCATCTAGCTATTGGAAAAAATATGATTTTTAGTCGACACTTCACTGGAAAGGCCTCTGTCAGAGGCTGGTGAAGGGCAGAGAGGGCACACTGCTTTTTCTCTCATCCCACACAAGATGTTTTTGATGTCTCCTGCCTTCTCCATCAAGTTGGGAAATTGAGATGAGCCTGAACTGAACAGTCAGATATGTACTGTCCATGCCCACAAGCTGTGATGTGGAAGTGTCAGAGGAATGGACTGTTCTTGTTGGTGTTGGCAAGTACTTGCTGTAAATGGACAGAATGTAGCATAAAACTCAGGGGATAAAGTTGGCAACCATGTTTTCTTGATCTCTTACATTGCTGAGAAACTTCAACAGCTAACCAAAAGGGGGCTTTGTTTGTATTTAAAATTAATCTAGATTCAGTAAATGAGTTTGAAAAGTTAATGTAGCAGGCAAAATGTGCCTGGGAGGTAAGAATCTTCATGGAGTTGTGAGGAAAAACCAAATATACCTTGGACCGGGGCTGGGTTTTTTTGCTTCACAGAATTTTGCCCCACTTATAAGAAATAAACATTGATAACTTATCTTCTTGGGTTTGTCAAATGCTAGGGTAGAGAAATGTTTCTGTCTATGTCTACAACTAAAAAGCCTCTTTGGTCATTGTTCTTAGAGTAAATTCTGTCCGATCTACTGCAGGCTGAAGTCCTCCACTGGTTAGCACCAGATATGGCTTTGGGTCAGTATTTTTGAGTGTTTTTGTTCACATTCTTTTGGGGGAAAAGAATTTTAAATGTGCCATTCATGCTAAAACATCTGCCGTGGTTATTTCAAAAAATTGAATTCTCCAAGTTAGTACCTTCATTTGTAGGGCTGTTAGCTTGGCAAATTTGTTTTCCATTATTCCTATAAACCATGTATTTTAACCTGATGAAGTCTGTGTGTGAAACATCTCACCACTTTGAGACTCTTAGAAATGTGTATTGATCCTTACTATGTTTTCTCCCTGGGTTTTGGCAGCAGACAGCTCATGGTCTGAAGAGGCTTCAGGTAGTGGTGTTTCCCATCTGTGTTAATATGAAATTAGTGAGTTTCCTATAGTGCTTTGCAAGTAAAAACTTTTGTCACACTCCATATGCATGTCTGGGTAAACTTTGACTTCTGCCCAAATATTTGAATATTTGCTTTAAGTAGCCTGAAGTGATTCACAAGTGCTCAGTTTAATGCTGCTTTACTTTGAATCCATGATTTACCTTAATTCTAATTGGTAAGTCTTAGTAGTGGAGGTGCTTTCCCAATGTGTGTTCCCTGGCAAACAGGCTGAGGAGCTGCCTGCAGAACAATCTCATTGCTCTAAATATGCACAGACTACATTTGCATCTAAGGCAATCCAGCCAAAGGCATCGTACACTGTATTTCACACCATAAAAATCCATATTGTATTAGGAGAAATATGAAAATCAAAGTGGTTTTTGCAACATTAGTAGTTGGGAACAATGCTGGTTTGAAGTTTTCATTGCAAAGTGATTTCAAACGTGATTACTAGGGGCTTAATTTTGTTCCCAATAAAGCAGATGTTGCTAACTTGCAGTTTTCCTGGTTTAGGAGATTGGGAAAACTCACCCTAGAAATTATCTTTAAATGGTCCTTCAAGCTTGGTCCAAATCAGAGAGTTGCAATTACCCTGTCCTTGAGTGGCCTGCACCAGATGTTTCACAAAAACTGGGACATAAATTTGCAACAGGGAGACTAAGGATAAACTGTTTCCAGGGTTCTGTTGTTTTTTTTCAAGCAGTCGGTCCAATTCCTTCCAAAATGTTTGCTTTTACTCGTGAATTTTCTGGATATCCTTGAAAATGGTCCTGGGGTCTCCACCATTCTGGTGTTTGTGTTGCTGAGAGCAAGTCTGTGCCCGCCTTGTTGCTGCTGTAAATCTGACCAGTGTATGTGCAGAAGGAAGTTGCATGAGAAATGCATGGTGCAAAAAGAACTTTTTACTTTTTCTGTGAAATGCAGAGTGATGAGGGTGTTATTTCCTATTGCTATTAGACAAAAAATGCAGAGTATTTCCATGGCTGCTCCATGCATGTGACTGCTGCCAGTTTCCTACCAGCACTATGGGGATGGGACAGCTAAGGGAATTCCTAGATCACAGAATCATGGGATGGCCTAGGTTGGAAGGAATCATAAAATTCATCTCACTCCAAGCCCCTGCCCTGAGCAGAGACACCTCCCACTAGACCAGGTTGCTCAGAATCCCATCCAACCTGGCCCTGGGCACTTCCAGGAATGGAAAGTCCACAGCCTTTCTGGGAAACCTGAGCCAGTGTCTTACCATCCTCAAAGTGAGGAATTTCTTTGTAATATCACAGATCAGAATCTCCATAAACCAACTTAGACTGAATTGTTGAAGAGATATTTTTTCAAATGTTCATGTGATTCACTTCTCCCTATTTATATATTATGTTGCTTCTGAAAATCTGGGGTATCTGAAGAAAAGCAGTGCATGGGAGAACTTCAACCCACTTCTGCAAATTCGTGAAACTCAGCTAGTATGTGAGTTACTGAAATCTCAACATAGAATCTTTTGAAATTTTCTCGTCTGTCAAGGATATGCTATTTCATTTAAACTATGAAAAGACTAAATAGATTCCATAATTTAGTAAATATTTTGTCTTCTGACAGCTCCTCTTTTTCTTCTACTCTTTACATTTTTAAGAATTTTTTTTTCCCTCCTTGATGTGCTATTTTGATGAGACTTACAGGTGGCAAAAGAAGTAATTTGGGAAAAGAGGTAGAATGCCTTACAGTAATAAGTTCCCAAATCCATCCCTCTTTTTTTCTTCCTTTTTATTTGTCATGTAGGTATTTCTATTCATTTTAGGAAACTAATCTGAATATTTGATAGGGACTGGTTGCACTGGGGCTCTTGGATTTGGGCCCCTTCTGAATATGAATGCAAAACTGAAAAAAGTCATGTTGAGTCTTTTAGTTATGTGATGAATCAGAAGGTTCAGAAAAAGTTCATTTTATTTTTACTTTGTAGAAATGTGATTAGCCAGAAACTATGCTTTCAGAACGTGCAAGCAGTCCATTTATTTGCCAGCATCAGACGAGGCTCAGAGTTCCAATGAAAACATCTTTTTGTCTGCTAATGTAATGGGTGCTTATTTTCTGCATCTTCATGTTCCTTGGAAAAGCATCAGGGTTTCATTGTAAATCCATTATGTCTCCCTTGGTCAGAAATTATAAATGACAACTAGTCCCAAGGTAAAGAAAAGAAAGTATTATTTTGTAGAGTAAAAAGGGGTTAAATCACTTTTTATCATGACTGTCCTCCTGGTTATGACATATTCAATGTATTATTTAGTTTAAGTGCATGATTAAGATAGAACTGGGGTACTTCTGGGGAGCATTTTCACAGACGTTGTACTTACAGTACCTCATTCTGTGGTACAGAAGAAAGAAAAATGACATGTCCCTTTGTGAACCTATCCTTTTAAAATTAGGTTATAGATTATATGGTGGTGTGAGATCCTCTAAGAATTTCTGGGTCAGAGGTACTTTGTTTTCTTTCTTTTATACAGCAAAACCCTTGTATCTTTATTAAAAATTTATTTGCTGTCAATAATTAAATGCTTATTATTTGATCTTTAATGGGGTCATGATTCCCATATTCCCATATTAATGAAATAATGCAAAAGTAAAAATGCCTTTCAGTTGGAAAAAGTACTTATTATTCTTTCTTTGTTCTGAGTAAAATAGTTTATCTTAAATTAAAAATTAAAAAAATGAATTTTCTTTAATCTTAGAATTAAATTAGTGCTAATTAGTTCTATTTTCTCTACAACATTCAAATGCTAAAGTCTTAGTCATTTCTTCAGAGTATTAATAGTGCCCTTTGGCTGTAATCAAGATAATCTTCAATTAAAAGCAATACAGTTAACTGAGTTACATTAACAGTTATTGTTCTCAAATCACAGGGTTAAGAACACAAATCCTGTGTGTTTTCAGCACGGGGACATTGCAGGGCTGTGTGATGATGCAGGGACCTGTTATTCTCTTGTTAAAACTAAAAAGCACTAACTCAGAATGTTCACTGATGAAACCCTTCAAACAAAGCCTTTCTTAAAGGTGGTGATGTAAACAGAATTCAAAGATGCTGCAGCAAGCCAAAACACTTTTTGGATTTGGTCAATGCTCACGTGGTCTGCCCCTGTCCCTGCTCACCCCTCCCCCAGTACATTTTACTGTACACTCTGTAAACTGTGGGGCATTTTCAATGAGTGAGTTCTGTTTGATATTCACAGCTGTTATTCTCCTTTGTGAAGAGTTAAAGAGCACTTGCCAGTCTGCAATAATTCATTTTATTAGTGCTTGTTTTTGTTTTTTTTTAGTTTAGAAAATTTATCATACGCAGTAATAGAGGATTTCAGTTGAAAATAGAAATATTTCTTTCAAATTTCTTAGTGTAACCAATGTGAAGAAATTGTGGTCCCATAGAAACAGGGAAAAAAAGTGTTTTCATCCAGGCTCATAGAGCAGCTCTTTCTGGTTTCAAAAGCTAGGCACAGAATATGGGAAAATTCCATTAACATTGCTGTGTTTGCAAACAAAAAAACATAAACATATTGAGCAAACAAAAATAATGAGGGGAACTGTGCTGCTCACTCGCAGATTACCACTCCAACAGTAAAAATAGTCTGTGGCTCTGTTTCAGTAAAAGTTAATAACAGTTAGTGAGACAAAATAAAAGTTGAGTTGGAAAAATATTTTTACTATATTTCTATATGCACCTGCCCATAGCACTTCTGTAAATTCCAGCCAGAAAAGAGTGGGCTCCAGTACCTGAGACTTTACATCAGTTTTTAATACTAAAGATGACCTACCAAATTAAAATCTGTGTTTATGATGTTGTTGGTTTGGTTTCTTTTAAGATTCACATTTGCAGAGTATGATGGTGATCTTTCTGTGTTGCTGCCCTTCAGGAGCTAAAGAGGTAAATGTCATAACTGGGCAGATACTGGGCAAACTAAATTTAAACAGCTTTCCAGGATTTTAAAATCTGTTTTCTCAAAGCATATATGCAAGCAAAGATTTTCTTTGAACTAGCATTTGTATTCTGTGGAGCAAATACCCCTTTTTGAGTTTCAAAATGCTGGCACAGGAATCACATATTGACACTGAGGCAATAAATCAAAAGGGATGGACAAAGATATGAAACTGTACCTTTCAGAAAGAACATTGTGTCTGTACATGCAAAAATAATTACTTTCTTGGAATGTGACAAAAGAAAATTGAATATAAAATGGGGTGTTAACAGACAACAAATCTAATTTTTAGAGTATTCTTTTTCTGTCTCCGTCAGGAGGATTTCCTGAGGAGTCATATATCTTTGGTACAAAATGTAGTTAGGTAGGTTGGTAGAGATTAATGCTTTCTTCCTCACAGGAAAATTAAAATCTGCTAAACTTTTCCAGTATATTACAATGTTTGTTTCAGAGCATGGCTGGGACAAAACAGCCCAAAACACCAAGCTCCTCTATCAGACTCCTCTGTGATTCAGATGAGCCAAATAATTATTTGGAAAACTTCTGTAGGGTTTTATGTCTGTAAAACTCTTTTCTAAAGTTTGGGTTACAGGAGTAGAGTACCCTAACATTACCCTATAGCCAGTATGTTGCTTTCCTCTCTCTTCTGTTTGTATGGTAGGTACAAATTTCAGCAGCCAGATTTCATGATCGTCCTCTGTACTTAGAGGAAAGGACATGGAGAGATTTTATGCAGATTCTGAGGGTTTATATAAATTTTTTAGATGTTTCTGTGGGACAGAGTGTCTGTGTATTTGTAGACTGGAAAGGGTTAATTTGTGGGTGTGATTTTTTTTTTTTGAAAGAGGGAACCTGAATTCCTCTCCTGATTTATGGAACCTCTTAATTTTAAAGAAAAAAAGAAATGGATTGAGCTTGAAGACAGGAGTATGGTAGGCTATGTTGTGATCCCAGCCACTGAGAATCCCTCATGGTGCAATCAAGATTGGACTGTGAACTTTAGATTATTCTTCTTTATGATATATGTGATACATGGTTCTTCTTAGTCTCATCTTTTTTTATGAACTATTGTGGTGCATAGAACAAAGAATTGCCACTTATCTCTCTTCATTTACAAAGATACAACACTAGGTAAGGAAAATTGCCTTTAGTATCATTGCAGCTATCTAAAAAAGATTGTCAGGATTCCTCCAAATCTTGTTGGGAAACTCTTTAAAATGTGATTCAGTTTTGCAGTTTTATTTTTCCTTTTTCTAGCATTTTGGTTTTTCATATCTCCCCGCACAGCCAACTGCTCAGATACAGGTTTTACATGAGTACTTTATTTGCCAATTTTCTTTATTAGCCAGAAGGAAATATTAAAATGAACATAAATGTCAGCCTGAAAGCTGTGACATTGTAAGGGTAGTCAGACTGACTAGTTGATCTGAGTCATTATATATAAAAAAAGAGAAAGCCAGCCAAAAAAAAATCTTTTTTCCCTAATCACGTTGTGACAGGAATGAGGAAAAAGTGTTTTGTTTCACAAATCTACAGGACCTGAAAATATAAAATGCAAAGTTCATTCTCTACAAAGAAATGAGGAAGAGAACCAAAGAGCTCCACCAACCCCTGAAGCTCTACTTTCAATTAATAGAGCTGTACATTAACTCCTCTGATGTTATTACATTATGAAATTCGCAGTAAATTAAAGCAAAACCTGCTCTTCACTGGATTTTTAGTCTAATTTGAAATCAGAAATGAATTAGAAATGTTTATATGTATGCAGAGAAGGTCATCTAGTTTTGGTAGCTCACAAAGAACAGTCCTGAAAACCTGGTCCTGTCCCTGGTTTTGGGCTGTCCTGGCTGTCCCTGGCTGATGAGGAGCTTCACCTGGAATTCAGGCTCTGGCAAAAGCAGCTCCAAAAGCTCCTTGCAGTGCAGTATCATTCTCCACTTTTACTTTAAGTGAAAGATCTCTCTCTAGCAAGTTCCTAATCTTTTTTTGATGTTTCAGAGTGTAGTTTAAGTGAGAGAGAAACAATCATTTCCCAGGTATAGTTAGTGATGTGCAAGAATTTGTCTCAAAACATTTCAGGAATTTGATTGACGAAATGAAATATGGTCCTGACGTCAATTTACTGAGATTACTTTTTAATGAATACGACTTTAAAAGCATATGCAAAATTAAGATCAGTCACTAAAAATGCATTTGGATGTGACATTTAAAGAATGATATACATAATGTATTGGAAATTAACTTTTATAATCTACAGAAAAATGATTCTTGTTGCTGGCTCTCTCAATTTGTGAGAACTTTGGCAATGAAATTATTAATTACAAGCAAAGGAAAATTGAATTATGTATTTTTTTATTAGTATTGCCTGTGTGACAGATAACGACCTCTTAAAATATTAGTGTACATGGTTAGTGATTTATTTTACAGTAAAATCCTACTTCTCTCCTACATACAACTTCTCTCTGAAGTTAAGGAAAGGGTGTGTCTTCCAAAACCAGATTTTTCCAAATTTTTCCCATGTGCTGTTACTCATAAAGATCATCCTGGATTTGTACTCTGTTTTCTTTCTTTAGATTAATGTTATTCCAAGTGAAGGCAATGGGAAAGTTCACAGTGGCTGTAATGACATAATGAGAAGTCCTTTGACTATAATTTTATACATATATATATATAAAAAACTTCAATCAAGATATATTAATTTATACTATATTTACCTGCTTTGAGTCTTTTGATGCTAAAGCACAGTCTTTTTAATAAAACAGTCTTTTTGATAAAAATATAAAGCTTAAATCAACAGCTGAAAAAACTGTTTTAGTTTTCTGCTTTTGAAAAAGAGGAATCTTGACAGTAGCATTTCAGTGTCTAAACAGTTATCAGGAGTATCCTGAATTGCTTCCTGTAACTGCCAGGTGACAGACAAGAGGAAATTGGCTTAGTTTGCAGAAAGAGAGCATCTCCATTCAGGGAAAAAAACAAATCAAAACTCACTGTACTGATACCTAAGCAGGCAAAGAACAGTTTTCCAAAAGGAAAAAATGCAACTGAAGATTTTAAAGAACTGTTAGGCTTCCCTGGTAAATGTTTATTTAAGTACAGATGGCTCTGTCTCAGATCACGGTCTTGGACAAAGTGATCTGCTGAGTTCCTTTTCATCCCTGCAATTGTTTGACTTAATGTTTGCAGGAATTTATCAACAAAAAGTTATCTCTTCTTGTACTGTTAACTAGGTTTGTGATTTTTTGTGATTCTTTGGGAGAAATCTTTCTTCTCCTTTGCTCTCTTCTCCCCTATTTATATTTTGAAAGTGATGTCAACAGTTTCACAGCTTTCTTTTGGTGATGATTTGTCATTTAAAGAAATATCACAGTGAATGTTTGACTTTCTGATATTCCATGAGTCACTGTGCTCAAGAAGTCTTTGTGTACACGCCATTGCCTTTATCTCATCTACTACCTCTAGTTGCCCTTAAAGGGAAGAAATGCTAAAAATGCCTTGTGTTTCATGAGACAAGATGTGGACTGCAGGGATTTTCATCTTCTCATTGACAGGAGGAGTAGGTGGGGGTATGGTGACTTCAAGGACAGTCTGTGTTACTGCTGCCTACTTCTCTTCAGAATAAAAACAAAGTGAAGGTTTTCCTGCCCAAATCTTAGCTGAAAATCTGATCCTAATATAAGCTTAACCCTCTTTCCACAAAGAAAAAATGGGAGAATGATGGAAATGCTCTCTAGCCCACATCTTGTTCTTTTTCCCCACAGTAGGTATGAGGTTTGTTTCCAAGCACATACTGGTTTTCCCTGGTTCTGGTAAATATCCCAACTTACCATCAGTTACTTTAACATCTTTGAAAGAACAGACGATGCTGTAAAAAGTTATATGATTTAGTTGTGCTACTCTAGGTTGTCTGCTTTTTGTAATAAGAAAAGGAATACCAACATGAACATAAGAGACGTGCACAGCTCAGTAAAAGTGACTTTATCTGAGAGCTTTTGAGAGCTCTGCATCTGCTCTAGCCATGTTGAATAAAATGGGAAAAAAATCTCATTTTGTATGTAAAAGTAGAATGCATTCCAAAGGAAAATAAGTGAGGGGGTGGGTGAGCCAGTAACCTTAGCATAAAGCAACTCATGCATTATTAATCTAATTTCCTATAAAGTTTGAACAAAAAGCATGTTGAGGCATTACTCTGTGTTCCTTGTTAGGCTGTGTTCATAATGCCCTCTCCCATTTTATGTAATATATTCTTCAACCTAAATAAGATATTCTTGAAGCCTCAGGATTTTCATGCCTTCAAAGATCTCTGTTTTATTTCTAAATATTATAGATTTTGATGCACAAGAGGCTTTAAGTTTGGTACCTCAAAGGCTGTTCACCCTTTTAGGTAACCCCCAAGTTGGCTTTCATATTTGCTTATTACCCGAAATTCCTCACAAGAAGCTTCAGCCTGTTTTACAATTAAAGGCTTTGATCATATTTACTGTAGCTACGTGAAATATTTCTGCATGAATGTTACATGAGTTCAATTTCCGTATTAGACGAGGAGCTTACCTGATACTGAGTGTCTACGTGAATCCTTTTCCAACATAATTATTAAACCTAAACATTGTCATTCTCCTCAGCAACCACAGGCAAGAGGGAGCTGCTCCTCTGAGCTACCCCAGCTTGCTCACAAGTTTCAGGGTTGGAACCCAAGACTCTGGGGTCAGATGTGGTAGAATTTCCATTTCTAGATAATCAAGAATTTTTATGGTCTTAGCTTTTTTACTTTAGGTCTGCCATATGTCTGAAACTGTTTGGAAGTTTTCTCAAACGTACGTGAGCTTTAAGCTCTGGTGCAGCGAGTAGCAGAACATACTGACCAACATACTCTTGAACAGTTTTGGTTATGCTATGTTCAACCACAGCACATATATTTGTTAAAAATGACTACATACCATGTTGCATGCCGGTTTCCAATTCCTTCTTTTAGCATGTTTTCAACATTTTTGTTAAACTTAGGTTTTTTTGCTTCTTCAGAAGAAAAACCTTGAGAAATACTTGAGAAAAACCTTGAGGTATGGTGAATTTAACTCCATGTTTTAGCTTTGCTTCCATAAGAAAATTACTGGATGCACAATGTACCACGTAAAGCACAGTTCTGGCATGGATAACTTTTGAGAGCATTGTGCCTTTTTTTGTAAGAGATATACTTAACAAAAACTTGAATTGATTCCTGCTTTAAAATTCAATAAGCAGTACTTCAATAACGGCTCCTAAGAGCCCACCTTTTTTACTCTCAGTATAGTTATTTTGTTATCTTTTGTTCACTCTGTCTTCCTGAATTATAAGATATAAGCTAGTTTTTGAAACTGCATTAACTGATGGTATGCATCATGAATTTTATGTAGCTGAAAATTTCAGAGCTACTTTGTTTCATTTGGAAACGTACAGAATTTGATTAGAATATCAAACCCAAGTGATGCACTGTGCAATTTCTCACCACCCACCTGTCAGCCTCTGATCAATCCCTGGCCAGCTCTCCTCCTAGGAACTCCACTGACCATGACACCATCTGGAGTGTCCCTTTGGCCAGCTTGGCTGTCCCAGCCGTGCCCCCTCCCAGCTCCTTGTGCCCCCCATCCTCCTCACTGCTATGAGCTGAAAAGTGTCAGCAACAGCTCAAACCTCAGTGTGCTATCACCATTATTGTTATCCTAAATCCAAATCTCAGCACTGTACCAGCTACTGGGAATAAGAGTGACTGTATCCCAGATGCAACAAGGACAGAGTACTGGGATTTTAACATCTACCTTTGAATCTCAAAGATGCAATAGATTTTAAACATGAACAAATTAGTTATCAGAAGGCAGAATCTTTCAATTTTCCTCATTTTCATGTGATTTCCTCATATTAGTCCTTTCACTGACTTCACCAGCTCCTTCTTTATATGAGTTATATTTAAGGAGTGGAAAAGTCTAGCCTTAAATTTGATCTCATCTTCTTTCCTAGGACTGATATTCTCATTTATTTTTTTGCCAATTAGTTTGTTTTTCAAAAGTAGCTTCTGCAGAGCATTCCTCCTCATCTCCTACACTGTATCTTGTAACCAGATTCAATCTTTCAATTTGGAATTCTCCCAGAAGCAGATGGAATTGGTCTTCTATATCATACGATTCTTGCTCATATTACTGGTCATATTTCTCCTATGAAAAGTCTTCTGATTAATTCTTCTCATTAGTCAACTTGGTAAACAAATTACTGCAGGAAGCTTAAAAGCTTGGGTTGAAAGCCAGAAGAGAAGAAAAAGATATCTTGTTTGCAAGTCACTATTTTCCCTTGGAAATATCTGCTCTTCTATCAGGTTGTCATTTGAGGCTGCTAGAAGTTTTTATTACTCAGGGTTAATTGCCTCTGGCACAATAATCTCAGATTTCTCTGGAGAATTACTGATAGCACACATTTTCCTTCTGAAATAAAATTACTTTCCTGTCATGAGAAATGTGTCAACTTTTTAGCGCTTCTTTAAAAACGTAGACTAAAAGGCATTAGGACCAGTATTCCTCTGCCTCCTGGTTCTGTTTCTTTCATCTCTCCTAAGGATATTATATTAGGATATTGTTTTCTGTTTCTAGGTAAAACATCTCCAGTTTGACATGCCAGTGAAAACTGTGTCACTCATTAGTCCAATAAATATAACTGGTTGCTTTCCTGGGTGACTGATCCTCAGCTTGTGTGTGTATGTGAACAATGTGCTGCAAAAAGGGCTTGGATTGCTTTTAATTCATCTTTTTACGCGGGTCAGAAACAGATCACCTTTCTGGGTAGTTACATAACCAGGAGTGCTTTTTAGCTATATGTCTGTATCCCATTCTGCCTTTCTTGTAGTGCATTATGTCAATGAAAGCCTCTTGGAAGTAGAAATCCATAGCGCTGTGCAACTGCTTGCAAATCTTTCCAAACAGTGTATCTTAAATATGTTACTCTAATGTGACAGGTAAGGACAATATGTCAGTGTAAGTAATTTTTGTTTTGGAAATACTCCTCCTGAAAGCTGATATTTTTGTCAGTCAGTGACTCTTACATCAGTTGGGATGTGATTCTGAAATTTCTGCTTCTGTGCTCCTCCATGGGAAGGAAATGTGAGGCTGCCACGATCCCAGGGCTGGCAGCAGCAAGGAGGATACGTCTTTTGATTGACTGTGGCGTCTGCCAAAGCCCTGTGTTCACAATTCCAGAGCATGTGGAGGGCAGGATAGAGTTGTCACTGACATCCCCATCATATTTGCAATTAGTAAACATGCTTCTTGTGCGTTCCAATGATTTAGGAACGGGAAAATATATTTTGCCTTTGAACAAAAGCCACTGAAGATTTTCTGAAAAATGCTTGATTGGAAGTGTGACAAATTGAAGACATTTGGAATTTTTCCAAAGAGATTTTCAGATGTTGGGCAGATGTTATTGTTTGCTGACCTAGGACTTTGCAGAATGACAGAATCTGATGCTCTAACAAAGCATTGATTACACACACTAAATAGCCCTGGTAGAGAATTTCCCTTACGGCTTGCACTTCCAGGGTTATGGTTAAACGAGCACCCCATGTCATCAAACACACAGAAGGTGCCTTTGCCACTCTGAGGGGATGATCCCAGCATTTAAATAATGATTTACTGATGCTTTTATTAGAACAATTATTGGTTATTTCAGACTTGAAATGGGCAGATTAAGCTCTGTGAACCTCACAGCTGAAACCTCACAACACTGGCAATTTTCAGTGATTAAAGTAATTTACTTTATCTATAAAATGTAAAGATATTTCATAATAGCCATACAGCAAGTACAGGGAGGTGTAGCTTTCCTGGAGATAATCAGACCTCTGGGGATAAAGGGTCCTGGCTGCACCTCATGCATTGCAAGACCCAGAGGGCTTTATTATCTGATGATTACCACACCCCCATTTCCATGTCTTTTTGCTTAATTAATCACAGTAACATTATTGCCCAACTTCAGACAACAAAAATAATGAGAGGGGCTTTAAAAGATTCAAGGCTAGAGGAAAAACAAGAGATCCCATAGGAAAGTACCCATAGTGAAGCTGAGGTTTACAAATCACTGAAATCTATTAAAAATGATGCTTACATTTTGTAAAGTGCCTTCTTTAATATAAATATAATTATGTTTTAAATATTGTAAATGTGTATATACAATATAAAACATATACTTGTTTTGATCAGAGGAGATGAGGTTTTATTTTTAGGACAAAAAAAACCCTTTAAAATGCTGCAGCCATACCATGGAAGGTCATAGTCATTTGCTATTTTCTTGGGAAAGCTTGCCATATCCATTGTGTCATTCCTTATTTGGTCTAAGTACAGTCTAATGTACATTTTTATCTCTTCTCTGCTTTTCTGAATGACCAAATAATCATGCATTTTACAGGCATAAATACAGAGTAAAATCTTCAGGTATTACATGTCTGAACTGGCTTTTGCAGAAGCTCATATGGTTAAACTTCTCCTATATTCTAATCATCTCTCCTTTCGGCATATCCTTCTCTGCCACACTTGACAATTGTTCACTGTACCTCAGCAAAATTACCTGTAGAACTGGTGCCTGACTTTTAAAAAATTGAGTGAAATGTAGTTAATTAAAGTGTTATGCCCTTCCTGACACCTAGTAACATCAGATTGTGGGTAGAAGTCCTTTATTGTAGCTCCAGTCCTATCAGAAATTTTATCTAAAGCTGTATAAGCACTGGTTTCCTCCTGACTCTGCATTTTCAAAACTTGTTGCTTTTCATAGGACTCATTAAAAATTTCTGATAATTTGGATGAAATTCGAATAACCTTTTAGTAGGAAAAAAACAGTAGGAAAAAATTTTGAAGTCATAAAAGATCCTAGTCAAGGAAACAAAGTTTCCTTGAGCTTTGAGATTTCCAAAATTTCCTGTCTGTAAGTCAAAATATAGCAGATCAGCACAACACAGCCACTGTAGTTGTATGTTTTTTGAAATAGAGGCTGGTAAGATAGGTTATGTTGCAGTCATCAGTCTGAGGTACAGATAGACTAAACTGGGGGACAAAATGAATTTTCAAAGGGTGTTTTCACCTTTTGACTCAAGCACCAGTTTGTTTGGGTGCACATGTGTGGGTGGTCAGCTCCTGGAGGCTGGAACACGTGTTGGCCTGCCTTGTTTGGATTTGGGGGGTCAGGAGCAAAGCCTGATCATTTCTGATAACCATTCTTGTGCTGCACTAATTTTAGGAGAAGGAAGAGCTGTTTTGTAATTCACTTGGATAATATTGACTGCTTTCATCTCATGGAGGTGTTAAAACCAGTCTGTAACCCCATCAATGGACAAATGCATAAGGAGATCGGAACATCTTTTTGTGTGTACTACAGCAATTCCTCTTTCTTTAAAAGCCTCTCATACAGTGTACTTAAAACTTCTGACCAATGTTTGAATTGTACTTGTTAATTTATCTTTGAGAGAAAACAAAAGCCAAACTTCATTAGAGCAGTTCTCAGCATGTGCACCTTTAGGGTCTATGATTCTTCTGGCGACAGTTTCCTTATTTAAAAATATTTCCTTTTTTTTTGTGGTGTCAAGGATCTCAGTAGTAGAAACATCAGATAAATAACAGAGCAGGTATTTTATATCTAATTCAAGTTGAGATGCCCCTTACTCTTCCCTATTTGTTATCTGATAGAAAGTAAGGAGAATATCCATTGGGGGAAGATTTGCCTATGTTCTTAGCTCTGAAACTGGGTCTATGAGGTGATAAGACTTTCACAGGGCAACGTATTTATGACTGTCCTAAGCTTTGTGATCAAAAAGGTGATTTCTTGCCTTTAAAAATGAACCAGGTAAGATAAAATAAATGTCTGTAAGTGGTCCATCAAATCTTCTAACATTTACATACACTGCATTCCATTCTATAACTTTGTCCCAAATCTAGATTTTGATGAGCATCTAGAGTGAAAGATAAATGGAGAAAATAATCAATTCAAACATACTTGTTTGAACTAATTACTTTCAGTCTTGGAGATAAAAGAAAAAACTCCAAATTGCATACTAATCATGTTCCCAGCAGCTCTAAGGTGTGCTGTAGAAGGCATGGAATGTTTTGGAAGCCACTCGCATTAGGTATCAAATGAATTTCAGTGAAAAATACTGGTTCAGTCATTGAAAAAAAAAAAAAAAAGAGAAAAAAAAAGGAATGACCCAAATAGCAGGAATAACAGCCAACCAAAAATAAAAGGAAGAGAGAAATTGCAGTTTTGAGAAATACACATGTAGCATTTTCAATGTTAAATTCTTGTACCATCCCCATCTCAGTATCTTTCAATTGACTTTAATTTCTGTCTTAATACTTGTAGTTACTTAATGTTTATCTTGAAATTTACTACCTCTCAACCTAGTACAAAACACCTTTTCTTTTTTTCCTTTTGCATTACTTCTGCACCAAAAGTGTTAATTTTGAAATGTGATTTAAAAAATTTAATATATTTATGCAAATTTCCGTAGTGAAATTTTCAGGCAGGAAAACTGTTGGTCTCGCACTGTCAGCCAGTGGTCTGTTAATGATATAATGCATTTTTAAATTTTCATATAGATTTTTTTTTCTCAACTGATTATTGAGATAATGTTGAAAATATTAGGCATTTTCTAAAATTCCACTTTTATGGTCTCAAATGTTTACTTTCTTGTTCCCAAACTGTCAGTTGTAGGATAATCATTCAAAACCATGGTAGAACACATAGCACAGCTAAAGTTCCTCAAGTCATTCCTGACACCTAGACATTGCCTTTGGAATTCTTTCAAGGAAAATGATTCATCCTGACATTTGGCTACATGTGGAAGCAGATGCAGATTGTTTTCCTAAACACAGACTCTCCAGCAAACACAACAGACTGAGCCACAAGTCAGTATTCTGGGAAGGCCACCGTGCTCCCTACATCCCACTGACTATAGTTCAGTTTTGTGCTTTAATCCAGGTGTGATAATAGACCAGGAAACGTGTTCAGAAGTGGAAAATTGGTGGAATTTGGTGGGGGAAGGTATTTCTCTGTGTAAATTTACAGTCATGTAATCTTTGTGAATGAAGCTTTTCCAGAAGTGTTTGTTGGGATATAAGCCATACGTAGAACCAAACTGCCCTGATCCTCTTCTTTTTCCCCTCTGAATACATAAATAAAAGTCCCACATGTCCACTTTCAATTTGGCAATTTAAAGCCTGAAACCAGAAAGGAGAGCAATGGATAGAAATTCATACAATCACTGTTGCTGCACCCTTTTACAAAAGACAGAACCATGAAAGATATGCAAATTGTCCATAATTATACTTTTAGATGGTTACTTAAGTACCTGTCTTTTTCATACTACAGGCACAAAGTTAGTATACCTCAGATATGCTAATAAAAACAAATGTCTGTGGTTTCTGGCAAAATAAAAGCTCCAGTAGTTTGCTGTGTGGGCTCCATACAACTGTTAGGCAATGTCATGATGCTCACAGAGACAAGCTTGGATAAAGCTCCCAGAGTATAAAGACTAAGGCTATTTTACATTCTTTGATTTTTATTTAAATGCTCCCTGCATTTAAATTACTGTATTGCTAATTTTAGCTGATGTATTAATACATGTGTCTCAGCTATTTATACACACAATGTGAAACCCAAGTGAGATAGCAAACAGGGTACATGATTCTGTAAGTCTGGAACATGCACTGTTTCTTCTATGTAGTGGGTTTTTCACAGGACTCAATAGGATTTGCAAAGGGCTTACACTATGAACTGAGTTTAGACATTTCTTTACAGAATCTCCTTGATTAATGACAATGGCTAATGAGAGCCTTAAGCTCTCTCTCCCTTTAATTTCAGATGTTGTCATTTAAATCCAGGGTGACTGCTGCTCCTTACATGCCTCCCTACTACTTTTATTAGCACTACTGAGAAAACAGTTTTAGCTCTATGTTAATGGTGATAGAACCTGACCCTCTCTAAATGAGGAATGAATTTTCACAAAGAGTAACAGATGCCAAGGATGTGAAGAGTACTGCCTTTTTGCTAGCTGCTCCTGTAAAAGTGCATAGGAAAATCATGCCTCTGAGTTCAGGGTATTCCATCACCAATGTGTAACAAGTAGGGATTACTGAATTCAGGATAGTAGATGGGGTCTCAGCCTGTGCTCCTCTCACTCTCCAGAGACCTGGAGAGATCAGAATTAAGCTTTCAGTTTTGATCTAACTTGTAATTGATCCTCCAGCACATAGAACTTACTTCTAGAACATTATGCCTATATTTTGTCTTTGATTTTATTTGTCTGAAAGTACTTTATTACACATTTCTCTTCCTAATCAGACACACTTTTTGTGTATTTCACGTATGTCACTCAAATCTCCTTCTCCCTCAAATTAATCACAGATCAGGTTAATTGTACTTGGTAATCAAACACTCTTTATCCTATCTTACCATTAAACCAAGTGATCTGAGACAAAGTTTGCCACCAGTTTAAACAGTTTATACCTTCCTTGTATATTGTAGAATAATTCAGTCATCAAGGCTATTCCTATAATTTTAAGGCTCTTAATCAGTTTTTCTCAGTCTGTTCAGCTCATAGATGATTATTATATCTTTAACCTCCCAGACCTGATGTTCTTGGATGAGGAGTAAAGCGGATAGTGGGTGAAACTGGACCTTTTTTACTGTTTTGATATGTGGCTGAGTTATGCTACTATTGGAATATAAGTACTTAGTGCTGTTTGTTTATGTCTATTATTATTTACTTTAGTTTTCATATAGATACTTTTTATTAGTTTAAAGAGGTGTATCAATGTGTGCCAAATAATTATGCAGGCTTGGTTACTTTGGAAGGTTTCCCACAGCTTTTGTAAGACCGAGTGACAATTCTTTGATAATATTCAGAAGTGGATTCTTGTTTAGATTTTCATACAATGCACGAAGTCCCTTTCCAGTCCTCCCAAAGTTAAAGAAAGAGAAGGGAAATTACTTTTTAGAGGATGGATGAATGTATTTTGCTACAGCTGAGCAGAATATCTGATATCCTCTTCATTATCTTCTTATTAGTTAGAACTACTTATATAAGTTTAGGTCCATGTTATTCATAGAGATTAAACTTTAGTCTTGCTGTGCTCTTTCCACTGCAGCTCATTTCTGCAGCTCTGCTCATATCCTAAAAGAACCAAGGAATGCATTTTCTGTAGTAAGTACAGAAGAGATCACTTGACAGAAGCACTGAAATCAGAGTGTAGGTCTTTGGAAACACAAGAAAGGTAGTTCCTCTCCCTGCCAGGTGTGCTTTTGAGTGATGCAAAAACTTAGATAACTCTTGAGATATCTCAACAGATAGCTAGGTTTGTAAAGGGTTTTTTCTAAGAAAAGTTACAAACCCCTTAGGAATGTCCTAAGTATTAGTAATATATATAAAAAAGGAATCCACTCTGGACAGTCGGAGTGCAGCAGGGAAGACAATTTGGCAGGTGAGGCATTCTTTGGTAGAAGTACAGAATGCTGAACTGCAATACTTAGCTGGGTCTCTGTGGACCATCAAGAACACATAAAGACTGCCAACATCTCTTATAGATCTTTTCACAGATCCTATTACAATTCACAGTAAAGGGATCCTCTACCTGTCTTTCCTGAGGGGTTCAATTAAGGTAAGGATTTATTCAAGACTCGTACAGACCTGGGGCTTGCACAGTGCAAATGTGAGAAGAACATGATGCTTCTTCCCTTTTATCTCAAGAGCACTCCCTGTGAAAGATCTCGTGCTAGCAGTCAATCTGAAAAAAGGATTTTCTGGTTGGGAATTCTCCCATTCACTGCTTTCTAACTTGTTATACTTCACATAATTATATAGAGAAGGAAATGAACTTACTTCTTTCATCTCTTAATGTCTATCCAGATAAGTGTCCTCAGAACCTGCAAGGGCATTTGAACCAGGATACTTTGCATGTCACATGGATTTTCCAAATACTGGTCTATAAGGATGATGTCCCTTTTTCTATCCCCTAAGAATAATTTATCCAGCTGCTATTTCTTTATGCTGATAAGACAACCTTTAGGCTGTGGGTTTCATGAGGTGTCAAAGGATGGAATTTATCCTAAAGTCACCCTGTGTATAAATGCCCACTCATCTCATATTTACCTCAAAGATGTAACTTCTTTCTTATGCAGTTTTTGGCTATGATTGTTCCATAATACACCTGACTGAGGTACAGAGGCTACAAGGAATATTTGCTGTGAGCAGCCCCTCAGTCTGTAGGATACATAAAAGAAGCAGTGCTATGACTGAACCTGAGCACATAACTAGTAGATGTTCATACCAGAGCTGCCAGCACTGTTTCCTGAGCTGAGCACAGAGTATGGAATTCTGGTCATCCATTTGCACAGAAGGCACAGAGCTTCTCCTCAATTAGATATTGTCAAGCCTTCATGAGCATTAGGAGTTATACATTACAGGGCTGGGTGCTGGCTGGTAATGCAACACCATTTTGTTTTATTAATAATAGGATAGTAATGGAAGAGTGAGTAATGTCAGAGTATAAAAAAAAAACACAGAGCCTACCAGGATGGATAAACATAATTGAATTGTTGTGATAAAAGGAATTTATTTCTGTGAATAGTCAACTAAAATGCGGAGTTTGCAGTTTTAGTTTGTTTCTGTCAGTTAAACACAGATTTATATAACTCTACCTACAATGCTTTAGTATTCACATCCTTATTTTTACATTGTTAGAGTTAAAGAATGAAGAGAGAACTTTGCAATTTGCAATTAATGACATTTGGTTTTATTAAAAATAAGTAGAGAGCCATATCAATAAAGAATAGACATTAAGATTATGAAGAAAATCATTTGTCAGAATCCTTGCCTGTAAGCAGGCTCTGCTTGGAGGTTTTATTGGCCATATTATCTTGGTTATTTAGGGAAAGACATATGATCTGCTCAAGGTAAATAGCTTGAAAGCATTTCCACCTGCAGCTGAATCTGTTTATGTGTAGGTGTAGATGGGGCCTGCCTTGGGCCTTCAGGGCTCCTTGTAGAGCCTCAGGCAGTGTCTTACATAGCACAATGTGACTGCAGTAACTCATTAGCTGCCACTGCAAGAACATTAGGATAAACATATCCTAGTGAGGGGACTTTAATAAGGGAGCTGTCTGCACCATTAATTTACTGAACACCAAGTTGTTCAGCTATTTTGAAAGACTTGAGTGTTCTTATACATTTTTCATTTCTGTAAATGAAAGTTTGGGGAAAAATAAGGCATTGCAGAATGCAAATGCATTCAACCTATTAGACAGAAGTGACTGATCCAGGCAGCAGAAAATCACTGGATTGTACTTTGCACGCAGATGTGGGCACCTGTGAATCAAGGGAGGCCATCAGGAAAGCAGAGGGATATCACCACACTGATATGAGAGTTGTTGGACATTTGATTTCATGGAATCAATTTTACAGTGGCATCATAAATCACAATAAATTTCCTTAGCCTGCTCTGTAAATATGACTTAACACCACCATGATACTATGAACTGTTAATAAAAGTCCATGCATGCTTTGCCAGCAGGTAATATACCAAAATAAAATTACCATGAAATCCATCTTTTGGGTAGACTTGTAATTGTAATTGAAGTAAAGATGAATTAAATTAGAAAGATGTATCTTTTTTTCTACATCTAGTTTGTTATATGTGTTAATAGTACTGAATTTTTAAAAAAAAAAAATCTCTCATACCCAAAGTTAATTTTTAAAGTTCATTCTACTGCTAACAAGTAAATACATGTAACAAATATCCTCATGCTTTTCATGCTCACTTATTTGCTTCCTAGAACAGCTTTTCTCTCTTTCTACTTCAGGCATTCTGGGGAAACTTCCACTCTCTGATGATGTGACCATAATAAATGAAATGCAATGGAGTCCTTTCCTAAGCCTACAGTTCCTGGGTGTTATGATAAAGCATATGCTAATAGAGTGTGTGAGCTTATTGGGAATTCTTAAAAAATGCCATCTGCTACAATTTTTGCAGCTGAAAGTTATATTCAATCAGAGGTAAATTTTTATATGCTCAGTCTAGTGCATGGAAATATATGCCAGGAATTAAAGTTTACCTAAACTATGAGAAACCCTTTTTGCATGTAGTTACTTTTGAAGGTTTAACCTAAGATTTTAAAGATGAGATTGATACTAGAAAGGAACCTGATCTACATTTGCAAGTCCACTCTTAAAGTACTCTGCGGTTGATGAAAATGCCTCCTTTTCACTTGAATGCTTGGAAACAGTCTTTAAGTATGAAAACTAAATGAACTGAAGAGCAACCCTATATTTTGCATCTGACTACTCAGTGAATCTATATTCCTCGTCTGTAACAGATAGTGTTAATGCTCAAAATCAGCATGACTGCTAAAACCCACCTCCACAAAAATTATTTAAAGATTTAAAGCAATAGTAGATGGTAAAAGGCATCACGGTTTCACCACAATCCAAATCAGACTTTCCGCATTAATTTTCTTATACATAGATAAAATCTGTCAATAGATCTTTTAGATGCTTTTGGTGAAACTAAAAAAATTAGCTCAATTTGTCAATAAAACCCAGAAATGAACTAGCTTTGCTGCTATTTTATTGAAAGAGAGAGACTTATCTATTCTTCCTTTTTAACAAACTTTGACCACACTCGGTCTGGGGAGCTCCATACAAAAGATATACAGGACTGGAAAAAAATAACTGATTAAATTTTAACCAGCTGCTGGGCAGATAGTTTGCCTGAGGCACTTTTGTCAGTTTCAAAGGGTCCTTTTATTAATTTTGCATTTTGTATTTTGTTAGTGGAAAGAGCTGGCTCTGTTGGGACTGCCAAAAGCTATAGGCAGCGAATCTTACAGCAGCAAAGAGGAAGCTGTAGAGCATGCCAAGTAGATTTAGCACACTGAGCACTCTAAATTACATTTGTTTTATCAGTTCTAAAAATATATTAACTTCAGGTGTAAGTTCTTTGAATAAAGCCTTAAAGCTAGTACATTCAGTTCCTCCTCTGTTTATATAAGGCTTTTATTTTGTCTATAAAAATAAACCACTGTAGTCTTTGCCACATAACTACCCATGTAATCTAAATCTTTCCTTCCTATGATACTTGGTCCATTCTTTGTTGATCTGTTTTCTTACTCACATTGAAATTGTGTTCTTACTGGAAAAAAGCACTGTGAGCTTTATCTAGATCCTCCTCATTTTCCACAACATTCAGATGCAGTTTTTACAGCAAAAAATATTGATGTCTAAATGGAGTCAGTATTTAAATAAACATGTTCTTCTTTCATGTGAATGGAGCCCAGCGTCTGTATCAGCATGTGGAAAGTGCAGCGTGTAGCATATTGCTCAGACAATTTGTGAACAGAAGTTAGAACTCAGGGGTTAAATGGAAAACACAAACCTCTCTTGTGATGCTGGGAATTTCACAAGTTTCACTCAGCCAGCTTCAAACAGCATTAAACACAAAGGAAAAAAAGTATACCCTCAGGCTAGAATTTGCAGAAGACTTACCTGCAGTAGAATGGAGCTAAAATTAAGCCTGAAGACAAAGCATTTGGGCTTACATTTAGACAATTGAATGGCAAACTATATAATTTTAGAATGTATATCATACTGTTTTTCTAGTTTAATTGCATCTTTTAAGATAGTCTTCTTTTTTTTTACCCCATAAAAATATTCTTTAGCCCAAATCAATATAGGATAGTGTTACTACTGCATTATTTAATGTGTTCTACAAGCATTTTTGTGTGTGATTCTGTGATGGCAAACCTCATTGGTATCACTTATACATAAAGGAGGGTGTTCTTGCTGTTCCTGAAGGTAACAGTAAACCTGATAGTAGCAAAATTACCTTCACAGGAGAAAACTGAGCTCAGAGTAATTAAAAATCCAATAATTTACATCCATATCTTTTGCAACAAAATGTATTATCAGATTTTGAGTAGTGTTTTAAAAAAATGTTGATTTATCCTCTGATTTACCTAAGCTTGACTAATATGTATAAGAGCAAAGTAACTCTCTGAAAAAAACAAAACAAAAGGAAAAAAACTAACCAGGAAAACTTTAAACTGAATCAGGAAATCTTTAAATTGGGCCAGTTCCTCCTTCTGTGATTAAATGAAGTTCTATTCAGGGATGTACCAAGTAAGAAGAGAAAAAACATGATTTGGGACTGCTGAGACTGCCAACTCAGCTGTGCTGTGTGAGAACATTGAAATTACTTATCTTGCAAGATTCATCTGAAGGTCCAACTCTATGCATAAATAAATGTTTATCTTATGAGATACAATATTTCTGTGAAGGTCTAAGCTCTTGCTTAAGAATTTTAGGGAACTAGGGGAAGATAAAAGCATTTACATTGTGTACATCACATGGAACAATGCTTGAGTTGGAAGTGCTGGCTGGAAACACCAAGGGGGGCCCAGATTCTGGGTGGCATAAAACTACCATAGCTCGGTGTCTGCTATGTAGATAGCAGCTGACTCTCCAATAAATTAGGCAGCAGAGTGGCTACAAGCCATAAAAACTTGCTCTGTATTCAGAATAGCTTTTTTCTTTGACTTCGTTACAATCCAGTATTTAAACAGACAATTTTATCAATGCAATAACCTAAAGGAAAACAGAAGTCTCCTCTTTCTTTCACTACTGCATGCTCTCTGTATTGCTTACAACAACTGACAGCAATTGCTGATGAGAAGAGCTAATTCTGTAGTCCCTGTGGAACACTGGGAATACCAAGGAATACAGTATGCTGGCTTTTGAGTCAGCAGAGATTTATATGCTGTGCTTAACTTTATACTTAAGCTAAGTAATGTGTACATCTTGCAGGTTCACTATCATAATTTCTGCCACAGTGGAAAACTGACAGACTCTTGCAGTTCCATTTAAAATCATGAGGGATCATTTCCCCTTTTCTAACGGAGCAAGTAAGTTGGTAGAATTTCAGACTGTGGCAATGATGGAAAGCAAGTTGTTTTTTCATGTCTTGTGTCCTTCCTCTTTCCTGAGAGTTCAGCAGCGGTTGTTTGATATTAGAAGAGAATTTGCCATTTCAATTAAGTAAAATGATTTTTTTCTGGGTTAGTTATCTGAGTGTTATATTTTGAAGCAGTGTTAATATTATGAAAATAATTCTGTAGATTTTCTCACTTGTTTTCTGTCTGCAGCATTCTTTACTGATGGATGCCAGATCATGGTCAAATTAAGATCAATTAAAAGTTATCCCAAGTGGACAGTTTCATAAACTTGGAGACAGTATTACTGAAAGTGATTAATGAGCTTGGACCTGTTTTGCATATTGCAAATTTACCTGAGGGTGATGTCTGATGTACTAGATTGACAGCAAGAGGACATATATTCAAATATTCCCATAAAGCTGGTGCTGCTGGTCAGCCATCCTCCCTGCCTCTCTGGTTGTGTCTGAAAGGATGCTGGACTAGGTTGCAAATACTTTCCACTCTGCATTGCTTTGAGCCACCCATATTGGTTCTCACTGACTCTCATGGCTGTCACAGTTATATTGAAAAGAACCTAAGTTACTCTGCATAAAACAATATTTCACAAGCAGAAAGCAGTAGTAGTAAAAAGTGGCATATGAGTTCAACAATGAAAATTGGGATTAATATGAAACTCTACCACCACTTGTGGCTGATATACTTCTTGCCTCAGACATCTCTCCCAAGTTTTCCGAAACTTCAAAACATTAATTGGGTGAACAGTTCCATATTCTCTCATTTTGTTCTTATTAAATGATGAGATACATTGTTTTACTGCTGTGAAGTCAGATCTTGGCATGATTCTTTCAATTTACCTCTATGTTGGGTTATTAGGGAGGATTTTCTCCTCCCTTAAGTTCTCTTTCATGTACAGTGACACGCAGGTACACAAGCGTTCAAGACTCTTAACATTTTCCTGTGATGTCCCATTTAAATTAGGGAAAATCACTCTAATGATTAAGGGGAGGGAACACAAAAGCAGCGTGAGCTTATCTGAAATGAATTCTTCTTTAGGTTTCAGTGACTACCTCCTGAAAAGCAGTCACAGTGTTTTATCTGACTCCTCGTGCAGAATAACACGGCTCATTGATATTTTATCACAGACAAAATGAGTGCCTCCTATTGTGTCTCAGGAATAAGCAGGCAGCTGGCTATACCTACCCTACTACTCTTTTTGCCCCACTTTTCAACCTGGATGTGCTGCAGTGCTCAAAATGTTCTCACTGCACCGGGGTGGTGCTGAGGAAAGGCAGTTTGGTGTGGCTTTGATTGCCTTGTCCTACAGCGTGTCAGCTGACGTGAGAGAATCCCCCAGGGGACACACGCTAAGATTTTACTCATTTTGCTTTATTCCCCTCAGAATGGCCAGCACAGAGGGTTATGCAGTGTCCAGATGCCCCCTTGTATTAACACTTCCCAGTGGCAGAACACTGCAATGCTTTCCCATCGTTTTGCAGTTGCTCCTGATAAAGGTCCTGAACCCCCTGTATAATGTCAAATAGCCTCTTTTGTCACACAGCAGATCCAGGCATCCAGAAGACTGATAGAGCACAGCAAGATTTTTCAGTGCTAAAGCTCTATTCTGCATGTTTCAGCTGGTTGTGATGTCCATGTATTTAAAGCTGACGATTTAATCTAAATAACGTTAAATTGAAAGTGCAAGGTTAAACTTTTAGAAAGGAAATAATTACCTTGTGCACACAGTAGTCAAATCATCCCCTCCCTAATCCTGAGTGCTGGATTTACTTTGAACTAGGGATGGAGAACTCATTACGGAAAATTTCAAACCAGCCAGCAAATTGTGGGTTCAAAAGTATCTCTAAAGTAAACTGATGAACGAGATCATCAGAAGATAAGAGCTGTAAAAGACATTGATTTCTTTATGGCTGGCTGCAGAACATAAGGAATATTCACAGTGCTCTGCCTTAGAAAGTAGCTTCAATCCAAAAATTTTGATAAACACCTGTGGCTGCTGAACATCTCATTTTACCTCTACTTTATAATTTCTCTGTCGAAACATAAATTTGAGGTGTGCAGTGGTAAATTGAGTAGAAAGGTTTTCTTTCATGTAGCAGTTAAAACATAAAAAACTTTGGGGCTGATTTTAGTGGCACCAAGTAAAGCATGATTATTATTTACAGGTACGTTTTACTTTTCTTCTTCTTTATGTCTAATACAGGATCAGGCCCTGGTTTGGTATTATAACTTGTAGTACTTTTTTCTTATTGAATGTGTATAGATAGTTTGGTTTTTAAAATACACAGTTAGACTTCCAATAAACAATGTGAATTCCCTGACTTAAAACATTTAACAGCATAAAGAGTAAAAGGTAATATCAATTCTATATCTAGTCATAAGGTAAATTTCTTATGACTCTTGCCTTTACATTACAGCTCATCTACCTTTCCAATATTTACAGAATTTTTATTAATTTTGAAAACTAATACATATAATATGGTTTTCAGGAATTTGCTTCAAATTAATTTCTCCTTCACAAAGTAATTACAATCACTCAGGCAACTTCTACACTTGTTTACAGTCTGTCTAGTCCTTGGGAGTTAAATGGACCTTTTACATCTGTTCTGTAGGTATGTTTATAACACAAGACACAGAATCTTCATATGAGGAAACATAATAACTATTTTTAATAACTATTTTGTTGTAAAATGTTTTGTTTCACTTTGACTAACTGCTCAGCCAAAGTTAAGCAGTGTGAAATTTAACACAGTCATAGTATTTATGGGACTTAGGTTCTCAGCTTAGTTTGGGAATTTGTTTCAGGTTCTTTTATTTTCTATTTAATGGCACCTGGTTGGAATTTTTCTTGGCTGAGACTTTTCTTTGGCAGCTCAGGTTTCCAGTGTTGGTTGGTTTTGTCAGTCTGCATGATCTTAGAATCATGGAATGACCTGGGTGGAAGGGACCTTAAAAATCATCTGGTTCCAAGCCCCCAGCCACGGGCAGGGGCAGCATTCACTAGACCAGGCTCAGAGCTCTATCCAACCTGGCCTTAAACATTTCTAGGGATGAGGTGTCCAGAACTTCCCTGGAAAACCTCTTCCAGTGCCTCTCCACCCTCACAGCTAAGGTCTTTGTGTGGTTTGAACCGCTGCTCATTGGTGTGCCTCGATTTTTTTAATTGTTTTTACCTTTGTTTTCTATTTTGGAAGGCTTTTCTTATTCGGTTGTTGTTTTTTGGTGATTAGCTCTTGTTTATGAAAGTAAGAAAAATTGACTGAAAGTGTTCAAAATAAGACAGATAAAGCTTTAGAATGTGATGTTGAAGGCATTTCCTTGCTTGAAGTTCTGAGATAAGGTTCTTTGGGTTTTTTGGGGTTTTTCTTTGTTTGTTTGTTTGTTTTTTAATTGAAAATTGTGGTAAAAAGGAAAATACTGGAAATTGGATCTTAATCTGTAAATTGTAGTCACATTGCGTACTCAGGTATTACTACTGTTTCTCTAATTTCTTTTGGGGCATACTAAGGAATTTGAGTTTTAAAAAAAAATCCCAAATCCATAAGTCTCAAAATTAATAAAAACATAAGAGCAGACATTATCAGCTCCAGGCCTGTTGCTAGTGCAATTCTACTTTTCCATTACTGTTTTTTCAAAGATTGCCTCCTTTATTGACACACTGGTGTTACTGTAGTCTTACCATTGACAAGAAGAGTTGCAGACAGAAACATTGCATTGAGAACTGAAGTTTAGCAGCTGTAGATTTTCCTTGTGTTAAAAATACTTTTCTGGTGAGCTCCTAACATCTTAGCATTGCCAGAGGTTTGCTTTTCTGAAATAGCAATAATAAAATCAGTGTGAAGCCTATGAGAGGTTAAAAAGGCAATTTCAATCCAGATGAATTAGGTATATGCAGTAGAAGAAATATTAGGAAGAGAAGACCAAACTTGGGGAAATACAAAGGCAAAAGGTAGGTGAAAAATAAAATGCCAAGATGTAAAAAGATGTTATTCAGGTAATAATGAAACAGGAACCATAGAGATAAAATTAAATACATATCAATTAAAAAATTAGCCTGGTGTTGCACTTGGGCATTTGGGGTCCAGTCAGTATGTAATTAAAAATTACCTAATTTAATTAATATTTGGCAAAGGGATGCAATATAGTTCCTAATAAAGTATTACAGCACAAAATTCTGAAAAGCATATTAATCCTGCTTGTTTGTTCAGGAATCTTAAACAGATGCAGACTGTCTAGTAGGTCTGAAAAATCCAAGGATGGATTGTTATTGTTTAAATTTGTTCCCTGTGGGGAAAAGGTGAATCCCGTTTTCTTGGTTTGTATCAAGGACTAGAAGAAAAAAAATTCTTGTGGAATTGGCAGCTGAATGAAATGGAATATTAAATCATAGCACAGATAAATCTGCTTTACAGTCTAGTCTGAGTACTCCTGCTAAGTGAGTTCATTTGGCCTGTGTGCGTGTTTAACACAGCTGAACACAAGGTCTCATGTCTAGGAATTCTGGCATATTAGTCACACTTAGGGAACAGCAGACCTTATTATAAGGTAATAATACTACCTGAAGTAGCAATATTGAACTTTTGGGCAGTGATTGCCCAGGACTTGGGGTTTTTTATACTCATTCAATATTTTAATAAATGCACATTCATTAAGATTTAAAGATCCCTAGCAGGAAAGGGACATTGCAAATCGGATCCCTACTCAGAAAACAAGAGTTCTGTGGGTGGGACAAGTAAGAAACAGATTTCAAATATTACTCTACAAAAAAGTGCTTCTACTCTACATCTTTTTCTTGCTCTCTCATTTACCCACTTACTGTGGGTCACAGTTTAGTGACAAAGTTTGGTAACAGTTGGATGGCGTCAACACCTAAAATTCAAATCTTTGCTGTTGAATTGGTTTTGTGTAAGCATGTAAAGCACAGCACATACAGACTCTGAGCCTACAGGCTGCCTTTGAAAGCTATATGTTTTAGTTATAGTTATAATACCTCACTCTCTGCAGTTCCTGAAGAAGGAAAAGGCTTGAAATCTATGTGGTTATGCATTTCAGCTGTACACTCATGTGCACTTGTCCTTCTGCACATGAAGATTTCCATGTAAACAAAGATGGAAATGTCTGAATGTCATTACCAAGCATTTTTATGAATTAGATTTAGTTTAGGTTAATCTCACCATTTTCTAGTTAATTAGAATAAGGTTCATCTTAAATTGTCCATAATCAAATTCTGATTTCCACCTTTTCTGCTAAAGGTGCCCTGTTAGGATGTACCAATATTCCATAAATCTAGAGCTGTTCTGGCTCCATTTCATGTTCATTTTACAGATTTCTAATAGAATTTTCGTATCATGCTGCATATGGGGACAAAATCTCGTGCAGGTTGGATCAAAATTGGGAAAAGGAAAGGTGAAAAGTGTTTTAGAAAGGAAGATGTACCCAGGCAGGTCACTCCATGTGACCATGTAATCCACGTTAGCTGTTGGAATGGATGATTATCAAAATGACCTCCTCTGTCAGGCATTAAAATGGTTGTCCACAAAGTGGAGAGTAACAGAGTAGAAATAAGGAATGGTCGCCAGGAACAAAAACTACTTCCTATTTTTTTGAAATTAACTGTGAGTTAAGATGCTGTGTCTGAATAGGAGTTAATCACACCTAATGCTGGTGCTTGGATACTTGGTGAAGTCTCTTTTCTGTGTCGTAAATCCCACGCATTAAAGAAAATGCCCACTGGGAAACAGTAACCAGCCAGATGTCTAAAACTAAGATAAGAACAAAACCAGAAGAAAAAAGAGTACTGGTTCTTCACAAAATTGAGCAATTGAACAACTTGAGGATTGGAGTTACGGACTTTTTAGTTTTATTTTATGTTTCACAAAGAAACTCACCCATAATGAATAGCACTGATTTGACAAAAGTTAATGAGTGGAGTGGATAAAAGCTAGAGATGTCTATTTTGCATTACAAAACATTTTAATGTTGTTTTTTTTTCTGATTTGGAGCAAAACCAAATTAAACATTTAATGTTTCAGAACTTTTCATTATATGAGGATATCATGTAGAAGAAAGGCTGCTTTTTTGAAAATGAAATTTTCCCCTCTGTGTGTATTTTTCAGTTGTGCCTAACTTTTATTATGCCTACAATATTTTACACCATATAGCAAGAATGAAAATATTAAATTAATTTGCTATATTTACATATAGCTCATTTAAAGACAGCTGCTTTTCATTGAACGCTATTTGAAACATCCCTGCTATTTAGATTTCTGCATCTTGTGGCACATTGGATAATTTTGAGTATGATTAATCTTTATGGGTATAAAGTTTCCAAGATAACTGAGAAAAGTTTGACATGATAGTATATGCTTAGATATCTCCAACTAAACTTTTCTAAATGTCAAAAAATTAATGAGGGTAGTTTGTTGTTTTTTCTTTTTAATATAGACAAAAAAAAACATTTCCCCTGGGAAAGATCACTTAAGTATATGGGAAAATAAACCTTACTCAAAACCTGTAAAAATGTTATCGGGGAAGAAAGCTTTAGTTGGCATTAGTGGAATTTCCTGACTGAAACTTTCAGTATGTAATTAGGACAAAAGTAATTTATATTTGGATGGTTATGGTATCAATAGATGTTCTCCTTGGAATGTTCTCTGTAGAAAAATGTTTGAAATGTCTGTGTGAGCTCAGAAACCAGCTGTGGATAAGTTACAGTCCTGGTGCACCTCTCAGCCAGTGGAATACCATTTCTGCATTACTCACTGAAACAGCATCAGCTTTAAAAGGTACCATCATTTCAACCTTTGCGTAGACAGCAAAAAGCTAATCACAGGAGTTAAAAGTATCGGGAAATTAATATCTGGTGGCACAAATCATAAATATCTTGACATCATAGGTTTAAATGCTTTCTACAATCAATCCAATGGCTTAGATTATTTACCTTATGAGTCCCACAAGGAAAAGAGAGCTGAAATACCTGTATCATAATATTTCTCATAACTGATTAATGTTTGCCTTGGGAATTACATGATGTTCAGTGTATTTATTTTTTTCTACTTCTAGTGCTAGGTAGAATTTTCCATAAAAGATAAATGTATTCTTGGTCCCTCAAGCAATACAGAAGGAGTAGCTAATATGTGTGTGTTACAATAGAGTATAGCCATCCAGATGGATGCTATGTTTTCTATTTTCCAAATGAATTTTCGGAGTCACTTGGGTTAACAGGAGAGCTAATATTTCAAGAAGAGTTTAAACAAACTGGTTTGTTAATTTTTCCCTGGGGATCTAAAGCGGGAAATAGGGAAATGGCTAATAAGAGCAACCTAGAGCTAGTGATATTGTGCTGATAGAAGGAACTGAATTAACTTAAATGTGTCACGTTGATTTAAGATGCCTGTGATGTATTACAAAATGTGTTCTAGCCCTGCATATACCATTGGAAAACAAACCATGCATTTTATTACTGTATATCTTAAGACCTTAGTAAAAACTTAGCCAAAGCAAACTCTTCTTAATGTCACGTGTGTATTTGCTTTAAGATGAAAAGACTTGAAAATATAAAAGAATTTGTGGGAGAAAAGGTAACACATATGAATGGCTGCTCTGATTCTTTCTGATCTATGAAACTTCCAGGGTTTTCCACTACTCCCTTGCACATCTTTTTCTGAATGAGGCCAGTGTTTGCAGAAGGAAACTGGGAACCTGTTTCTGCAGTAGTGTGGTCCCCTCTGGAGAAAAAAAAAAAGTATGTGACTGGGGAAAGGTCACCATGTGCTTCACAATCCCCCTGGGACTTTGTAGATCTCCAGCAGCCACAGAGAACCCACACCATGCTGCTCCCAAGCACATGCACAGACTCTAATGCAGTCTGCCAACATGCCCCAGAGTCCAAAATATGGAGAGCTGTCACTCAGCAGGAGTAAGTTTAGTGGGCTGACCCTGGCTGAGTGCCAGACACCCACCAAAGCCACTCTATCAACCTCCAGCTGGACAGGGGAGAGGAAATATGACCAGGGTTATGAGTTAAGGTCTCAGAGAGATCACTCATTAAATGCCATCACAGGCAAAACAGATTCAAATTGGATATATTAAATGAGCTTATTACTAACAAAATCAAAGCAGGATAATGAGAAGTAAAATAAATTCTGAAAAACAACTTCCCCACACCCATGTCTCCTTCCCAGTGGCACAGGGGACAGAGAACAGGGGCAATGGTCAGCTCATCACACTGTTTCTGCTGCTGCTCAGAGAGAGAAATCCTTTCCCCTGCTCCAGTGTGGGGTCTTCATGAAGCTCTCCATGAACTCCCCAAATGTGAGTCCATCCCACAGGTGACAGCTCTCCACAACCTGTTGCAACAGCAGCCACTCTTGCAGTGGGTGCAGCTCTTCAAGGACAGGCTGCTCCAGCTTGTATCCCATGTACTACCAAAACCCTGCTCCAGTGTGGGCTCCTTTGCCCAGGGGTCTGCAGGTCCCTGCCAGCAGCCTGCTCCTCGCAGGTTCCCCATGCTTCACAGCCCTCTTTTGGACATGCAGCTGCTCTGGTGTGGGTCCCCTCCATGGGTTACACGTGGGGGCACATCTCCCTCACCACAGGCTCAGCTCACCTCCTCCCCCTCCTTCTCCACTGATCTTGGTGTCTGCAGGGCTGCTCCTCTCACATATTCTCACTCTGCTCTAACCCTGCCACAATTGTATCTGTGCAATAATATTTCCTTTTCTTCCTTAAATGTCTTATCACACAGGTGTTCCACCATTTTTGATGGACCCAGCCCTCGCCAGCAGCATGTCTGTGTTGGCCCAGCTGGGATTGGCTCTGCTGGACAGGGAACATGTTTCTGGTAGCTTCTCACAGAAGCCACCCCTGTAGTCCTCCCACTGCCAAAACCTGGTCATTTAACCCAGTACAGTAAGAATAATGAGCATAGATTTCTTACCAAAAGCAGAAGGAAAAATAATCCATACTATTACTTTTCTTCTAGTTCAATAATAAAGCAACAACCTGGTATTTCATTTACTTATAGATATTATAATCACCTATATATGTGCTAAAAGTATGACTAAAAATTGCCAAGCTATGATGAAACTCTTATTTCTATTCTATTTTGCGTTATACTAAGAATAGGAAGAAAAAATTAAGTAGCCATGTTGACCCTTGCTTCTCCCTGTAATTTACAATTTTATAGAACCTTGGTTTGGAAAGCCACTTTATCTTATCTTTGTCTTGTTTTGCAAGTAACTTGTTTAATGGTTTTCTTTCCTGTCCTTTTCAGCCCTTTGACAATAAAGGTTGCGTTCATTTAGAAAAGAATAAAAACATCACAGCAAATCCAGGCTGGTTTATTCCCAGATACTTCAATCATGACTTTGGTCTTACTTACCCACCAAGGAGTTAGGACTGGCCAGTAGTTTATCTTGGCTCCTCTGATGTGCCAGGATAAATCTGGAAGATACTATTGATAATCAAGAGGACAAGAAGGAGGGCCTGAGAGAGTCATTGCTGATCAATGAAAAATAGTATCATACTTGGATATCCTGTGAAACATGAAACATTTTTGAACAATAGGATCCAAGAGTCAGCAAGGCTGATAATAATTAAAATAACAAGCAGGTACAAATTATTCTTGTTTTGTTTTTGTCAGTGGCTGTGATTTTAACTGCAGTGGTGCTGCTGCCTCATTTATACCATTCTTTGTCTCATTGTAATTTTGGCTAAATTAATGCCAGATAAAGAGAGAAAGAATCTTTGACTACTTTTTTTGGACCTATATGCTGAAAGAAGGATGAGATTATAAATTCAGTAGCATAATTTTTTGTATTTTTAAAGCTCTTGTTGGACACTGGAAGGTTCTTTTCTTCTTCTCCATGAGAGTATAATAACTTACCTAGTAAAAATATTCATTTCACTCATATTCAACAAATTTCTCTGATACTTTTAATCCTATGAGTATTTCCTCAGAAAAGTTAAGCGAGTCTGAAACAAATACCTTTTCTGATATTAATATACATGCCTTCAAGGCCCTTAAAAGTTATTTATGTCATGACAATGACAGGGGCTTCTCTGTATAGCCTGAAAAAAAGCCAGAAAAACCCCCAGATATCCTCTGCAGGATCTAGCCTCTTTTACATCTCACCACCTGGCTTACAAGGTTGTATAACTTTCAGCTGAATCATTTATGACAAGAGAAGCTGTTAAAGTTTCTTTTGCAGATTGTTTAGATGTGGCTGCCAATGAAAAGACATTAATAAGTTAGCTATTGCAGCTGCGCTTGGATGTACCCAAGGCACTTTCAATCTTGCTATTATTCAAAAAATCTGGCAGTTCGTATTTTTCCCTGTTTGTGCTCTTGAGCTGGGCTCTTCAGGATTGTCTGGCTCCAGAGATAGTCTGAGTTTCCATTTGTTTCAGACAGCCTTTGAGGAGGGGGCTGGGGAGCTGTTTGTGCAGAGGCGGTGAGTGACAGGCTCGTCGCATGCCAGGCTGCAGCAGGGCAGGGGGCTCTGAGGGACAGCAAGGCTTCACCAGCCACAGCTGCACTGCCCAGCTACCCAGAGAGCACTCAACAAACACTTGTGCTGCTTTTCTGCTGTAATTCCAGCAGTTTGGGGGGTTTCTGCCTTGCCCAGCTGAGGAGACAGAATAGTGCTTTGTGTGTGTGTGTGTGATGACGAATGAAGGTTAAGCATATTCATTAGGTCACATCTCAGTGGCAGAAAGTTAAGGTAAACTCTACACTGACTTCTCTGCTGAAGTCAGTGTAAAGTTTAACTACTTTATTTCCAAGTTACCTAAGTGGCAGTTCTATTATTATTTTTTTTTGTGACTAAGTACTGCTTTGAATGTCCTACTACAGAATGAAGAAGTCCATTGAAGTAAAAAGTTGGCACTGATCAACATTATTTTATCATGAATGTTTGTGAGAGCTTTTGTGTTTTTTGCCAGAATATTTATTAAGAGATGCATTATCTGTATCTGGTAATACATCTAGATAAAGGTAACAGAAAAATATGAGAAATATGTCAGCATGATTTATCTGCAGGTGTAGAAAAAAGTTCAGTGAAGCTTTTAAATGCACGCACCAGGAGCTTCTCTAGACAGGATGTACTGCTTATCCATAATCATTTGACTAGAGAAATGCAAGACACACTTTACATCCTTTTCCCTGGCCGGGTTGTTCCCTACAAGTTGCATTCCTGTACTCTGTCCAATTTAATTCTGCCAGTTTGATAACTCCTGGAAAAGGCATAGCAGTACCAAGCAAATGCAGCAGCTCTTGTTAGCACAATTTCCAGTAGTCAATATGAGACAATATTGTCTGACCAATCTAATTTTTCCTAGTAAAACATTTTTTAATATCTTCCTTATTGTTCTGCATCTCTCCCTTCTCCTAACGGTTCCACTTCTAGTATCGCTAGCTGAAATGAAAAGGAAATTATGGAATGGAAAGAAAACCCCAAGATTTTTAGAATCATCCAGCCATCACAGAAACAGACATAGCTCCTAAAAGTTTACAAAAACCTCCCCATAATTTTAATGCTATGAGAAATTAAATTTGCAGTCTAATAAACACACACAGCAATCAAAAAAATTTGAGCATCAGTACATGCACTGTAGAAGTTAATGATTTGCTTAAAAATGTACTGGTAATGACCTGATATTAGCTTTTTGAGTAATTCATTTTTGGAGAGATGTAAGTTTTTTTGGGTTTTTTTTTACTGCAAAATTCAGACTTAATTATTAGATGTGATTTAAATTCCAGTACAGGCTGTGAGAAATGTTTATTATGAAACTTGTAGCTGTAAAATTTTAATTACACACTGAAAAAAATCAGGTTAAGTGCTAGCAAACATTTAAAAAGATTCACTGGTTTCTTTGTTTCTGGTCCCATTTAAGATAAAAGACTGGAGCATTTTCATCTTGCTATCAAATGATACAGTAAAATGCTGAAGTGCAGTGAAGTCAGAGGTTAGGCTGGAGTGAGGTTTGCTCAGTTTGGCTCCTGGCAAATGATGCCAAGGGATCTGGACATCACTCACGGGGATTCTCCCTGGCAAGGGTCACTGTGAGCAGCTGCCAGTTCTCACTGCACAGCATTGTTACTGCACTTACCAACAATCCTTCCTGGGGTTTTACCAGCTGAAAGTTCCAGGCATACTCCTTATGTTCCCCAAATCTGCTTTCAGAGGTTGATAAATAAACCTGGAAAATTTTCTTTACTTGGATAAGCTTTTTACTTGATGGAATTTTTTGTTTTTTCAATATTTCCTTTAAATTAGCCTAAATAGTGCAATTTTTCTTTTAAAGAATTTTGAGCACTGTATTTGATAGTTTTATCATTATTTTCAAGGGGAATGTTAAAATAAGACAGGACAAAACAGAAATATTCTCTTCCACCTCAGAAATAAAAGTAAAAAATATCTATGGCCTGCAAATAGTCTGATAACAAAGATTGAAGTCTTTTTAATATTGACTTCATCTGTGGTTATACCACATTTGATGCAATTATCTTGACAAATTACCATTAAAAGGAACAGTTTTCTGTACAGATGTTTCTATGCTAGCTTGTCTGTTAGCCTGGCTATTCATTTATCTATGCTGTGCATCCTTGTGATGGATTTCAAAAGAGCTAAATTGAATATTTTTGCCTAACTATTTTAGGCTCTAAGAAATGTTATCCTATGGCTACTTGTCCTCAGTGGGTGTCAGAGGATACAAATCACCACAGTATGCCCTCCATTAACTTGAAACATTTGCTCTGATGTCCCCTGGAAAGAGTTGGTGCATCAGAAAATTAATGTATAAAGATTGTACCTGTTGAAAAGCTTTTGTTTCTTCACTTAGAAGTCTTTATAGGTCAAAAGAAAATAGATTTAAATGCTCCCTACTCAACTGTAGTACCTAAAGTGCTAGTCAACCCCTGGTGGGTGCCTTTTACACCTTCCTGAGTGCCTTTCTTAAATTGATGTCTTCTGGAGGCTGACCTGGAACAGAGACTAGACAGAGCAAAAGGATAAAGTAGATATTTATTGAAAAGTCTCAATAGGTACAGCTGGGCAGCACAAGAGTCTGGCTGGACTACACCCAAGATGAACCCAAAAATGGTCACAAAATGGAAAACTGATCATGAGGTCTCACACTTTTATAAGTTCTGGACCATCAGCATACTAGAATCAACTGTCCAACCTCAGCTTCAGGTTATGAAGCTCCATCCTCTTGGTTTGTTCTTCCCCCTTCACTGCTGTTTTTGCTCTTGGGCCTGAAAGTTGCATCAGTTTTTCTTGGTATCAGTCTAGAAAAGGAATTGTTTTGTCTATCTACCCCCTGAAGAGAGCTTAGTAGCACTTGATATGAAACTCAGAGCTACACACTAAAACAGCACAAAATCTAAAAACTATGAAAGCTAAAGCTTGAGGCATCAAAATTGATCTAATACTGAGTTTTCGTCGAATTTTTTCATGTCATTGCAGTTGGCAGCATCAGACTGCAATCGTTGGTGGTGTTTTGTGGTTAAAATTACCTGCAAAAAAACTGTTCAGAAAGGAGTATTTTTACAGAAAGTATAATTGGGTTGAACACAGTTTTCTGCTGAAGTTCACAAGGTTTGATTTCTGAATGCAATTATTTGATAAGACACATAAGAGAATAGGCAAATATCTAAAAATAAGTTCAAAGAAGTAAAGAAGCAGAAGAAAGTATGAAATATTAACTGGTATTTTTACACAAATGGAATGAAAAATATTAATCAACACAGAGCATCCCAAATAAATACTCAAAAATGTTTGCAAGGAGATAATTTGTCACAAGAATCAGAGAGATGATAAGAAAAATTCCTGTTTGTTTTTATTCAAAGCCACCATTCGCAAAATCATCTAATTACTTGAAGCAACTGCAGCACAGCACATTTGCACATTATTTTTCTCCATCTTCTTTTTTGCCAAAAACATAAAATCCTCTAGCTATACTTGCATTTCTTTTCTGTTGCCTTGTTGTTTACATGCTTCTAACAAAGATCACAGCTCCTTTGTGTTAGGTTTATATAGCCTTAAAAAAATGAATGTAATGTCTCTCCAAAGATGTTGCAATTTTATCACATAATGAGAACAAGAGTAAAAGAAAATTTTGGAGACAGATAATTTTTAGGAGTCTTACTCGGAACCCTGGAATAAATATAGGAGCTATAGAAGATAAACTAGGAGTAAAAACTAGGCACCTTTTCTTACGTTCAAGTACTTGAGGTAGTAATTGCAAAAATAGGAGTTACCTAAACCATACCTAATTTATTTGTGTGAGTGTATTGTTATTCACCATAGAATGTATTGAGAATTATACTTTATAAATAAGAATCCTGGTCCTAGTACCGCATTTGAATCATGGTTGACTCTCTTAAAGGCGAATGTCAGGAAAAAAGAGAAGAATTTGAAGGAATATAATTACAACCAAAGGAAAAAAAAAGAGTAAATTGGTTTTGGAGTCCTAACTTGACATTTGCTGCTGCCAAATCATAGAAGGAGACATGTTTTTAACTTGTAAACTGAGCAAATTTGAGCTGTAAGAGAGTAGGAGACACATATAACCCCATGATGATATTTGAAAGAGAATAGCTCTGCTTTAATGGGAAATAGTTGATATAGCTGGGAGAAAAAATCCTCTTCAGTATTTCAAATGCAGGACTGAGACAGAGTGCTCTCATGGTAGGAGTTACTGCTTTGTATTTTCTTCTTCTGCTCATCCTGATATTCTGGAGTTTGACTAAATTTATATGTATGTTCATGTCTACATACATACACACATAATAAATGCAAGTCAAATTTTATTATCCTTTGAAAGAAAAGCAGGGCAGGAATACCACGTTGAGATGGCTTCGTTAAGAGACAGGATATTTCAGTTCCAAGTCCTTAATTAACCTTATGTTCTTAAGCAGTATTTATTTGTGAATTGATGACAGTCCTACTCAACACAGAGTCAAGACTTCTTTCCTTCCTGAAACTGATGTGATGAGAGAATCCACTGTGACACAACAGGGCCAGTCCTGGGTATGCTTTGGACCTGGCACTTCACTTCTAACTGGCCCTCACTGTCCAAGGTGAGGCTTCCCACCAGTGCAGGACAGAAAAGAAAATTCCTTCCATCTTTTCTTTATCATCTTTCAAAACACTTTTTTTTTTTTTTGTAGACTGCTTCAGACCATCTCTTCCAGCAAAGGTGAATGTAACTTCTTGCCCAGATCTTGTACAGACTTCACCATAGCAGAATTATCATTCCTTATTGCAGCCATTTCTCTCTAGCCTAAACAAGAGCCAACAAATTTAATTTAGTTTTACCCCTGTTGCCCACCTCAGAGGAGAAATTGAGAAGATAAATCTTTTAGGAAGAGTAAGAAGCGCATGGGCTAAAAAAAGGAACTGGGAGATTTTCCAGGTGCTTATTTCTGTGCACAGTTGAAGAATGTTTGTTTAAAGCACAAAGATAATTTTATAGCAGCCCTTAAAACAAGAAGTCATCCCATGCAAAGGCAGTAGTCTATGCTGTAGGGTAATATACAACACAGCCATAATTTGGCTCGTCAGTACTGTATCAAAAAGTCTCCATAATTGCTACAATATGCACTTTGCACAATTTCAATGTGTTGAATTTTTGTCATTTATTCTAAAACTAATCCTCCTTTAAATGTTTCCTTTCTGCTGAAGTGAGTTGAAGAATTCTTTAGTTAACACCATTAGCTTTTCATGGTATCTAAATCTCTTCTGCCATGAGCATCAATACTGTGGTGCTGCTGTCTCCAAGCAGTTCTGCATCAGTGCTTTCAGATGGAACATGACAGATACAGTAATGTTCTCCACACAAATTGCTCTCTACATATAGGCAACAAGCAAAATAACATGGAACATTCATTGCTCTGTGACTGCAAAAATTACAACTGTATTCATTGTATGCTGGCTCAAATGCCTGAGCCAATCATAATATACAGCAGTCATAGTGAATTTTAAAAGCCATATCCTAAGAAACAATGCACTATCTTGTTCCCTGGGGTTCCTGGAAAAAAAGGATTTCAGTTGTAGACAAATTTATTTCTTTTTCTCTCTCCTTTTTTTTTTTTTTTTTTTTTTTTTTTTTTTTTTTTCCTTTCCTTAAAGGAAAGTGATAGCTAGCTAAATATCTTTGGGTTACAAATTGGATTTTATCCAATGATCTTGACTGTTACCAAGAGTTGGACTTGATAGTCTTGGAGGTCTTTTCCAGCCTGGGAGATTCCTTGATTCCATTAAATGGGTAGTTTTGCTACATTTGTTAATAACAATATAATTCTCACCTGCCCTGAGTATTTTTCTTTATTTTAATGGTGCAATACCATCTACTATTCTTCTTTAACTTTTAATAAAAATCTGCAAAGAATAATTTATGTTTTAATAAACTATAAGATTTAAAGATACCTCTTCTTAAAAAAAAAGCTGTGTTATAGATTGTGAGTTAAATATACTATAATGAATGGTATATTCTTGGTGTGCTTATATGGTTTATTATTTTATACAATTTCTTTTTGTTACAGATCAGTTTATCAGGAAAAAGCAATTGAAGTTGCTGTTACGTTTAAGAAAATTAAGACAGTTTTGAAGCACAGAATGTAGAACTATTGTTACTGAGCAGAACAAAGTATTTTATAGAAATTTACTGAAACTCAGAGCAATGTAAATCATGCATGAAATGTTTAAGTTACTGCCCATTAATAATCAAGCAGTTTACTACTAAAGTGCTTAGAATCTCACTCGACAAACATATCATAAAAGTTCTGCTTCAGTTTTCAGCCAATTTGACTGTCTGACTTAGTGACATCTTTTGTCTTTATGAAACTATATCCTAGTCAGGTAAGAACTCTTGTCTATGATGGATCAGTTTCCCTGTGGGAACATTGGACTGTTTGGCACAGAGCAGCACAGGAATCATACCTGCTTGGCTCCAGAATATTTATTTGCTATCTGCAGAGGAATGATAGGATCTGAAAAGAAATGAAAGAAGACTCATTTGTAAAATTTTAAAATAATTCCTTAATGGATAGTGTACTTCTAACTCTGTCAATTACTTTTCCAATTTTCTTACTCCCTAAATCCTTCAAATCATCCCTTCTTGATTCCTCGTGCTCTTTCAAGAAAATGTTTTTTTTTCAAAAAGTTTTCATANTCATCCCCCCTTGGTTCCTCATGCACTTTCAAAAAAAAGTTTTTTTTTTCAAAAAGTTTTCATATGATTCCTCAGCACTGTAATTGTCAGTCTGCCTGCTACTCCTGTTTTTCTAAAACACGCCACATTTTCCTGAAGAACTGATTTCCCACCTGACAGTGTTCTAGCTGGTTTATTTTTCAGTCTGGCTTCTCCTTCACAGTATTTCACACTGCTTTGGCCCGTATTAGCAATGTCCTTTTGTACTTCAGCCCATTATTGCCCTCACTGTCTGTTACCTCTTACTCTTTATCTCTGTTCGTGAGTGTTCATAAATCTCTCCTTTCTTCATTTTTGTACTTTATCAACTGTACTACCAGCTGCTGCTTCTGAAAATGTTTGTTATGTTGATACTTTGAATTGTTTTCCTCTGTTTATTGATATTTTTCAAGTTTCAGAACTAAACTAATCCCCATTTTTTTTCCTGTCTCTATGACATTGTTTGATCCCAGAGTTTTGGCTGTCTCTGTAATGTAGAGAGTTCCAAATCATATACCAGACATTTTTGCAGCTCAAATCTTCCAGAGCTAATCATTTTGCAAATATATTCTCTGGGACATCTGCCTGCATTTCAGATGAGCACTCTAGAAATGACTGTCACAGTTTAAAGTGTTGCTGCTATTCTAATCCAGAAAAGGATAAAGATACTTTAAAGATTTAAGTGATGGGAGGTAACAAGAGAATAGTCAGCCTTGTACTCAATCAGTGATGGCAATGGTGTCTTTATGAATATGAGAATAAATAGCTCCTCTTTGACATAGAAGAGAAGGGCAAATTGGTAGCGAGATGGAAGATGCTGAAGATGATCTAATTTAAGCACAGATATACCAGCATAACATTTGTAGCCACTTCTTGAGCTCCCTTGATGAAGGAAGACAAGATTTTTGTTTAAGATGCTAAAAAGCATAGCTGCCAAATTTGTGGAAGTCATATCCTAGCAGTCAAGACCAATGAAAGCAATGATTTTACCTGAAAGGATGGATTCTTCATGGCGCAGTAGAAAAAGAATGTGAAATATTTAGGCATTAGTTATCAAGGTGGATCTATAAAAATGTGAAAGTAGAGACCTGTTCTGGCTGTCTGTAGTGATCCTAGTGATCCATGGAGGATATATTGGAAAGTGCTTATGGGAAGGATTAAGAGTCCCCTTGGACATGCTGAACCTTTTCCATTGTCTGAAGTGTTGCCTGAAACAGAATTGTGATCAAAAGCTGCTTGTTCTGCATGTGTGATGTCTTGATGACATAGACTTTAGGAATTCTGTTCAAAGTAAATCATAGAACAAGTCAAAACAGGGATGAGTTTTGACTGTGGAGTAGCCATCAGAGACATTGCTAAGGGTAGATTCAACTCCATGAAAAAGACTGAAATATAGGCTAGAACTGGCAGAGAGAAACATTAAGGTACTGTGCACTTGTCCTTTGGTGAAAGAAAAGTCTGGCAGAAGAAGAAGAAATGGCAGCAGTTAAAGGAATACAAGTTTATTTTAAAAGAGGACACATCCCTCATCTTTATCATGAGAAACATGGCTGGAAGGGAGCAATCTATTTCTTGTTGGGAGGCTTAATTTTCAAAATGCAGTAAGTTGCAGTCTAAATCTAACCTAGAATTCACTACTGCACTATAACTCTTAGAAAAATTATTTCTGCCCCAGTCAAAAGCATGCTTTATCCAATCAGAGAAGCATTTCCATTGTATCTTAAGCCTTATTTTAGCTTGCCAAGTCAACAGGCTTTTTGTCAGGCACAAACAGTAGATGGAAGATACCTGCCTAACCTTAGCTGCCTTTTGGGAACATCAGGGATGAGGAGGGATGCTAAGAGACTGAATGAAACAAAACTCAGTTGTAGCTCTCCTTCTGAGTTCTGTTCCTTGGAGGTAAGCACAGCTACCAGAAATGGAAGGAAAAGGAAGAGCCAAACCCCAGCTGTCTGGTGTCATCTAAGCTGTTTGTGCAAGTGCATTTCCTCTTTGATGTTCTTGGCAATGGCAACTAACCAGCTGGGACGTGTGTCAGCTTTTTCCCGGGAATGGAGGGGAGGAGGAACATTCATACACATACACTCTTGTCTCTGGTCTCTTTTGGGAAGCAGCAATTAACAGCTGAGAGGTTATTAAAAATTTCTTCCTAAATTGCATCTTATCTATGGCTTGCTCCTTTTTAAACAGTATAACAAATCTTGATGAGTGGCGGGGCTTGTTTTAAGACCACAAGGCTAGAGGCAAAAATTTGATGAGGAAACAAATGAAATCATAATTACGAACCAGTGGCCTAGGTCATGTAAATGTGGGCTGCTTGGTTCAGATGGCAAACACCTTGAAACCACAGTAACACCTGCCACAGGTGCACTGCCTAGATAATCAATCAGCCTCAAGGCTTCTGGGGCTGGTAGCTGTGCTGGTATCAGCCTCCCAAATGAGCTGAGTCAGCAAACCTGCTCTGCTGCCCCAGGAAGCAGCCACATCTCTGATGGCAGCATAAGCACGACTCTTGACTGAGGTAATGACTTTTATATTATATTTTTTAATTTGTATTAAAAAATAAAGGCTGTAGCCATGAACATTTGAGGCTTGGACACCTCACTGAGATCTCTGTTAGTGTGCAGCTTTTAGTTTCACAACATTTATAAGCTCATGTGGTTATGGCTCTTTATTCTTTTAATCCCAATTTTGGTAATATGTTTTATGACTCTCTGGAGTTCTGGCAATTTCAGAATAGAAATAACTTTCCCACTGAACAGGTTTCTGCTAACTTTCATCAAAATTTGTATAAGGCCACATAGTTCAGTAGCATTCACTTGACACATCATCTTCTATTTCCAGGAAATGAACACTACCAATTTGGTAAACAAAATGGTTTTTCTTTCCTTTCATCTTTTGAGTATTGAAATAGAAAATAAAACCTAGGACTGTGTGAAAGAGTGGATACTATAATTAATCTATTTGTACAGCTCCTCTCCTTCTCTCATTTCTTAAACCTAGTGAAGTTGTACTATTGCATCTTATTCCTCTGTTGTGGAACACCTCCTAATCTATCAATTTAATCAGGCATCCTAAAGATTTTTGTCAATTTATCTGCCATGTCAGATAAGAAGCATAGGGCTAGCATACAACCATCACTGTGCACTAAAAATCAGTGGAAAATAACCCTGTTTACTGCAGCATTTTATGCTGAGTGTAGTTAACACACTGTCGTTCAGTAAACAAAGTACTTTGTAATGTGGAATATGTGATTTTGCTATAAGGTATTTCAAAATAAGGTGTCATATTTCAACACTTTTCTTAGTGGCAGTATTACAAGTATGAAGAGGCTGGGTTTTGATAGATTGAGCAGCACATAGCAAATCAGAAGTTACTTTTGGTGGTTGCTCCTTTAATGAGATGTATCATACAGCTTGGATAAATTCTCTGCTGTGTGAAGCAACTTATCATGCCAGAATATACAGTATATTGTCATGGGCTTTTTTTCTTTTTTCTTTTTTTAATCTTTTTGATTCTCTGGTATTCTGATGAATTATTTGCAGCATTTCCCTTTCACTGCTGCTAGAATAATCAAGTTATATTTCTTGAACATCAGTCTATCATTTTCATTGACTTTCTCCGTTGTCAAAGATGGGGAGAAGGAAAAAAAAACCCCACTGCTTAATTTCACAAGACATTTTTCTATGTCCTTTGCTCCTTTGTTTCTTTTCTTCCTTTGCTTTCTTTGTTACAGCTTTTAACTTAAAGAAGACTTTTAAGTTTCTCCACTTCAGTGTAAGCTAATGAAGTCTCATTATTTATTTATTTTTTAAATGAACTGTAGTTTCACCACCATAGTCCTCTGAGCTTTAGATGCTTTCTCGTCCATAGCATCAATTAATCATTGTCAGGATTATACTTTTCTCTACATACAGAATATGCTTAAGAATTTTTGTGGTTTTTTTTTCTTTGTTGAAAGAAAAGAAAAACAAACAGCCCTCACTAATAAGAAAAAAAAAATCAAAACCCTGATAACTTTTGGTAACCAGAAAGCAACTGTTAAATTCTCATGTTGTCACATTTAGCAGGACTTCAGGCATAATTGTTGGAGAGTTGATGACCTATTTCCGTCTCAGTTTCCTAGTTTAACTGTGGTAAACTTATTTCTTTTTAACAAGCTGCCCCAGAAAGTGTGCATCCTCTACCTGAACAGTTAATATTGTGATGCATATCCAGATATTGCTTTATTTTACATAAATAAGACATCAAATTCACAAAGACCAAACTATAACAGATTTCCTTACAACACAGTATTTTTAAATTGTTGTTGTTTTGGGGATTTATTCCTTGTTAATTTCAAAGACAATTCATTTATGTTCCAAATTATTGAACTTCTTCCCTGACCTCCTGGAACAACTTTTACATCTAGCAGAGAAGATAAATGGGTGCATCATTATTCCTTGGAAATATTTAGGACATCTTTTTAAAACATTTTTGAACCTGAGTTGCTTCCATCATACACAAGCCTCAGAAAAGTGTCATGAAAACAAAAAGGTCACTTCTGTATTCTTTGAGTAAGGTTTCTCAGAGTTCAGATAATGTTTGTATGATCCCACTTGATTTAGAAGGAGATATTTAATTGGAATCTCCTCATATGTAGGAGGAGTAGTATGGGAATATTATAGATGCTTTTCTATGCTTACCTTCTACACCTCTTGGAAAGTTTGTCTTTCTTTTTGAGAATCACCTTATTATATTCTGACCACATTAAAGTTTCACATTTTTATATTAGTTATTCTAACATTCATTTTTTTTTTAGTTTTACCTTTTGATATTTAACTCCATTTCAGGTTGATAATATGCATACATTGTCCCCCTTTCTTACACAGCCAGCAAATATCAACCCATTGTCAAAAACACAGATACAGACCCCAAATATAGCCATGGCACTGCCACAATAATCTTTCCAAAAGGTGAGGAGATTTACTGATAGGCAAGTCAGACAAATACTGCTTTCATAGCCTTGTGGGCAACAAAGGCAACAGTTTTATATCTTATTTTTCATGGAGGTCAGGCAACAGAACCTCCAAAATGGGACAGAGCCCATTTTTGACCAAATGTTAGGCATTAGACTATGCAGCCATGTCCATAGAAGTTTGTTAGTCCAGTAGCATAATAAAAAACCCTGTGCCATTGAACCATCAGCTGTGGAACTGGTGAGAAAACCTTCTCTCTGTGGGGGTCTGGTACATACAGCTGCTATATAAGCCAAGGGAAGTCATCACTGTTGAAACAACAGTCAGAATTACATAGATTTGGACTGAAAATGCCAGGTTTCCTTTCTCCTGTCTCCACCTCAGTGAATCAGTGTGTCCTGACATTCATGTCTGGAAAATCATGAGCAAATTTGTGTATTTTATCCTACTCTCTTCTTTGTGATATTCTCTATGGAATATGGCTCATTTTCCCATTTTGTAAGCTCAGTATGGATCTTAGAAACTGAAAGAAAAAGGTGTTTGTGTGATTGGAACCCACTGTATAACTTCCTGTAGGTCTTGTTTATTTCTCTATGCCATTAAAGAGTATATTTTCAACAATAGCTCCAACAAAACAGACTTAACTGAAATAAATACAGAAAGAGAATAAAGACAGTAACTATATTGAGATTGTGATGGACACACTTCTGTTTATGCATTCAATATTTTGATATAAAAGTTCAAACAAAAGTTACTTTGTTCTGATCCAGAATCCTCTGAAGTTAACTTCCCGTAATATCTGTGTGTTGAGATCTACTTGATAATTTGTATTTATTCAGCAGAAATACTTGATATGGCTTTAGCTTTTTAAAGAGCACTAAAATGAACAGAAGAAACATTTTTTTTACTGTGGAGTGTGAAGTTAGCTAAATATTTCTGAACTGCTAGAAAAATAAGCTCTAATTTACAATATAATTTGTAAATATACTTTTGATTAGAAAAATCACAAGTCTAAATGATCTTTGATACATGAGCACCTTTTGGTGAGAGAAGAAGCAAAAATTTTACAGATTTAACACAGCCAAAAATGTTTTTATATTTTACTCGAAATATTCATAAGGCAGGGAGATTTAAAACATGTAGACTATAGCTTAAAATTAAAAAGCAGAAAAATACTTTTATTGTATATCCCAAATGATAAAATAATTGAGAAATTATGCAAATTTTATGATAGACCAGAGAAGCAAGTAGATTTTTATCTAATTGCCACCTTTTGCTGATTCAAGTATGTTAATCATAGGGAGCCCTAATAGTTTTATCAGGCTTTCCTAATATATTCAGGTAAAATGAACAATATAATTAAATGTCTAAATATTGATCTAAAGGGCTCCAAGTATTAATGAAGTTTTGCCATCTACTTAACACATGTTAAACAGTACTTTAGATACCTTCATCCTTTTAAGTTGTTGAATGAGACTGAGATAACAGGATCTAGGCAGAATGATGACAATTTCTTCACTCCAGTGCTAGGAAAATGTATTCTGAGACTTTTGGAAAATTCCTTATTCTGCTCCTTCTTAACCTCTGTAGAATGATGTACTAAAATTTTCAAAAGTTTCTATGTGCTGTGCTATGGGTCTAAGTTTAGAAAAGCCTGGCAAAAATATGCTGATGAAGAGTGGAAAAGGAGATTCAGGTTTGTTAAATCTTCAACACTTCCACATGTCTTCAGGAGAAGGACAAAGGCAAAGACTGCTGCCCCACCCTGCAGAGCAAAACACCAGGCACAGGAGAGGTTTAGATTTGTGTGATTGGGATTAGGGTGGCTCTGCATTCTTCCCACTTAACTCTCAGAGCAAAATCCCGTTTTTCATTCACACATTTTTTTTACTGTGGGAAATTAAGCAATACAAAACTATTGGAGGCTGTTGTGGGGGGAGTGTTGTTGAGAGCAAGAATTCTTAAGTTCTTTCTGTCCTCCCCAGCTCATTTGACTTTGTGTGATGGACAGCACCTGCTCTCTGATGTCCTATCTCCACCCCCTACACGTGAATGCAGTTTGCAGTAGCCTCAGTCCCAATTATTTTTCCCTGCCTTTACTCTTCTGTTAAAATTACTCTGCTGTTCACAGGTCAGAGGATTTCATGAGGATGCCATTTTTGGGGGTTGAGTTAGAGAAGCTGTTGTCTGCATGTTATGACATTTAGGTGCTGAGGAACTTGCAGCCCCAGCAATATGTCTGTCATTTTTGGATGTTCACACTTTGGTTTTACTGAGTTAATTGTTCAGGAGTGGGGAGCACACAGCCCTTCACCAGTACAATTGTGAGTGCTTATAAAAACACACCCACAAGCCTGAACCTGGACTTCTCAAGAACCATTAACTATTTAAAAATCGGATTTTTTATTAAAATATCAGTTATCATCATTCAAATTTTCATCTCTTTTCTTCAAACTCTCTGAAAAACAGTGAAGAAATTTTTTTTTCTTCATGAGCATGGGAAAAAAATGAAGCAGAAATATCTGTGTCTTAAGTCACTATGGGAATTCTTTTTCATCACTTGTCCCTGTGTTATAATTTTGGGGTTTTAACATTTCAACAGGCCTTGAATAAATAAGACTGACTGTGGTCCTTTGGACTGATCTTTGCCTTTTATTATCATTTCTCTTAAATTTTGGTGTAAAAATTCAATAGAGAAATTCAGAAGAGACAACTGTAAGTTGTAGTAATTGTTTAGGAAGATATTGCACAGAAACAGAACAAAAGCATGACTTCAAATCCAAACAGTTAAAACTGTGGTAGAATCTGGGCAGTACTAACATTTAAAACAATTCTCACAAAAGAGTGAGTCTGCACTTGATGAGGGCCCACTCATTCTCATAATTTTATCATAGCATGAATTAGAGAGATAAAACCAAAACTGGTTGAAAGTTACAGGAGGCATGTGAACAGTGATCTTTAAAGAGAAGGAAAAAAGAAGTCCAAGCTCAAAATATAAGCTGGGGAGGTCACCTTCACTTTAACCCTGAGCTTTACACTAGGCCAGATGTTGTTTCTGATCAAAACAGCAACATTTACTTTTCCTTACTTTACTTTTCAAGGATACATAGACCCCAGCTAGAGCTGTTATTAGATAAATGTCATCATCATTTCAGTTTTATAAACAAGCAGGTTATTATAGAGTCCTATGTTTCCCAACTTCCACTACACAATGTTCTTTTGTATGCCTCAGACAATGAGCTGACAGCTCCATGGAAATCTCTTACAACGTTCTGTAGTCACAAGTGTTGTGGAGCTCACTAAAAGTAGAAGAATGCATAATGCATTGAAGCAATGTTTTAGGCATTTATATTAGACTTTTAATGGAAAAATTAAAAAGTAATGCTGCTTTGCATTGCAGTAACTGTACATCAACTGTATGTCTTCATTTCTGGCACATGAAGGGTAGTTTCCATAGCAGCAGCATCTGTAGCACTGAGAAACATGGAAATTGGATTTTTTTTTTTCCTCTTGTATTTCACAGATTAGAAAGGTACAATGTATGGAAATAGGGGAAAGTACGTACTGTAGAAATGTGATTTTTAGAACCTGCTCTTTCTTTCCAAAATTTTGAAATTGTAATGGAAGAAAAACAATTCTTGCACTTCATTCCTACTTCCTCAATCTTCATATATGCCTTAATAAATGTGTGTGGCAGCTATTTTTGGTTTTGACTGACAGAACTAGAAAACTGCAGAACTATCTCTGTCCATCTCCTGATATAATTTATTATCTGGAAATTCCTTTAATATTGGCCAAAAGTAACTAATAATTAAGGCCTGTTGCACTGAGACTGGATATTTCTATTTCATTCATTTCTGTACAGACAACATTTGAGGTATGCGACAAATACGAAAAGCAATATATGAAAAACCTGCTATTTACTCAAATTAATGATGATTTTTCTTCTAAATTCTCTAAACTAAGAAGAAACATTTGGTTTTTTTTATGTGCACAGGACTTAAAAATGCAGCGACATATTTTAAGGTATACATGACCTTAGATAGAATCATGATAGAAATATGTTCAGAACAAAAAAAAAACAAACTGAAAGATATAGCAAAGCTAGCACGCTGTGGTGAATTTGGTGTAGGAAAACTTAAATCAGAAAAAAAGAATAGTAATCTCAGAGTTGTTTCTCTAATTAAGCAGGAAGTGCCTCTATTATTTTTCTTAATATGTAAGTCAGATTTTTATTTACCTTGTTCTTTTAAAGGGAGTGAAATTTGCACTGTTGATTAAAACACTTCTGAAGCTCCTACCTAGTGAAAGACCATGAAAGACATTTATACAAATTATATATAGAAAATATTATTTGAAGACAAACTTAATTTTATAAGCATTTTACCATGAATTCTAAGAGAAACTGTATAGTATTGAGGGCTGGTAAGTTCACCAGGGAAATTGTTTTCACGTACTTTTGTTTTTCATGTTTTGTCCTAGTACCCTGTGCAGGTAACTCCTCTGTGATGGATGGTTGTTATTTTAGTAAGAAATAGCAATTTGAAAATCCTCTTTTTCCTGGAGCTTTGGTCCCTTACTCCTTTAAGCATGCTGAAAACTGTCCTTAGACACATTTTTAAATTTTGTTTTGCATTTTGCAGTCCATCCTAATGACTTGCTGCAAATGTTTAAGCAGCATCAAGTCTATATTCCTCTTTTAACATCATTACCTTGAGGTGCTTAGGGATTTTAAGAAATAAGACTCATACCAAAGGATTAACCTATAAACATTAGCAATTAGCTATTTAAAGAATAAATATTCTTTATTTAGACAGACAGACAGAGTTTATAAGGATAGTGTGCTCTGTAAGAACCCCCTGGGATGTGCCAGGTGCTGCTTTTGCACAGAGGGACTCAAGCACCCAGGGTTCCAGAGTGTCAGATATTTCCTTCCTCCATCCATGGACTAAAGGACGTTTGGCCTCCTGATCATACTTTATGTTCTTGAACCTTCCTGAAAAGTTATATACAGATTTAAAATAAAATATAATAAAATATGCACCATGTTCTGGTGCATGGATACAAATTGTAAAATGTTGTGTTTGCTTTTAAACCCAGTAGATTTCCTGTAGTTTTAAGCCTTCTGAGCAAAGATGTTTGTTAGATTGCAGAGTGTCAATAAGAAAACATGAGTTTTCAGCACTAGGTAGTCCTGGTATATTTTTTTCTCTATTTAGTTTATTACAGATTTTCTACTTGCCCTTTGTTTTGCACAAATGACTTATCATGCAGGAGAGAATAAAGAAATATTGTTTGTTGGCCTGAATTCCTGCTATGATTTATAACTGTATGCCCAAGCCTAATATGAAGCTTGACTGACTCTTCATTTGAATAGAATTATTTTTTGACACATCAGCTGTAGCTGACAAAACGAATAGTTCAGTGCCTCATGGAACAAACCTCAAAGTTTGCCTTCCACTTCTTTAAAGAGATGAGACTTCTTTGGAGATAATGATATATTGATATATGAATAAATGAGAGAATACATATTGGTATATGTAGAAAATTGAGCATTCTAGTCAGAAGAACATACAGTCTACCTGAAGCACAGAAGAAAAAGCTTTACACATTTGCTTAGGATTTATATTTATCATTTTCATAGGAATTAACAGAGGAAGAGGAGAGATTTAGTTTAAATTCCATTTTAAAGACCATGGCTGAATCCTATATTACTTTAAGAATGTTTAATTAAAATCATATTAAATAAAATAATTTTATTGTTACAATCTTCTTTCCTCTCCCACCTTTTTTTCCAAGCTCACTTCACCTGTGAATCTTATAACTGAGTATGTGAAAAGATATTTGTATCCATTTTTCTTCTTTTAATGCTTTCTGGTAACTGACAATTTCAAGAATCACTAGAACAGTCTTACTAGCACAAAATCTGAATATAAGCAACTTTGGATTATGGCTATTTTTTTTTCTTTATGCTTTTTCTTCCATATACTTTCATGAATATACACTTAGGTCACCATGTGACAGTATTACCCCTAATTACTACATCAGTAATTTACCAACACAACCAAAGATAAGGAATTGAATTTTGATGGGTGGTTAATAGTCCCTGCCTTTTTATGGCATAGCTAAGATAACACTCCAGTCTCATAAATTGTCCTTCTGGTGGACAGTCATGGCTTTGGGAAGCAAACATGTCAGGGAAACAGTGGTTGTGTGAAGTCTGACTTTTCTTCCATCCTCTCCATTCCTTCCTGGTTTGGGCATTATTCTTATGAAGAAGATTACTAATCTCCTGGCAGAGATGCCTCTAAGGACAGAGGAAGTGCAAGTGATAATTCCCCACTTTTTCCCCCTCAGCCTCTGCAATCTGCAGAGCAGCTCAGCATTGTGAGTGTATCTTTTTGTTTGATACCCTTTAATAGTTGCTTCTGTCATTAATTTTCCTAACAGCTTTTCAATACCATTTCATTTTTCAATACCTTTCAATGATGAGTTTCACAGTTTAATTATATGTTACATTAAAAAAAGTGCTAACCTGGGTTTGTTTAAAATTTGCAGCTGAAAATTCCATGGGATAGTTGTCACTTCTTTATTGATAGTTTCCAATTCCCTTCTGCATATCATTTATACGTCCATGTGTCTATGGTATTCCCTCTGAGCCATTTCCATGCAAGCTAGCCCATTTAATTTTTTTCAAATGGAAATAATTTTTGATCTCTGATAATCCTTCCTACATCATTTTAATTCTGCTGTATCCTTCTTGAGATGGAGTGACCACAATTACCTGAGTTCTTTAACAGCAATAAGGCCTTCTCTACTAAGCTTTTAATGCTTTCCAAATAATTCCTAATGTTCTATTTGTCTTTTTAGTTGCTGCTAAGCAGAGCTGACATTTTCATAGAAGTACCATTGCAGGATGTGTAATGACTTCAAGACTCTTTCCTGACAGGTTATAAGTAAATTAACACCCATCACAGGGCAGACATAATAAGGACTTTTTTTTTTACTCTTTGTATCTACATATTGTATCACATTGAATTTATCAAATTAAATTTTATCAAGAAGTTAATTGTGGAATCAATCCATATTGTGAAATACTTGTGCAATTATTTGCTATCACTTATTTCTTTCTCTGTTTTTTTTTTACTCTTTTTTGTTGGTTTTTTTTTGTTTTGTTTGGGTTGGGTATTTTGTTTAGGGTTTTTAAATTTTTTTGTGGTTTTGTGGTTTTCTTTTGTTGCTGTTATAGGATTCCACAGTTAACTGTTGTACATTGGGAAAATTGGCCATTAATTTCTGTCCTTCCCAATCTCTGAAATGTAAATACCTGGATACCTACTCTCCACTGGTTTCCTCTTCAGAAACACCTTTAAAACAGAGCCTTTGCCAGAAGGTTGTTAGGAGCTCAGATGTAGAGTATACATCAACTGGATTACTTCCTACATTCACTGATTCTTTCAAAAAAACTAATAGATTTGTGAGGCTTGACTTGATCTACAAAAATGTCTGGATTGTTCACCACTGTATCTTATTTATCTGCTTGTCTTCCTGTTCTACTCTTTATTATATTTCCACCAACATGTTTGTTGTAGAAGTCAGATTTACTGCTCTTTAGTTCCTTAGAATCTCCTGGAACTTTTTCATGGAGAATTTGGTTCACCTTTAGTACCTCCCATTTCTTTGTTATCTGGTCTGATTTTTATGCTAATGTCCAAAATACGTGAAATCCATACTTGTATTACTTTAGACTCTTGGGTGAACTCTGCCTGTTCAGGACAATTTGCCATTGCTCATTTTATGATTTTTCCCATTATCCCTTTGATTGTCTCTTCAATATCAGACAAATCCTCTGATGCATCCCTCATATGAAAGGCTCCTCCAGGGCAACTTCTCCAGCTCCTTCCTTTTGCATTTTGGATCAAATAGTTGCTTTCACTCTCTTGCTCCAGCCTAATATTTCTCAACGCTTATTACACTTCTCATGTAAAGGTCCTGAAGGATATTTTAAATCATTTTGTTTGAGACGAATTTGAAATAATTCTATTAATAACTCTTGTAGTTTACACACATTCTTTCCTATTTTGCTGTGTTTGACAGCAAAAAAATTCTGTAGATATTAGACTTTGATGAATCTCCATTTTTCCCTTAAACCTCTATGATGATGGCACCTAAATAAATAGATTTTCTGACAGCTATAAAACGGTTGCTTTTTACACTTCTCCTTTTAACAAACTTTTCTTATAACAAACTCCTTCACTTTTACACAGTTTTCCTTTTTGAAATGACTAACTGCTGAAATAGAACTTTTGTTTAGATGTTTTGTTGATCCCTTACATCAGAAAAATTTTCACAGCCTTCTAGGCAACACATAGGACACACATAGATTAATTTTCATAATCATGTATGAAAAATATTCATAGTGATTCCCTTTGGAATATGTCATGACTTCTGGAGTATCTACCAGCTCTTGATTCTGACTCTCCACTGTGTTTGAAGTTCTTTATATCCACAAAAATGAATGCATAACAGAAGAAATTCATTTGTCAATATTTAAGGCTCATTTTGGCTGTGTAAAATGAGAGAACGTCAGGTGTTAGACAATATAGAAAGCCTGAAATTTGTTAAAAGAAAAATTTATTTAATACAGCAAGAAATGTGTTACATCAATAAAAAAGACAAGTGAGTAGCAGTCTCACTGTTCACTTTACATCTTGCACAGAGCCATTGCTGATTAACAGTCTGTACTGGGTTTATGTAATATTTCTATTTGTTTTGAGGGGAAAATATAACCATACTCCCCTCTCTAAGAATGGCTGTTTTATGAAGTTTTGGACTTATCTAGAATGTAATTGAAACTTTTTTTTTTTTTTTAGATAGAATATACTCTTCTCATTATTTTTGAATATAAAAGTGTCTTTCTGGAGGGGTGGAATTTTGTGGATCGTGTTCTGGGGTTTTATGGTATTTTTCTAAAATAAGGTTTACAAAAGATTTTACTTTTTACTTGCTTATTCTATCTAAAGATCTAATGTACCAGTTTCTATTTTTAATTTGGCTTATTCTGAGGGCTATTTATTTGATCTTTGCTTTGCAAATAAAGGAAGAATACTAGTAAAAAAGTTCCTATGACATATAATTTTCTGTCATATTTTCAGAGGGAAAACAGTCTAAACTGGAAAAGGAACACAAATGTAGTCTGCTGAATTAATCAAAGTGTTTTGGAAGCCTCTTAAAATGTACCTGCAATTTTTGCAGGTTCTCTTTGTATTTTCCAAGGGAGTTTAGCACAGTTAGGAAGCACCAAAAAGATTTGTGGCTATAATTGCAGTAGTTTATATTTTTTTTTCCTTTTTCCTGATTTCAATAAGAAGCAGGTTTGCCAGGTATATGTGTGCATATAATTCACTGAATTCCTGTCACACACCCCTCTCATCTCCTGCCTCTCCCAATCTGTTATGGATGGGAGAAAAATGGGTGTTTGGTAAGAGAAACTATGAATCTGGAAAATAAAAAGGGTTCTTGGGTGGAGAAAGGATTGATTAGTTAATATAGGAAAGATTGTTAGTGTGATCAGGGAAAACGAATGAGCCCTATGAGCAGCAAGGGCAGGCAAAGACAGCAGCTGAAGGGTGGCCCAGATCTTGGAGTGCTGAACAAGCACATGAGTTCCTGACTAATCCAAGAGTTGGGAGCTGCGTATCTGTCAGGAGGTAGCTCTCTGTGGCTCTGATGCTTTTTCTTTTGATTTTGTTTGAGTTTCTTTTTGTTTGTTTTTTGCTAATGACGAAATGGACACGAATGCACAAAAACGTGCAAGTTCACTCACAGATCTGCAGTGCAGTAGGTAAAAGAGAGTGGAGGACAGTGCTTGCAGAATTTGTTTCTGTGTTCCCCATTCAGAGTAGATACAACAGTGCTGATCAGGTTCCAGGTACATATTGTGCCTGTCAGAGCTCATGCAAAGCAGCAGGAACTTCACCGAACTGATTGGCAAACTCTCTTGACAGTTCTGAAATGCTGACAGGCATTTTAAATTCTAGGAGAAAAATTAAAAGAGATTTAATGCAAAGTGTCCTTTTAAAGAGTTTTCTAAAAACAAATCCCCAAAATAACCTACAAGTATCATATTTTTATTTTTGCCCCCTCTTAATATGACACTTCCTAATTTCCTGTTGGCAAGCCAGTTGTAATCTTTAGCTGGTAACTAATTTGGTCATAAAATACTGACCCAGATTTTTCTGGATAATTAACAAGTTGGGCAAATCAGCAGAAGCAGGTGTAGTATATTTTCAGTACCAATGGAGAAAAGCAGTTAGCTGGTGTTTTAATTCTCATTTCCAGTAATGAACTATATAACATTCTGGCTGGCTAATGCAATTAGCATTGTCTCCTCCTCCCCTTACTTCCTCACTTAAAAAAAATAGAAAAAAGAAAGGAAACTCAAATCAGGAATTTATTAAAAGGCCAAGAATTACTGACCCTTTCTGTACTCTTCTTGCATTCACCCCATTAACCTTCTGGATTGCGTAGAACAGTAATAAAAAATTTATACAAATACTTATCATGTTACAAGCTGAGACAGAAAACAATGTTTCCATTCTTCAAGCAATTAATTATTGTGATTAATGTATTCCCCCTTCTCTAAGCACAATTCTGCCAGACAGAGTCAGCCCATTGACATATTGTAGAATTATAATGCATATCTAATTAAAGGTGACCTGGAAAGGCAGGGTGTTTAGCCTTCCCTGTCAGGACCAAGAAACTGTTAATCAGAAAGTGCTTGCTTTTCCACCCCACCCCACCCCTCCCTTTTTTTATTTTTGTGCTAATTTCAAATCTTCTCCCTGCATCAGTGAGCAGATGAGATCTTCAGCCAGCTTTCATCTTTCAGAAAAATGAATAGTGCAGAAAGAACATTATCAAATGAGCTGTTGAAGAAGTCAGTGAATATGTCATTGAGTGTGACTGCTTCCAGAATGAATTTAGATTTATCTCTGTTATCTCCCCTCTCCCAGCTCACTCTCCACACTCTGTTTGCACTCTGTCCACATGTCAAGCAGGGTGGGTCATAATGAATCATAAGGGACAGTTACTTGTAGAATGGTGACAGGTCCAATTGTGATACAACTTCTTCTGGAATTAAGTTTGTTAACATTATAAATTGTCTCATTTGACCAGAGGTTTAAACACCTAGAAGCTTTTATGCATGCAATTTCTTAAAGTATTTCTTTCCCATTAGGCAGCTGCTGCTTTACAGTATTTCACAAATGAAATTGTTTTATCACATCAATAGCTGCACAAAACAACTGTGACAACAAGAAGACTGGTTTTGCCCCCATCTTGCTAACAAGTATCATTTAAATCAATAAACTCTGGCAACTGGATAACACCAAGAGAAGATATTATTTAAATTCAATTTTTAAACACATTTTCAAATCCATATGTTGATGCAAGCCAAGGAATTTTCGTACTGCCCTGTTTGGTTTCTGTAGAAATAATCCACTGACTTAACAAAACCTTAAGTAGAAAACCAATAAATATTTTAGCTTTTCATTGCCAGCATTCTTTTTCTGTATGTTGTCATAAGTTGTTTTGGTTTTTTTTCTTTTTATTTTTGCATTTGATAGGAAATAGTATGATTAAATTGCACCATTTTCCCCTCAGGGAATAAAAGACTAATATTTTTCTTCAATTGTTCAGTATTGCCATGTAACAGAATGTGATATCAGAAAACCTGCAGAGTCAGCACACCTTCTGAAACATTTGTGGTATTCTGTAAACCCTTTGGGGTATTTGACTAGTTACTTCATTGTTGTGATCATGCTTGACTAGGCTAGTCTTACACAACAAATATAACTCAGATGTTTTTCAGTTAAACAAAATTAAAAAGCAGTGTCACTGAAGTTGATAAATATATTTTACAGTTTATCAAAATCACCAGAATAACTTTCACGCTCCCTATTTTTATTTCTTTTAAAATAATAAGCATCTTTCAGTTAAGGAAGTTTCTGTTTTACTCTTGTTGATTTTTCCACAAGTCTGCTGTTTGTCAGGGTAAGATTGGCATGCTTATAGATGCACATTTTTTCCTGGGATGTCTGTGAGTGCATTAGTGCACACATGCTTTCCTCTGGACTTTGGGATGACCTATATAAGGGGGAGAAGTTTCTGTGCCAGAGAAGAGAGGAGTGAGGATTTGTGAGAGGAGCAGCCCTGTAGACACCCAGGTCAGTGAAGAAGGAGGAGGAGGAGATGCTCCAGGTGCCAAGGTTCCCCTGCAGCCCATGGAGGACCCCACCCCAGAGCAGGTGGATGCCTGAAGGAGGCGGTGATCCCATGGGAAGCCCGTGCTGGAGCAGGGAGCTGGCAGGAGGGAGAGAGGCAATGTGTGCTGAACTTACTGCAGCCCCAGCTTCCATCCCCCTGAGCTGATGTGAGGGAAGGAGGCCGAGAAACTGGGAGCAAAGTTAAGAATGGAGAGGTGGAGAGTAGGTGCTTTCAAGAGGAGGTTTTATTGCTCGTTATCATAGTCTAATTGAAATGGTAATAGATTAAATGAGTTCCCCATGTGGAGCCTGCTTTGCCCATGACAGGAACTGGTGATTGATCTCTCCCTGTCTCTATCTCAATCCATGAGCCTTTCATTATGTCTCCCCTGTCCAGCTGAGGAGGGGGAGTGATAAAAAGGCTTTGGTGAAGACTTCATACCTCACTAGGATATTTGCCTGAAAAGACTGACAGAAAAATATCCAAATTTTTATAGCTTTGAATTTTTTGTTTTGCTATTATGTCTGGACCTCAATGCTTACGTAATTGTGTTGTTGATTAAAGGGTTACAGGAATATAAAAAAGTAACAAAAATTAAAGGCTAAACAGTGAATTAAGGGTAGAAATCAAAGCCCATCTTAAAACCAGTGCAAGTTTTGGTCCTAAAACCTGTCATGGTGACGGGAAAAATAGAAAGAGGCTACTACAATTTGAAAATAGTACAATTTTGTTCATTAAAAATAGGATGTATTTACAGTTCTCTATTTTTAACCATTCAAATGATATCAACATACTTTTTTTTTCATTCAAGGCTGTAGCTGCAAAAATTATTTACAACCTCTGAACAAGGATGACATTAGGTGTTTGTTTAGGAAGTGCTATTTTGCAGAGGAGAAGCTGAGGCTTGGTTCAAATAAACAATTTTATAAAAGACTTGGAGGAAATCCATGTCACAATTGAGAGCTGAAATTCTTCCTCAACTGTGTCCATTGCCTTCATTAAAAAGATATTCTGTCCTTCTCCTCCATGCTTCTAAGACTGTGAATAACTAAGAAACACAACAAAATTAACTAGTAAATTAAAGATACTGAACATTATTTGTCACTGTGTCTCCAATCATATATATATGAATGTATGTGTACATACATATATATTTTATGATATATATACATGCATTGACCAGGTATTTCTGCCTGTTTTTTTGCTGGCTCTCCATTCATCTGAGACACATTACTAGTATTATTTCCCTTAAGGTTTTGAGGATCTCTCTATTTCTGTATTTCAATAACCTTTTTCCCCATAATAAGTTAAAGCATGTTTAGGGGGTTAAGTTTGCTGAAGTATAAAGCAGAGTATAACTTTTAAGTCTTCACTGAGTTTACACGCAAGTAAGATTTCTTTTAATTTCAGTGGGATTTTTGCTTGATTAGGGCTAAAGGTTTCAGGATTCTATTGCCTCATCCTCAGAATATCTTGAATAAAAAGAATTATGTTAGAAATAAAGCTTGCAGGTAGCAAACTATCTCAAGCATTGATAAATCACAGAACTGGAGTGAAGCATTTGAATAGAGTAGAGGACACCTAAACAGGATTGGGCGAGGCTGCAATTGTTTTGATGGTGTTCTCTTACAAATGATAAATTTTACACAAATGATTTTGCCTGAAATGTCACAAGACATGAACATTTTCCACTGAAGGATGGTAATATTTTTGCTTGTAAAATAGATTTCTTGCATAATTATTGATATATGAAAAATAAAACTGCTTCCAAGGTAGGTTATACCCCCGCTAAAGCAAAAAAATTGAACGTTTATTTAATTATTGGAGAATTCTATTGCAGAATACTGTGAACTATAATACAGAAATAGAAGCTATGTCCCAGAGGAGATTTTTTTAAAAAGCTTGTAATTTTCCTTGTTGTGTGATAGAGTATCTTCAAAATACTAACATAAACACAAGAAAATGCTGATATTTTGCATTGTGCTAAAAAACTGCTACAGGTGAAATGAATATGAAGGAAATTCTTGGTGAACTGTTCCAATGTGTGCATAGTGCACCCACAGAACATTTTATCTAAACTCTCCTTGTCCTGTGCAGGAACTTGTTACCCAAATGATGGACCTGTACAGGTCAATGGGTGATTTCATGGAACATGAAACGTGCACAGCTTGGGCTGTGTAATGCTGATTAAATCTGGGTTGGAGTCTCATTTCTTCCTGCAGTGTGTGTTACTTTCATCTATCATCACATACCTTAAACCAGCACGGAATTAATGCAGTAGAGTACCTTAGGCAAAGCCCAAGCCTTGCCAGGGCTTTAAGCTCAGGAATCACCCCTTTGAATACTGCATGCCAGTGGATGCTTCAGCTCAGACACAAGGCAGGGGCTGATCAGAGCTTGCAGAGGCACTCAGCTCCTAACCAGGTCCTCTGTTACTGGTAACAAAAACTGAGGAAGGAGCAGAGGGGTTTGGTTTCAGTCGTGTGCACAGATATCTCAGTAATTCTATTTAATTTAGAGAAGTCACTCCAGATTTACACCAGTGCTACTGAAAATCAAAATCTGGCCCATTGTCTTAGCAAAATACACCAAGTCAATATCAGTTCATTACAGAGAGGAAGAGAGAAAGGGAATGAGAGAGAAAACAAGGATTTCGTTAGCAATGCATTCTGTAGTATAAAAGATAAAAAGGAATATCCAATTAACACACCACTATAATTGCTTGCAGACATTCTTTTTTATTTAAAGATGAAATAGCTAAGAGTTCTCATCAAAACTGGGGTCACAGCCTACATATTAAATGAAAGAAATTGATTGGGCTTTATTACACCCTGACTACTGCAAATGTGCCTCAATCACTGATTGCTATAAATTTATTCTTATAAACTACTAATTGCCCAAGTCATAATGGTAACAATGGTATAATGAAATTATCTTGATCAAGCTGATGCACAAATTTTGCTTGACAACATGAGCAGTGTGAGAAAAAAGGAAAGAAGACATTCATACAAATACATAATGTTTCATTAAAATTAAAACCAATGTTAAAACAACTGTTCTCTGAAGTATACAAAGTTCTGTATTAGAAGGGCTTCCTTTAGAAAAAAATCATTTAAGAAGACAGGCATTTACATTTATAATAAAATGATCTTGCATTTTTTATTTGTCTTGAAAATTAATGACTTACTTAATCACATTTGATCAAAGGAGATAAGTTGATGTAGTCATGTGTTTCTGATTGCATTAAGCCTGATCCAGAGTGGCATGATGGATATTTAATAGTCTTGCTGTCCCTCTACATCTTGTCACCATTTCTTGATATGCATGGATACTGTAGAGTACACGACAGCACAAAACTGTACTTTTAATAGAACAGACTAAGGTTAGAAAAAAGGAAATTCTCTTGGAGCTTACATGCTGGAGCTCTTAGAAGTAGGTTATCCACCATCAAAATATATTTTGTTAAAAAAACAAACATCTCAGGTAACTCTGTATATAGACATATAGCTTGAAGTATTTCCTCCTTTTAAAAGTGCATTTTGCTTCTATGCTGCCTCTATTAAAAGATATTGCTATAATAGGTTTCAAGGACTAGGCAGAGAGAAAGTATATAGAAACAAAGATAGCCATCCAGAAAATGTAGGAAATTTCTAGAAGCTGGAATGCAGAGCATTGTGTAAAATGAATAAATTGGTGCTATTTATATTGTGCTAATAGCTGTTTCTACAAGTGTCAGCTGAGCCATTCAGAGGGAATATTGGTATGTATGAGAAATTATTTCTGAGTAGTTCAAATGTAGTTCCAACTCTTTCCAAATTAAACTCACCAAAAATTTTATTTAAACTGATGCCTAATTCTTTCTCACCAGAGTATTCTGTACAAAACTGTCCTTTTTCTCATGAGTATGTCTTGCTTTCCTCTCTCAAAACAGAGGTCCAAACTTTTATACAGGGCTAGAGTATTTTCATTCTTCAGAATGAATTGCTCCTAAAATTGCTATAGTTGAGGCAATCCTATAGGAATGTAAAAATTCAGAGACAACCAAGCTGGAAGGGCTCCAGGAGGCCCTTTAGCTTAGCTGGCATGCCCCACCCCACTTGGGCTGTGTATTTACCAGGCTGCCCCACATTTTAAGTTTCCAACTACTGCAGTCTCTGTTTGTCTATTGCCAGAAAGCTTTTTGCCAGTGGATAATCTAAATCCTATTTGCTGCAATTTATACTTAGTGACGCTTGTTTCATGTGTAAGGACCATGGAAAATGGTTTATCCCCCTAGTCCGTGCAATAATTTTAGATATGAGAAGTTTTGACTCTGCCTCTTCTCTCCTCTTCCCGCTCCCTTACTATTGGTCTTTAAGCCCTAATATGATAAGAGCTGTTTTGAAAAGAAATATATATATATATTTGGGGAAACATACAGGAGTTTAGGGCAGAAATATCAAAAAACTTCAGCCTCTCTGAAATAAATTATCTCCAGAAGAGCACACCTACAGCACAGAGTAGGGCAGGGGTAGGGGAGGAACCCAGGCACAGCCATTTCTCACCTCTCTATTCATAGTTCTTTGGATTCTATTCTATTCTATTCTATTCTATTCTATTCTAGTGTGGTAGTAAGTAGTAAGGTAGTAAGTAAGATTTTTCTGAGACGTGTTTGTGTGTTTAGGGAAGTATTGGGATTCTGCTGTGGTGTTAGCAGAGGTGCAGAGTTTGTTTTAAATTGCTATATTATTGTAATTATTTTGTGCTTTATTATTCTTTAGAATTTAATACAGTTAACCTTTTCTTCAAGACTTAGATTCTCTGAAAAAAACTCAACATTTTTCCCACCTGGAAACATTTAATTTTTTATTATATTTTATTTTATCCCCATGGAACTTTTTCTTATGTTGATTTCAGTTGCTATTTTCGGATGGACTTGTCCTATGACTGGCTGCCTTTTCAAACGTTTGTGTTTCTACAAGTGGGCATGTTTGTAGATTCAGGCTATATGTGAAAGAGAAACTGGCCTGGCCAGGATGGGACAAAAAATAACAAATCCCCAAACATGTGTCAAAGAACAAAAAACAGCGTAACAAGAATTACAAGAGAATGGTGGAGTTTTTTATCTATTATCTAAGGTGAGGGAGTTCCTTAATATTAATGTAAATGGTACCTGGAATGCTATTTTGTGTAATATCCCTATTATTTCTGTAATTTGTACAACAAGAATGCATAAGTCAAGTTTTCAAAATGGCCTGTTCACATAATGCTGTAACACTTGTTGTCTGTCTTACTCACCCATTCCTTTATCCATCTATCTCTGTATCTATCGTGAAATGACAATCCTAACTTACTTTAAACTCTCCAAAGGTATATTCTTAAATTTTAATGTTGGAAAAGCTTCATGATGACTGGTACTTTGGCTTAATGTGGTACAGCTTCTGACAGCTGCCTCTGGAAGAAAAGCAAAGGATGACTGCATTACTGTCACTTTCTGTCACATTCTGGTTGCCAAACCCTTGCAGGGATGATGACAGTGAACCAAACAAGAGTGGCAAAGGGAGTCAAAGCTGTGATTTTGCATGAGGAAGAGTGGACACTTGAATTACATTTTGTTCATGCTGTTCATTTTGTTCTACTTGTGGACTTTGTGGCACAGTGCTTGCTCCCATTTTTTTAATTATTCGTTCTTTGGGACTCTCACCTGCTTTTGGCACTCTCAACCCCTACCTCCCCCCCAAAAAAATGTTAGCAAGCCCAGAGTCAGTCAGAATATGAACAGAAAAATAGCTGTAACTGAGGAGTGTACTTGAAGGAGAAGGCAAACTCAGGGGCATGGTTACCCCTCAAATTGTCTGGAAAGCAGCTGGAACTTGCAGGTGTAATGAAAGTGTGACTTTATTTTCAAGACAAAAAGTGTGGATTACACATATTAAATTAACACCTTTTTCTCCCAAAATATTTTCTGTATCTTCATTTATCCAAAGACTGTTTGCTGGATGAGTTTCTAAATAACAGAGTCAGTAATTTTTGCATGTTAGATTAAGAAATTGCTGCAAGTGTTGTTTAAACTCGACACTATTATCCAAGCTTTCCCTCTGTATGACAACAAAGCTGCAGAGCAAAGGCACAGAATCCTTCTCACAGGGACAGGTTTTACCCAGATGTCCTCTCTGGGGGCTTTGTGAGGATCTGGTGTGGGAGGGGGTCTGATCCAGGACAGCCTTATCTCTCCTACTGCCTTAGAGAGGAGCTCCCTGGCTGAATTTCCAGCAATGTCATGGGCAGTGTCCTGGGATGACCCAGGGGCAGGAGGGTCTCAGACTTTTAAGGAATTTTCCATTACTGGAAGAGAGCCAATAGAAATGAGGGGAAAAGACTACTTACAAGAACATGTAATGACAGTACATTTCTAATGTGATGAGTTCAAACTGAAAGAGAGTGGGTTTAGATTAAATATTAGGAAAAAAAGTCTTTATTGTGATGGTGGTGAGGCAGTGGAAGAGATTGCCCAGAGCAGCTGTGGAAGCCTCAACCCTGGCAGTGTTCAAGGCCAGGCTGGATGGAGCTCTCAGCAGTCTGGTCTGGTGAAAGGTGTTCCTGCCCATGGCAGGGGCTTGGAACTGGATTATCTTTAAGGTCCCTACTAAACCAGACCATTCAACGATTCTGTGAAACAACCTGGTTTTATTTATTAGTTTTTTGTATTGACAATAATATGACACTGTCTCAGTTTGAAACTAATTCAAATTTCTCTAAGTGCCAATAATGGCCAAGATTAAGGCTGGAGCATAGACTGTTGCCTGGATCCAGGTGACAGAAGTCCAAAGAATGCAGTAACCTTCTCTTGCCTGATTGCATTTCCCTGCTTTCCCCAGTGGCCTCTGCTTCCTGACCTTTCCACTTGTTCTTGACCCTACAGCTGTGATGATGGGGCTGGGTAGGTGATAATGAAACACACACAAAAACATATGTAAATATAAATATAGATTAGCTAGATATAGGTATAGATGATATAGAAATAGATATACAGAAAATATATAGATGAGCTAGACATAGATATAGATGATAGAGATAGATATGTTTTATTGACTGGGGTTCTAAACAATTTTGCTGTGTTCTAATAAGAAAAGGAGGTTTCTGCATTGACATTCAACTCAAGCTATAAGGAAGCTCTGTGCATAGTGTTCACCATTTTATGGAGAAATAAGCCAGGAGGGACTAAGTGGGAATGAAAATAAATCAGTGGGCAAATACTGTGACTAGTAATAGGAAGCAAAAACTGTTTTGATTGTTATTTTCCACATTACCTTCACTTAGACAGCGTTATTACTTCAGTACTCTAGCAAATGTTAGTGAGAGTTGTTACCTGTGGCTGATTTACTAAGCACCTATGAGAATATGGGTCTGCTAAATCCAGTGTATGTTTTGTATTTTGTGTCATTGTTCTTCAAAGAGGAGATTCCCTGTTTCCTGAATGTTCTCTGCTATCAGCTGAAATGTGCTGCAGCAGTCACAGGAGAGAATGCTGTGACAGATTGCAAAACAGTGCTGTTTATGTTTCAACTTCCATTAGGAATGAGCTGTTTTAGAAATCATATCAACTGTGGTATTTCAAATTCTGGGAAATGTTTTTCAAAGGGCCTCATACTGGGAGGTAATGAAAGATTTGTTTAGTTTGCTTAGTTTTGAAGTAGAGAGAATTTTACAGCATTTAAGTGGAGCCCAGGTGAACCATGAGTCTGATCCAACTTGCTGGTGTCTGTGTTCCTAGTTCTAGAGCAGCATTCAAATATCTTTAGAAACAGGCTTTTACTGAGCATATTTCTTGCTATTTATTTTAGGGAACTACTGGCTTTTTTCAGCAATGTAGATTCATAGTGTTGTTTTGTATTCCTAGAAGGATATCTATAGTGCGGGCAGAGTCCCATGGAAACTTTGCACATGAGGGACTTTTATCTTTCCTTTTCCTTTTTTTCCTTTTCCCACCTTCCCCATTCTCCCTTTCCCCTTTCCCTTTTCCCTTTCCCTTTCTTTTTCTTTTTCTTTCCTTCCCCCTTTCTTTTCCTTCCCCCTTTATTTTCCCTTCCCCTTTCTTTCCCCTTTTCCTTTCCTATTTTCATTATTAAAATTTAATACTGACTTTGGTTTATCAGAGGTCAGAATTTGCAACTGACCACATACAGCAGAAATTTAATCCATCTTCCTTAACCACTATACTTAGGCTTCTCTGTAACAACAAAACCCATGGGTGATAGGTGATTAGTTTGTTTTATATTACTCTCTAAAACTATTGTGAGCTACAGAAAAAATGGCCAGAAGACCAGTGCTTTAAACTCATATGCAGTTTAGATATGTTTCTCAGTGTTTTATGAATCACTGTGTTTGTATGTTAGAGTTATGACAAAGCTTTGTGATACAGTTTTTAAAACCATACCATTAAATGTAGAAAACTGTATGACTACAAAGTATGCTATGGGTATTATTTCAAAGACACACACTCTCACTTTTAAACTTTATTCACACTAAAAATAGGTGCTTCTAGTCCTAAAACAAAAGCACGGTTGAAGGTCATGTAGTAATTAACTCCTGGATGCAAGTCATTGGCATTAGAAGGGTATTCTTCACTTGTTTTGTGATGCAGAACAAACGCTTCATTAATCAGAAACCTATCAACCTGAGATTGAAAACTAATAAAATCAGGTGCTATGGTTCGACATTGCTGGGGACACCTCTTAATACTCAGATTTCTTCAAGCAATTTTCAGCATAAGTTCTGCGTTTTTTTCTTGATTGGGAGGATTTTAGAAGACTTTTAATAACCTGTTCTTGTGAGAAGATAAAAGAACCAAAGCTTTCTTTTCATAAACAAGTAAAGAAGGGATGAAGATTTTTCTATAAAACATTTTCACACAAATTGTGGCCTTTATAATTCCTTCAATACTGTGGGAGGGAAAAAAAAGACATTTATAAAAGGCCATAATGAGCTACAAAAATGCTGGTTACGTTTTTTTGCTCTAGTGAAAAATCCTCATGTGCTCCAGTTCTGAGTATTTTGTTTCCTTTTCTTCTGAAAGGAAGGACAAAAAAAATGACTGTCCTCTTTGTCATAGAGAAGTTGAATTTGAGGAGCAGTCACTTGAGGAAATCAGCTCCTTGGTCATCTTGCTATATATCACCACAGCACAGGCCTTCATTTGTGACCTCCCTTGCTGCTACAATCTGACTAATTTCTGTGTTCCTTTACTGTAATCCAAGTACTTTCAAAGAACAGATTGTTCTGGCTGTCACTGTCACATTGTTTTCCATTTTTTCCATGGCAAGAATAGTGGCAGAAACAGATTAAATTTTATGGGTAGATATATGGTTAAAATATCTCATAAAACAAATATTCAAGTTTCTATTCTGTTTCAACTATTTGAATGTTTCTTTTGGTATTTGTCACCTGAGTTTAAAAGATTTTAAACTCTAAAATATATAATAAGGATTTTCCAGCAATTTCTAAAATTAATTCTTAGAAATATATTTGACCTGGAAGAAAAAATTTTGGAAAGATATTGCCATAATTTTCTTTGCAAAGTTTTGTTGTATTATACAGGCCAACAGTTGAAAAATAATAAATTGAAGGCAGAGCCAACCCAGGCTTCAAGGGTCTGGGATTTTAAAAATTCACAAGGTGTGATTCTTGGGGTGTCATGTGCAGGGCCAGGAGTAGTACTCTAATGATCCTTAGGGTCCCTTCCAATTCAGGACATTTTATGTTCCTAGGGTTGGAGTAAAATTTATTTAAAATTATATCTTTCTTACTTAACTGGCTGCTGCTCTGTCCTTTCTCAGGAAAAGGTGAGATCACTCTTAAAAGGAAAATTTTGGTTGACTCAGAATCTAGGTCTGTGATCTTCACTGTTAGTTCAGGTACCACTGCAGAACAGAATACTCAGCTTTAAGGAGAGAGAGGAGCTTCTACTCCCTTGTGAAGATTTTTAAAAATTAGTGGAGGAGTTTTTTGGACTTGATAGGATGTCTGAAAATTTCCTTATGTAAGAGATGGAATGGATACCTTTTAAATGAGGTTTCAGACTTGTGAATTCCTAATAAGAGTTAAAGAGAACTCTGAAACACTGGAACAGATTGCTGTAAAAACTAGAAGAAAGGGTACTGGTTATAAAAGTTTGAGCAGGTGCTCCTTATAGAAGCCCACTGCAAGGAATATATGGAAAGAAACAGAATGAAAAGTGCATGACAAACTCTAGAAAGGCACTTTTATTTTTGCCAAATATGTGGCAGGATACATTTTTAGGATATGTGGGAGAAACAGAGTATTACATGACAAAATGAAAAGTAAGAGGAGAAAGGCTCCTTGATACAGAAGGGTCAAAAGACAAGACTTGTTCATTTTGTTGATGTATGCTGCAAATTGTAATAGCATCGATACCAGGATTATTGCTAGTGATCATTCCTTTTTGCTGTCATGGTGTCTAGGAATCTTGGTACGAAAACGTCTGCAAATCCCAAATGATAAATTTACTTCAGTCCATCAGCAAGAGTTCTAGGACAAAACTGGACTCATTTCACTCAACTATTAGAGAATCTTGGGCTTGAATCAAGCGCTTGGAAGTCTGAACTCCCACCAGCTTATGAACCTGTACAGGCTGTTGGCAGGAGGAGCATCTGTTACATCCTTTCTGACACAGTCAGTGCTTTGTGCAGAGAACTTCACAAGCAGGCAGATTTTCCCTTCATACTGTGATCTGTCCCTTCATCCTCTTAATCTCTCTCTCTCTGTGCTGAACCCAGCCATCATGTGCTTCAATAGTTTTAACAGTCCATAAATTACAGACAATAAAACGCTTTGCCTTTCCCCACCCTCGCATTTGCCCCCTTTGTGTCCTTCCTTGCCTTCATGTTCTGTTCTTTGCCTCCTCCTGCACAGAGAACTCTGTCTCGGTGGGTTTTATCTCTGTTTTTCCAGCTTTGACTCTTCAGTGTGCAAATTTCCCTCAGGCAAACCCTCGCAGGGCTGACTCAGCAGTCAGTGGCATTTGTCAATTCATTGATCACTCTCCACCAGCAGCGGGAAGGGGAAACTCGCCGAGTCAGCAGCGAGCAGCCGGCCTTTGCGAGGATTAGGCTGTGAGAACCTCCAAATTAAAAATAAAGAGCTTTCTGATTTCTCTGCAGTGGGACTTTCAAGATGAATTAAAAAAAGTCTCTCAACCCTCTCGCTTCATTCAACTGTAATTTTTCTTATTAATTCCTTCTCATTTTCCAAAAGACGACTCTCCTGTGGAAAAGGAAATTGTGCTTTACATGTTTAAAGAATTTTACATTTTATTCTGTTTCTTGTTAAAACTCTACATTCACATAAGTCAAACAAGAAAGTCCTTCACATACTAGAATATGTCCCCGCTCCAATTTTCAGTGGGGCATGATCCAAATTTAAAGATGTATTTTCATTACTGGCCACCTCCCCCTTCCCCATCCCTTCTTTTACTTGCATCATCTCTGTAATCCTTATAGAAGAGTGCTGGTTTGGGAGAAAGAACAAATGGTTGAGTTGGGGATAAATAAGGTTCCTTCCTAACTCTCTGAGAAAAGAAGCAATTTTATTTCAACTGAAAAAAAACTATAGCATTCCGACTGCTACAAATTCTCCCTAGGCTAAATCTATTTTCTTAGAGGATCCAAATTTTTTGAAGCGTAGTCTTTTCTAAATAGCTCTTCAGTGAGCATTTCCATGGGAGCTGGACTGAACAGTTCTTTTCATGCCTCCCCATCTTTTCTTTCTCTCCCTGTATATATGCTCTAGACTCTTATCTCTTTGTCAGGAAGCAGATATGCAGAGTCTCTTCAGAAGTCTCATCACTTTGTCACAGATAGAGGAGCTAAAGATTTGCACAATGGGCACTCATCTAGCAGTATCTTATATTTTCACTTCCTGAATATTACTCACCAACTGTTTCATGTGAAGCAAATGCAATTGTTTGTAGATAGGGCACAGACTGTGTGCATTCCATTCTGCTCCCCATTGCTCTTTTTTTCCCTCCTTTGCTATTTAATGGGACTTGTACTTGAAAAAGTGCGGAGTTCAGATTTGGGATTTTGCAAGCATTGTTTTTATGCCTAATTTTGTACAATGAAGTGATATAACAAAAGAATTCCGTCCTTGCAATGATTTTTTGAATTATTTAAAGGCTCACTTAGAGAGTATTTTCCAGTGTTCTCTCTAAAGATACCATAAGCCTGAAGTCTGCAACCCTTTGTTCAGGGACTTGAGTGTAAATATAATTGTTTTTGCTGCTGAATTCAACAGTCGTGAAGATTCTGTGCTTCATGGATGATCAGAACACCTCATTGGTCTCTTTTCTTCACATAATAGAAGACTATTTAGGAGGATCATGCTGGCAAATGTTGTTTAACCTATTGGCTCTCCCTCACCAGTCTCGGGGTGGATAAAAGTAGGGAGTTTTAGATGACATAAGTATTGTGACTGTGCCAGGAACAAATGAGAGAAGGAATCATAAAATGTAGCATCACTCTGAACCTGCTGACTGAAATATAAACTCCTTTCCTTTCAAATTGAATTGTTGCCTGCAATATAAAAATAAAAAATTAATTTTGTTTTAAAGATGGTAAAAAGTGTCTTTCCGTCCATAACGTGGATAATCATTATTTGCAAAGAAAAGGAACACAGGCACAGAAAAATTCTACTGTGTTACTTAGTCTTAACTAAACTTTAACTACTGGCTCTTTTTAGTGCAGTTTTAGAAAAAGTCTCTTTTTTAAAATAAGATTGCTGTGTGTTTACCTGGACAACAATCTGTGCGTATCTGTAAAGGTGCCTACACCTCTCCAAGAATTGAATACCATTTAATCCACATTTTAAAGGTTGTTCATCCCCTCTAATCATTGTGTTTCTGTATATCACAAATGTAGGAATGTAACAACAATAATACTAATTATATAATTTTACTCTTCCAAATGGCAGGAGAAACTGGCTATTAAAACTTTGTATATATATGTATATATGTGTATATATATATATATGTATATATATATATATAAAATACAGGACATTTTTCCTGTGTTTTAAGTCTCAACAGACCTTAGAAGAAAGAATGNAGAATGTGCATTGCAATCAGGATAATTGTCAGGATGTTGAACTGCAAGTCTAAATTTCATGTACCAGATCCAGCTTCTGTGAAACAATTTGCTTACCTTAGTTTAGTACTTGTTTCAAAGGAATGTAGCACATTTGGGAAGCTGAGGTCCCAGAGGAAATTTGAAGGAAGTTATGGTGCTCAGTCTGTGTGAAAGTAATGCCATGTACTCTCAGTTAAACACGAGATTGTTTAGTGCTTTGTCACAAATCAGATAATTATAATAGCGACTCACTAAAATTGTAAACCGAGGTACACATTTTGTCTTTTAATATTGCAAATAGACTTCTCTTGAATCTGTCAGTTGACCCAGCAGGTATTTGAAGAGTGAATTCCAGAGTCCCATTTTTTCTTTTCCGAAGTTTATCTTTTGCTGTGTACACCTTTGACATTATTTCTTTCATTAAATTCTTTCCTAATACTTGATGTAACATCCAAATTTTCAATGATGTGTGGCTAGACAACAATATCACCTTGACTACACACCTCATTTTACCTTTAATAATCCCCATTTCTATACCTTTCCTGAATGGTAAATAGACATCCCTACCATCAATAAAAGTTGTAGGGAGTTAGTGTGCTGGAAGAGAAATGTTTGAATTTTCTACTGCTATTAAAATTGAATAAAATTACAATTTGATCTGTTCCAAATATTTTTTAGTGAATGTCTTTTTGGTTAGGAAGCTAATACAACCCTTGAGTGATAAATATAGTTTACCTACAGATTAGCAAAGAGATTTGATCTCATTTTTCACAGAATTTCTACTTATGTGTTGTGCATATTATACAGCCATGTCTTCTGCTTGAATGTGTATTGTTGTCACATTCTAATTTGACTCAGCAGTCACAGAAACAGGAAAATAATCTGCTTCTATGACAATTTGCTAAACATGTGATTTTTATTATATGGTTCATTGTAAAGGGCCAGATTATGGCTCAAACTTGTGGATACCAAACAGCAGGAGAACTGAAGTGCCTACAAGGAAAAGATCACAGGAGAAAAAAGTTATGTTCTAGAGAACCAGTGTAGGAAAACAAACAAGTAAACAAAACAAAACCATAAAAATATGCAAAACACTGCACAGTTTTTGCTTCTTTCTTTCTTCCTCCCTTTCCTGCCCACCTTGCAATAATTAAAAAAAAAAAAAGGCTAAAATCATGTTACTGTAATCTGGCAACAAGGAGCACAGAGTGTAAGAATAATTCCAACACATGTTACATGCTTCACGAATTCAGGCTTGGCTGATGAAGCTAAAGAACCTGTGGTACCCGAGAGATTGAAATTCTTATTAGAGGTTGTGGCCCTTAGCTTTTTCTTCAGTTGTTTCTCTAGAATTCTGATGCATTCAGTACTGAGAATAGTTGCTTTGCTGTTTTAGGTACTCACTGCAACTCTGTGGAAGGAAGGGTTGCGGAGCTGTAGAAACTGGTGTGTGCCTTTTGTTGGTCCCTTGTCTATGCTGTTTTTGCACTTTTACTCTCCCTGCCCTTAGGAAAAGTGCCTCCTGTCATGTCTAGGAATTTTTGCACTTCTAGTGGTAGACTGTTGGTTGCCTTTCTTGGTTTATGACTCTAATGTCCCTGCATACTAAAATCTCAGGGAAATGACAGATGATCTCTCAACCATGATGAGAGTTTTCCCATCCGTGTGCTGCAATCTCAAAAGCAGATCCTTCCTCACAGAAACCTCTGGAGAAAAAAATCTTCCAAGAACACAAAAAATATATGTTCTATATATGTTCATACCTATATGTTTTTTTCTGGTTGGTTAGGGTTGAAAGTTTAATAAGTATTTGCTATTTACCTTTGTTTACAGAAAGGAATTTACTGTACTTTTGATCTTTTGGGGTTTTGAGGGGTGTGTGTGTGTGTTTGTTGGTTTGGTTTTGTTTGTTTTGTTTTCCTAAATAATTTAATTAACTGTCAGAACTGAAAGCACAAAACGTTTCTGCTGCAAGGTTCAGCTGCTTTTTATGTAATCAGGATCTAAGTAATTCATTTGAATAACAAACACTAATGTGAATCAGAAAACAGCTGAGCAGACATTAAAATTAGGAACCTCAGGTGAGTAATTCATCTGAGCTACACAGAGTTCAGTCCCCAGCTTTCTCCCACTGCAGGGAGTGGCCAAAAGTCAAGGGACAGCTGAGACCAGTCCCAGATGTGTCCACACTGTGTTACTGCAATGCTTCCTTCTAACGGTGAGTGGTAGGAAGTGCAAAGTTTGATGTAATGACATCCTGAAATACACGCAGAGAGAGGAATAAAGGAAAGTGGATATTTGATATACAATTTAGCGTCAACCTAGAACAATACTGTAAAATGGGAACTGCAAGGACAGCCGAGTAGGATGGAGGGCAACAAATGGGCAGTGAGAATGAAGAGAAATACACAGTTAAGTTTTTGCTCAAATAGATTTTTTTCTGTGACAAAAAGCAGTAGCTGCAAGAGATCTCTAAGGTTCTGGGGGAGTTCAGATCCAAAGGCCCAGTTCACCGTTGTTTCAATCCACACTTACTCAAGTATGAAGCTGGAAGAATGCAGGAATAACTAGAATTGAAGCCTGTGGTACAGGGTGAACGACTCAGTGAGAATCTTAAATACTCAGTTCACCATAACAGAACTTGGTTGGTTTTGGCCAAGCAATTCATGTCAAATGTTGCAATTTTATAATAACGGGAGTCTGAAAAAGCTACTGAAGCAGGATTTCTGAAAATTATTTTAAACACACGGGAAAAAAAGATACTCAAAATCCCATGATTCACAAAGATGAATATTTGTCTAAATTACTGTATGGAATTTGGGATTTTCAAAGCCACGGGCTTTTGGCAGTTTGCTCATTTTAATCCCATTAGAGTAATGTTCAGCCTTAATAAGGAACAAAACAGCTATAGGAAGGAGGGAAACTAACACTGTATTTCACAGGTTAGTTTTTTGCACATAAGTGAGTAAATTAATAGGAGAAAATTGAGAGAGGTGTGATGTCTAATAACACCTGAACACTCTTTGGGTCTGCACTTACTGTTTTGGTAAGATGTCTTCCATAGCTCCCAAGTTTAAAAATACCAGTCACTTTCTGACCAACACTGGTATGAGAAGTTTTCCAGAGAGATTTACAGTTCTGTTAAATGTTCCCTCTCATATGGGCTATAAAATAAATAAGCTAAAACATGAATCTTTAAAAAGCATCACTTATAATCTTTGATTAAGAAAGAAACTTGCAGTCTTTTATGAATTTGTTTTTATTTTTTTTTCTTAAAGCATGAATTGTGCTTTAATACCTTGTGGCTGTGCAGACTGTCAGAGTTGGACTCCCACAAGTCTGGGTGTTTTTGTTGACTTAAAGGCTCTGAAGGAATCCTCTTTCATGACAGTAAAATAAATGTGGAGTTCAAACAAAACTGCATTAGAGCTCAGTTTGGGGTTTACTCTCTTTCTTGCCCTACTCAAGGCATGCAGGATTGTGACAATGGCTCTCAGATAAAACCTTCCCTTTCTCTCTCCTGTGGGACAGAGACAATGATGCCCATGAGTGGGTACAATGACTGTAAGTGTTACAAATCCAAACCTATACATCTAAGTACTTATTTCCAGTTGATTTCTTAATGAAAAGTAATTCTTTTGTACAAAGAAGTCTCTCTGCACAGTTAAATAATATTTAAATACTCTTAATACTGTGGAGAGTTAAACAGAGTTTGAAATGTTGCTCTTCTTACAAATTTAAATAAGAATACCATAAAAAAATCTGCTGACACAAATGTATTAGAAACAAACCTATATAAAGGAGCAGTTAACCTAGAACTATTGTGAGATATATATTGTTTGACATACTTTCATATGAGCAAGCAGAAGTACCCCATCCTTTAGACTGTGGTAATGTGCCTTATTGTTAAATTCAATAGGAAAAGCTATTCATACTGTAGTATGATTGAAAAGAAAATTGAATCCTTTTGATGTTATAAATGTCTCTATTACTGCATGTGCACACAAATTTTCCATGGAAATTATGGTGAAAGTAGTGGTTCTCCTAGAAAAATGCATTAGTGTTGACATGTTCAATTTTAGCCACATCAGAATATAAATACCTTTTAACCGTGGTGAAATTGTTGGGAATGTATATAGTGTATCTACATAAGTCAGTTGTCTGTCTAAAAATATGTGTTCCTATGGTCCAGTTATGTTCTCTGTTTCAGCTGAAAGGGAAATTAAAAACAGTGACTCACACATCTCACTCTTTTCTTACAATATTGTCTTTAAAATATTTCAATATGTGGAGTATATTTTATATAGCTGTTCATGATTATTTTTAATTTTGAAAAACCACAAAACACTTTACAGATTTTTGGCTATGAAGCAAATTATATGTGAGAGGTTGAGTGTCCATTCACTTGCAAGGCAATTGGTTCAGTGTACTACATTTTCCTGGAAATGGAGATAGTCTAGGCTCCTTTGCATTGTCAAATGAATTAAAAAAAAGAAAAAAAATATATATCCAACAGCCAAAAATTTATAGCAGTGGCACTTCCAAAGTTTGCAGTTTGTCCAGCATCATAACTAGAAAAGGAAAGTGTTTTGGCTTTTTTTTTCTCTCTGTGAAGCCTGCTGTGTGCTGTCAACTAAAATTACACACAGTTTTAAAATGTATCACTCGGTGCACTTTGTGTATTAAGGCACATTAAGTTATACAGTATAATGCAAAAAGAACTAACCTGACAACAGCAGACGTGAAACACTGCGTGTGCTGCACTGTAATTATATAAAAGCACCAATGTCTTTAGGAGGAAAAACTTTAATTCTTCAGAGCTCCTTTGGATGGAATATTTCCTGTTGTCTGAACCCAAGGAAAAACACAATACATGTGGCTTGCTTGTTTTTTGGTGCCTTGTATTTTTGTTGGTTTTGGTTTCTTGCATTTTTTTTTTTCAGGGTTAGTAGACAGATTTGATTGGTAGAGTATTCTAGATATCTTGATAAAATAAAAGAAACACAAAAGAGAGCTCTGAAGGGCTTACAGTTTCAGGTTTAGATGACAGTTTTATTTAATACCTGATTTGTTTTTTTCCTTGTATCTGAAGGAACAACCAATAGTCATTTTGGTATTTTTACAAAGCAGAAGTCCAGATCTTCAACTAGGACACTCACAGGGTATTTCAGAGTGAAAATTACTTTACATCCATCTAATTTCTCCTGATATGCTGAGTTTGTTAGGCTCTCAGTACAGCTGAAATACTCTCATTTTCAAATATTATTGCCTTTCCAACAGAATGATAACTTCAAAATCATCTTCATCTATAGTGAGTTTTTTAATATATAAATATATAAAAGTTATTTAATATATATCATACTACTTGAACACCTTTCATGAAAATTAAACATATAAATCACTTTTAACTCAGCTAACATGGATGAACTATAATGTTATTCCCATCCTTTGCATGTAAAATACATTAATTGGTATGCATTACATAAAGAATGAGAGTGCTGATATTTTGGGAAAGAATTGAGTACTTTTCTTCGTTTCCATTCCTTGACTCCACCTGTCCTGTCCTTCCCTCCTCTCTCTTTCCAGGCTCATCAGCTAAGTTAGTGTATCTTCTCTGAATTGCTCAGAATTGGGTGGGAATATTTACACAGAGTGAATTATGGCTGGATGCATTCCTATGTCAACATGTTCCACATTGATTTCTTATAAAGTAGATCATTATCCTGTGTGGCATAAATAGTATTACTAGACTGATATGATTAAAGTCACGGAGTCATTAATTAGCATCTAATTAAAAGAGACTAGTAATGTGTCTGTGTACAACTGTTATTGTGTTAGACTTTCCTTTGCAGGAAAAAGTGATTCAAGCTTGCAGGATAATGTTCAAGTTACTTGTCTTATAGGGTGTAAAATATAATAGAAGAGAGGAGGATGAGTCTAAGTATGATTTCTCAATTTTGCTAAGAAATTCTGTGTAATATTGGAAGAAATTAAACCCTAAATTATAGGGAAACTATATTTTGGTAAGGGATATTTAAAAACAAAAATAATTTTTCTGAAAACATTCAAGGTAGATATTTTGTTGTTTTGTGGCTATAGTAACACACAAGTGATTTAGCTGTTAATTCACATGGAAGAGAAATAGACTTTTTGTTTAAATTCATTGTGGGGCAGAAGAACTTGTGTGGGTACAGTGAACATGTTTAAGCATAGACTGACTCCTTACTTTTCCCTTTTCACTGTCAATCTATTATTAACAAATCATATTGGTCTCATGGTGGTGGCTATTCAGAAGAATTTTATGTGGATGAATCACAAAGCATGGAGACAAGGGCTTAAGAAAATCCATACAGGGTGGGTGAAATCTCTGTACTAGGCCAGGCAGAGTATTTCATTTTGACAGGTTTGCTTGGACATGAATTAATTGCAGTTTTACAGAATTGCATGATACACACATAGATTCTTTATAAATAATTTTATTTTTTCCTTTGTTAAAAATGCATTATTAATGCACATATAAATGAAATTGCAATCAAAGTATTTTTAGCATTGAAAATTTTTTCTTCCAGCTTTCAGACATTGCTTTATATTTGACTTTGTCTTTCATGTTTGTAGCCTGTACTTGACACATCAGAAAGGTCAGGGTGAAGACTGGAAAAATTTTTACAAATACAGATTTCAGAGGCTCTCTAATAAATCATGATTTCTGCCAGTTTTATAATTGATAGAAAAAATGATGCACCAAAAAGAGTTTTGTGAAAAGGAAATTGTCCCCTGTTCAAAGCTGAACATGGGTTTATTCTGCACCACCATACAAGTTTTCAAAAAAGACATCAGAATCTTGCCTACAGATTAATAGGTGAAGGAAAAAACTAAAAAATTGAACAAAATAAGATTTGTATAAATTAAATAATGTACATTCCCACACTGTAGACATTTAGAGTCTTTTGGTCTTTTGAAGTGTTTTAAATGTTTATTTAAAACTCTATTGAACTTTAAACCCTTTTAGACTTTAGTGGTTATCTTTGGCCAAAATTTTTTTCCATTAGAGATTTAGATAGTCTAATATAATGCATACAAAAATTGGAGCGAGAGTCCACCTTTCAAGGACAATGGAGAGAATTAGCAAGACTGGGATTTTGCTGCTGCTTCAGGGCTTTGAAATGGTTTTTGGGGCTGCAATGAGTTATACTTGCCCCCAGTGCTAACTCAGGAGAAGGCAAATGAAGGGAGCCCTTACTCTGCAAAGAGGGATAACATAGGGTGAATTACTTTTGCAGTCTGAGGTTCTTCAATCCACACTTTTGGTCACTCAAGGCAGTGCTTCCCCTTGCAGGCTGCAGGCTGAGCTGGGGAGGCTTCTCAGAAGTCACTCCACGCTGTTCTAGCAAGAACAGGAAGCCTGCTGGGACAGACTAAGTGCACAGGAAACCATGATATTCTTACTTAATGGTCCTAGGGCAGTTTCTGTGGTTTTCACAAAAAAGTGTTTGTTGTCTCATATCTGTCAGACCAATTGTCTACTTATATGAAAATAGGAGCACAACCACACCATTATTGTAAAAGCAGTAGGAGAAAATGAAATTTCTAGGTATCTTGTCCAGGGTTACTAGAACCTCAGAAGATATTTGCTCTGTTTTAATCCTCAGTTAGGCCTTGCTTCTGGTTCCAAACCACATTCAAGTATGGTATAGGCAACAGAAACAGTGTCTGTGTTTTAACATGAAGAAAGATGTATTTATTTTAATTCAGGCATTCACAGAGTTAATTTTTGAGAATGGTGGGGGTTTTTTTCTGGTTTTTTGTGCCCTGTGGGAACCCTACCTTTAAACAAATAAATGCTGCCCAGTCAGTGCCATAGCCTTAATTCTAAAATTGTTTTTAAAAAGCAGAACAAGGGGGCCCATGGCATAATCAGAAAAAAAAAAAAAAAAGTGGTGCTGTCTTGATCTCTTAAAACTTTTTTAAAGATCACTGGAATATTTCCATTCAATTCTCGTCTTTAATAACTAAACCATTGTAGCTTCCCTCTGAATAGATATTTCTGATTATGAAGATTATGGCTGCCATTTGTCAGATGCCAGTTAGGCAGAGCTCCCTAACTCATAGCCATGTCCTTATGCCTTTCCCAAGAAAACAATAGTTCCATTATAGGCAGAATTGGAAATTTGTTCTTCTCTGTGGTTCTGGTTTGCTTAATCTGAAACCTTGGAATTAAATGACTCTTCTGACTTCACATTCCAGTTTTTTAGCTTAACCCACCGCAGCAATGTTTTCACTCTGTCATCTGAAAAATATTATCATTGGCCAAAGTTAATCCCTTCCATGTTCAAGAGACCCTGAAGGTCCTAAAGATAATGGGAAATTTGACAAATGGGATGGAACCTAAACTTTGAGACATTTGGAATTCAAGTGTGCTTGTGTGTGTGCAGGGGGGGAGGAAAACAGCATTAGGACTTGGAAAATGTGTAGCTGAACCACTAAGTGAAAGATTTGACTCTGTCCAAACAAGCAGCTGTTTTAACTGGGCTGCAAAATGCATTGTTTTGGTTTCAGAAGAAAATTATTTAATTCTGATGATAAGTCATCTGGTTCAGACAAGTACATTTACCACCCCTAAGTGAGCCTTCAAATCAAATGGTAGTCAGTGCTTATTATAAATATTATCTTTTTCATATTGATTTTTACTTCATAAACCAGACAGATGAAAGTAGCCACAAAGGGTGTAAGCCACAGAAACAAAATTGGCAGGCTTTGTAAAGATGCAATTTCTGCACTTCTAGGATGCATTTCATGGAAAGAGCTTTGGAAGTACAGCCAAGGTAGGCTTTCAAGTAGCTATGTATATATGTATAGAAAGAAAAAAATAGTGTAATGAAAAACACAGAAAAAAAAATGGAAAGAAAAAAATGAATGAAAACTACAGGGAAATGTTTAAAATATGGTATTTCAAAAATTCTGAAAAATATTATTAGATTCTGTCACCTCTTTAGTTGTGTCAGAAGGCTAAGTTTCTGTGGACTAACTAAATACCCTAAATTAATGTCTACACATATATCCTTGCTCCTGGTACTCCTACAGTACCTATAGAGTAGCTCTGCCTCTTTCACTGTGAGATTACATAGCTTAAATTATTTCACATTAATTATGAATACAGAGGACAGGAGAACAATGACTGATGTGTGGAGCAGTCTTGTTTCCGTGCAAAACCTTGCACTTGGTCCACTTATTAACTTTTTTTAATGATCATACTCTTATTTAATAAGTCTTACTAGGGGCACAGTATGAGGATAGCTGAACACAGCTCACTGTGCACAAATAGCACCCAGGAAAGCTGATATCTAAAATGATTAATCAATTTCTCACAGTTGTTGTTGTTGTTATATCAACAATTTGAATATTCAACCAGAAGTTAAAGCAGCTACTCCGGCTGTCATTTACCCTGAGGTAGGGCTTAGTCTGAAAAGCTATAAAATAGGTTACATTTTATAAATGTATAAAACTGATGTGTGAATTTAATTAGGCCCAAAGTATCACTAGAGGGAGGAATCTAAGTGGAAATATACATCTCTTGTTGCTAACATGCAAGAAAATTAATCTCCCTAAGTGTGTCTTTTTACACTAAGTTTGGGAAACAAATTACAGTCAGTAAGATCAGTGATAAAACATAGTTGTATTCTAGGTGTTTCAAGATGCCACAAAAATCTATTTCAGGGGTATATTTGATAATGATGGTACAGATGCAGTTTTTCCATTGGAATCCATGAAGCTGTCGGCACTCAGCACCACAGAAGGAACTGCACTGCCACCTCACAGCAGAGGGTGCCTAATTGCCTTTCATCTTACTTAAGTTTTAAATAGAAGGTACAAATGACTTTGTTTCTCATCAGTCAGCAAGCTGTTTATTGCAGCAAATGAGTCATGCCCCTGTATTTCTGCCATACCAGTTCAGAGGTCTACAGGTGTGATACCAACAATCAGAGATCTTATTACAGCCTGTAGGTGTAAAATTATATTTCTTTCTTTGCATTCCTGCATAGATTTCATTTGCATTTTCTCCAGTATGCTTTCATATCTATCACCAGAAGTTCTCAGTAGTGATTACCAGCTTTTGTTGGTTTATGTTGCTTTTCTGCTATTTGGTAGAGTCTATTTTTAATATTGCTTCTGACTACTGCATGTGCAGGCTTGTCTGAGCAGTTCAATCCTGAGTGTCAGGCATTCAATTAAACAGGGTATTTTATTCAAGGAGACTGCAGTGTGTCTAGCCCAGTAACTATCTGAGCAAGTAAAGAAGGAAGGCAGGCAAATATTTCCCTTGAATATGGCATAACATCTGCAGCCAAATGTGAAAAGATCACAGGGTTTGCTTCTCTTCGACATTATTATTTCCTTTCACTAGGGTGCAAAATTTTGAGGGGTGCAGTTTAATACTGGGTGTTGCTGCAATAAAATTGGGTTTGCAGCAACAAATTTGTATATAAGTTTTGGATAATGTAATTCTAGTATATCATTTTTAGGGGTTCTATTGTGAGTTCTTATACAAGACCATTTTAAGGCATGCATTTTCAGGTGTGTACATATTGGTCTATATGTGATGTTTTGAAATGTTTATGTGTCAAGCATTTTTTTTTTTTTACCCATACTTTTCAAGCTGTTGACTTGGACACTGAAATTTGAATGCAAAAGAATTATTTACATGATTAAAAAGAATTTAACATTCCTTACTTTATAATATTTACTTAATAATATTAACAAGAGTATTGTTAACAAAACATGCCCACATGAGTAGTTATTACTTAAACTGTAAAATTCTAAGAAGTACCCCATGAACTTGTAGCTAGTGATCTATTTTCAAAATCAGCTTTATACATTTAAGATCATAACTATATTTTCATTTTAACTTCACCTAAACCAGGGTCATCATCAGCATTAGTTTTTGTCTTCCATTACAATCACCGTTATCAAATCACTGAAGTAAAAAATGAAGGTATTTAAAATAGATTTAAAAATAAGGTTTTGCCAGCTTGAGTCATATTGGCTAAAACTGGTTATTGAGTATTCCCAGGAGTTCACAATTGTTGGAGCAGAAGGGTCAGAGAGATAACACACGAGTGTGTTAAATAGCTGAGGACTCCAGTTTTTACCTCATCAATTAACCCCAGCTAAAGATGGGGGATTGCATGTGCCCATGCCATAAAATACATTTGATTTACTAGACACCTAAAAATAAAGTCACTGGTGAAAACAGGATTTGGATATTTTTGCCACAAGAAATTGTCATGATAAAAGACTTTGTCATCCAAGTGGAATATATATTGTTACACATATTCAAATTTATATTTTAGGTCTAAAATATCAAATGACCTAGCAATAGTATCACTGATAGCTTACAGGTGATTAGAATACAGACATCTGTGACTGTACACTTAGATGACATTCAGAGTCATAACTACACTCACAATCTGAGTCTGCATTTCAGTTAATTGACATTCAATTGGAATATTTTCCCCTGTAATTTGTTTGCAGGTCACATGGCAGGAACTGACGATGTAAAGTTCGCAGGTTCAAAAAATTTAAACAGTATGAGACAAGTTTAATGTCTACATAGAGTACTTGAACTCTCAACAGTCAGTTGAATGTTTCTTATATGAACAACATAAAAGGAATAATTTCTGCGTGAAATTTCATTAAATAGTGCAGCCCTACCAGTATCCAGCTTCCAAGGACAGAAATACAGTAAGACATCTCTGAACAAAACTTCCTACTTCACAATTTTTCAACTTTTATAGGAAGAAGTAAAAAAGATTGACTTTTTTTTTTTTCTCAGTAACAGACTGCTGCCTTCTCTTTTCTCTCTAGTAAGGAAAATGCATTGTCAAGAGCTGAACTAACTCCTGCTGGTGTATTAATTAATACCACCACCTGGATCTATCAACAGCAAGACAGCCAGATTCACACTAGGGGATAGAAAACAATCTGCACCTTGTCAGCCCTGCCACACTGGGAGTAGTCACAGGTCTGCAGCCCCTGGTAATTACTCACCCAGGTCTTCACACTGCCTGCATTTCCATTTTGATTGTTGACATTGCACAGTACTGCCTCATCTGCCTAAAAAGGTGGGAAAAAGTGAACAAAGTATGTCAGGCCTGGTAATTACACCACTGTCACCTCTCCCAGCTCTTGGACCCCATCAGTAAAATGATAGTTGTCAGTCTCCTGTTAACTGTTTCATTAAAAGGGAATGATTATGCTGAGTGAATGAGTTGACACTAAGAATCAACACCTTCTGAGCAGCTGTGAAAACATTTAGAATGGATTTATGTACCAAGAGCCTAAATGAAATTAGATAGAACAACCATGGGTCAAACAAATTAAAAAGGATGGGAAAAATATTAATTTAAATTATTTTTATGTAGTTGGAAGAATAGATTTGAATTTTAAGAAAATAAAATGGTGTTTTTGAGGGTCTGTATATATTTAAAAGAAAGCACTTATAAAGTTGTGACCTAAACTCCACTGAGAGAGATTCTCTGTGTTATGTCAACAAATTTACATTTTCAATATATTGCACCCTTTTTTTTAAGAGTGTGTGTGGTATTTATCTCTTGATATCAAACACACCGTTGCTTTCAGGACAGGAGGAGAAAACATCAGTGGGTTCTGCACAAAACACAAAAAATAGGCTAGGAATACATCAATAATTCGGACCCTTATTTCAGCACTGGAAGCACAGCTCAGTGTAGGCTCTTTTTCATGATTCCAAAGGGTGAATCCACAAGGTCTATTAAATATCTCTCATTTAGATTTGTTAATATAGAAAACATAACATAAAAAACTTAATTACAGTACAGTTGACAAGCTGCTTTTGGCCAAGGATATGATTAGAGAACTTCTGACATTTCATGTTTTGTCTCCTGAAGCCTTTTTCATCATATACTAGAGAAGGAACAGTGTTGATACACGGAATGATAAGGCCCATATGGACAGAGAGAGATTAAGAGGATTCTGTTTTAAGGTTATAACATCATCATCACTTGTGCATGTTGATGCACAAGTGAGGAGCTAGGAAAGGAGGTCTTTGTGAGTCTGAAATCTGGGATAAGACTGTTAAGCCTGGTGTTATTTATTTTCCATTTCTGAGCAGAACTGATTGCCAGGTACAGATCACTACCAGCAGTTTATCTATATTTGGGAATTGAAGCTTTGCGTGCATCATAAAGGCAATGATCACTAAATGCTACTTAATAATTGTGTTTGTATCTCAAATTGATCACCTGTTATTGAAAGACAGAAGAGAGTTCCAAATCTGTAGTCATCTTGAAGAGCTAAGTATTTCCTGCTCATATATCAATAGCCAGTAGGATTTGTGTATTTGTTGTATTTTATCCGATAAAAGGTAATATAGATATTTATTGCCTGTTCAGAGTAAAAAGATTCTCTCTAATCCTGTAAGGGACAACCACCTCACCAAGCAGACTGTTACTGTGAGCTCCAGAACAGATCCCTGTAATGTCCATTTGTCCTATGTAGCTTTATTATTATTATTGTTATTCTTAATGCCATCATGAATTATGGATATTTAAAATTTCCATGGGAACTGTCCCTTTTGAAGGCCAAAATTCAGGCTTGCTGAATCATAACATTTCAAATAGTTTCAAAGGGAATACATAGCTTTGATGAAGGGATAGCACTTTCTGGTGATTCATTTTCCTGAATCATTGTTAGAGCAACACTGAGATTCCCATTTTGAGCTGTCATTTTCATAGGTAAAGTCAGTAAATAACGTCTGTACATGGAGATGCACAGGAAACTGCTAGACAGTAACACCTGCAGGTTTGCTCCAAAATATTCCAAGTAGCAAAGAAATGCTTCCTGTGCCCCAGCATCTGCAGCAACCTCGTATGGATGGGTTCATTGTGCAAATAAAATAGATTTTTTTTTTACTTTTCAGCATTTCTCTTGTACATTCTACAAAGAATCTTTCAAGTGCGCTTTATTCAAGCCAAAGAAAAAGTTGTTTTTAAAAAGAAAAAAAAAAAGAATTTCCAGTCAAACAGAATCATTTTATCCATACAAAGATTCCCCAAACTCTTTTACTGGTATATGCCACAGACTAGAGAATGTCAACACTTTGTATTTGTTTCTGTAGGAATTTATGTATTTGAAGTACAAATTTGAAAGTTTTGGTCTTTCTTTGAGAAACCTGTCAGCTTAAAGATTAACAATAATGAGGTCCACAGTGTAACTTCCATAAATTGTAGAGGTGTTTGTTGATTAAGGAGTAGAGGTTAAAGGGTTTTAACTTCAGAATCTTCATTTAATCTGCTCAATATTTTCTGGCCTTCAGTATTGCCAGCCAATTCAGCCAGGATAAGTGTATGGAGTGGGATGGATTGAAGGGAGGGCCAAATGTGTAGTTCTCCACAGCTTTGCAGGTGGAATTCTCTGGAGTTGGAAATGAGGCATGTGTTGTTCATTATGCTTTTCAAGGCTGTTTGTTGCTCAGGAGGGCCAGGATGGTTTGGTTTTGCTTTGAAGGACTGTAAATCTTGTGCTTCAAAAAACCATTTGTTATTAAATCTTTGTTGCCCACTGTTAATTGGGAGGATAATGACCAAACAAAGAAATCAGGACCTCTCCTATTGGTTTATTCCTAGTATTTATTCCTTATATGCCTACGTTTTTTGTGCACCTGCTGCCAAAAAAACCCCAGCTGTGTATTACTTTATGTTTATGTAGAGCCACACCAGGGAATTCAGAAAAATGCCATAAGTTATAGTTAAACAAAACCATTCAGCCAAAAATGATTAATGTGAAATAAATATAAAATTGTAAATCAGATACAGCAATGTGCCAGAGACAATAAAATTACAGCATCACAATACTGGGAAGCAATTTTAAATACAAAGATGTGACTTTTTATTTGGTTTTGGCTTGAAATCTATTAAGGTTAATGAGTGGAGTCTTGTCTCATCTTCTCTCATCTTGTAATTGCTGTGGCAAGTCACAAGCCCTTTATATAAAGTCATATAAGAGTAATAAAAAAAGCTCTCAGCTTGAACCAAATGAGTCCATATTTCTACTGTAACAGAGCATGGGAGCTGGGGTTTTTGAACTCAACGGGTAATACATCAATAAGCTCAGAAAAAAAAAAAAATGTCCTTTTCATCACATATAATTCATTACCAGGCATAACTCAGTCCACAAATAGATGCACAGATGCATCCTTGTTATCGTGTATTCCTCTTATTCTTTACTCCCATCCGAGTTCAGAAATCCAGGAGTGCAACTTTGTCCTCCTGTCCTTAAAAATGGTGGTTATAGACAAAAACAAACAAACATGGAAAGGGATTAATCTACTATAGAAAACTGTCATGGAAGTCTTCTTAAGGAGGGATCATTTACATTTGAAATGCAATATTGTTGACATAAGCCATTCTCTTGGTATATTGTTTTGAGTTACAAACTTACTCTGCAAGGTTTGTGTTCTAAGTTTGTTTTGTCATGATAAAACTTTCATTGCTCTCCTGCATATTTCCCCTGACTTTTAAACTTTTAATCTATTATTAAAGTGCTCATTGGAATTGAAGGCTAAAGTTAGAAATTGTTTTACTGTATTAAAAGTTTTTGCATATGCAGACAGGTATCTATCCAGCAGAACTAGGTAGCTGAAGAATATACAGCTAGAAACACAGAGAAATTAGATGCAGAGAGAAGCCTAGAGCTTCTGTTTTGGTAATTCATGCATTCTAATACAAGGTACCCAAGTAAACAATTGTAGCTCATTTAAGTGATTAAAAATTTTAAACTTGTAATTTATACGTCTACTCTTCTGATGCTGTTAATACTTTATCTTCTGGATTTCTACATCAAAATGTAAAATATTTCTGACATCCAAGGCAAGTATGCCTTAAGTCCAACATGTTTAAATCAAGGAGCAGTTATAGTTCACATATGCTGACTTCTAGGCCAAAGGTTCCCAAATCACACATACTTTGTTAATTATTTTAGACTTCATATGTTCATACACTTAAATATTAAAACTACTTCTAACAACTTTAAATAGTTTTAAGTGTATTTTAAGTTCCCACAAGTAATAATGTAAGCATTGTGCTTAATAAAGAACAGATTCTGGGCCTGATAAATTCTAATGTTTTTGTCCCTTTTACTCACACATTTTTCTCACAGAAGTCAGAAGAAATATTCAGTCTCTGTTTTTTTTTGTAATTTTACTGTCTCTTTGATTTTGACTATAATTTTTTTTTGCACATTCTTTTTTCAAAGTATGTGCATTGCGTGTTTTTGAGAAAGAGGAGATTAGCATTTGATTTATCTCTGAGCAGGGGACAGCTACAAGGAAAAGTCTAAAACTGTGTTCCTTCTGCAAAATGTGTTGTTCAGGCTCCAAGTGGTCTGTTTTGTTTTCAGAAAACTACATTAGATAAGACTATGTAAAGAGATGGGCTTAAAACCATTCTTGAATATTCTGGCCATCAGAAAAGGATCACAAAGTTTTGACAGGAATTTGTTCTCCATCCTGCCACCCACTCCCCTGTCCCCAGGGTACTGTACAAAATCCTCCTTATATTTGAGAGAATTTACTGAAAATTAAGATATTAAATTAAGATATAAAATTAAGAAATATGACAACCTGAAAGAAATTACTTTTTTTGAAAATTGCAAGGGAATGGAAATAGACGTTTTAAAAGAACAAGCTTCAACAAGAGTAGCTATGATGTAGTTCTGGCAGACAAAGCAAGATGTCTTCAGCTCAGATTTCTCAAGATCTGAGGGAGTAAATCTATGTATGGCTTGAAATATTCTAAAAATGTTGGACCCTGTTCTCAGTTTCCAGGCATGGAACCACTGCAGTTTGGTTCTGTGGACCTCTCAGTTATGGAGAAAATAGAATGCATTAAATCTCTGGGTCTAAAATTATAGAGAGAGATTCTCCTATCAGCTGAGCAACATACCTCGCTGTATCTGGATAAATGTGGTTGATATGGCCTTCCATAAACTTTGTACTCCTCCACTAGCAGATTTCAGAGTTGGAAACATGTAGAAATAAAATGAGCAAGGTGCTAATAAATGAAAAAATACTCATTTTGGTATATGTTTTTCTAATTTATTGTATGTTTCACTACCATTATATGGAAACCAGCTACGCAAACAAGTGGCATAGGAATACAGGAAACTGACATGTCTGTTTTTAGAGATCCTAATTTTTAAACAAACCAGAAAATGTGCAAGAAAAGCTGCATGTATGCAAGCGCATTTCTACACAGGGCCAAAATATGTATTTCTTTGAACAGTATTAATTTCCATATCATTCCAATTCCCAGTTTCTTTCCTTACTTGGGGTCTTCAGTCCAGCTGTGTTAAGTCCATTTGTGAATTCTATAGTAAAAAGGAGACTCCCTTGAGTAAGAAAAGCTCTTTTATTCCTTGTGTTTCTAGGGGATTCAAAGTGAAGTGAGAGAATTGTTTCATAGTGTCACTATTCCAGTGATTTAAAATAAAAAAATAAAGGCAATTATTGATTACCAAGAAAAAATGCTCCTTCACTGGTAATCACAGGGATTTCCATGATCTGTTTGCTCCATTTTAAAAGACAAAATCAAAAAAAATCTTCCAAAATTAATCAAAACTGAACCAAGACAATTGACTGAAACCGTCTTAGAAAAAGCAGTTGCTTTGCTGCCACTATAGATGTATATTCTGTTTTTTTTCCCCTCCAGACTTCTTAAAATCACATTGTTATCTTAGTCTTTGAAATGTAAAAATGCTAGCACATCAAAGAAATATTGTGATGGTCAAAGAAATTTGGAAGGAGAGTGTATATAATGAATACTTAACACCAGAGCTTTACTTCTTTTCTTCCTTTTCTTTTTTTTATTTTTTTTTGTGTGTGGATATCCATTGTAGCGACTTAGAGCTGGAAAATGAGGCATGAAATTGTTTGTAGAAGGTTCAGTAAATTGAATCTTAAGCATTTGTATGTTTGCTGCAAAACTAAGCTTGCAATTTTAGTCATAACATGGGTATCTTTGTATTTGTTCTGTAGCTTGTTAAACAAAAAAGCAGATAAGAAAAACAGAAACGGAGAAAAAATTTTTGAGGATTTTAAGAAGCATCCAAAAGCCAGCAACATATCTGGAGACAGATGAAGACACCCTCCATGAATAAAAAGGGGTTTTAGTCGTGCTGAGGATATGAAAAGTGCAGTGAATTACCCTTCTCTAAACTTTTGCAATAGGATTCAAGCCCCCATATGATCCAGAGGCAGACAGACTGTCATTGCACAAAGTTGCTCCTTTCTACTACCATGTGTACCCAGCTTGCAGTATTTAGGGTTGTCTATTCCAAGCTTGCTAAACCACCTTTACTCTTGTTCTTCCTTTCAACAGTAGGGAAGGAATGTTGGAATGCCCTTCAGGAATGTTCTGCTTGCAGAAGTCTGAAATCTTTTCTTCTGCTTTCTTGTTCAGTCAGGATTGCCACTTGAATATTTCCTTAGGTCAGTAGTAGATTCCATCAAATGATGGGCGATCTCATTCTCTCGGGGCTCTGTTGAGTCTCCTGAAAATGTCAGTGTGGGGAACTGATACAGCCCACCAAGACTTAGGCTGGCTCAGAAGAACAGCAGCACTGTGCCAGGTGGGGAACAACTGCAGCGTGGGGTTTTGGTGGACAGCTGAACCTTCAGAGCCACTTGCTCTGCAGTGGAAGGTTTCTCTCCACAGCTAGGGGTTGGGTAAAGAAGGAGGAAGCTCTCTGGTGCTGAGAGTCCAGCACAGAAAACTCACTAAAGCTGAAGAGATCAGGAACAGAACAGCTCCGAGCACGGCTGTGCAGGGACTTTATAAAGTGACAGAGCAAGGGGTGGATTCCAAACACAAGCCAATGAGGGATCAGTAGGGGTGCACTGAAGGGGTTACAACATTTCTTTGGGGCCAACTGGGGTAAGTGGGAAGAGAGAGCAGGGCACGTGGTCCAATGGGGCATCAAGGTTTGGGACACACCCAGGAACACCCATGGGGATGTACGCCCACAGGATTGGTTCAGAGTTGGAGTGACATGGAAGGTGCCAGAACAAGGGGCAGGGTAACAGTGATTGATAGAGAAGGAGCTGGAACAAGGAGTAGGGAAACACCATACAAGGTAATTTAGGAGAGGATGCAACTTCAGGAATAAACCAACTCAGGGAGAACATGGGGGAACATAAGAACAAACCATTAACATTAAAACTTTAACAATAAACCGGTTAAATGAAGTAAATATGGGCTGCAACAAGGAACAAAGTGTGTTTGAAATGGCAGGGAGAGTGGTCTGGTAAAACTGTGCCATGTCTGTGTCTCTGTCTAACTCAAAACACATTAACTTCTTTTCATTTGGAGTATGGATTTGTAGAGGAATACTAGTTGAAAAAATAAGACTCATGAAATAGTAGAAAGCATTAAAACTAGTGCACTTTACACATACAGAATCTCCATCTCTGAGATATTTTTAATGAATACGTTTGTTTCTAATTTGGGGATTAGCATTAAGACAATGCTTTATTTGAAAGAGAATATAGGGTATGCAGCATGTCTCTTCTTTAGGTTATATTTGCTTTCTAAATATAGACTCATGTTAGACTTAATTTTATGTATTTCCTGTTTATTTTACTGTGGAGAAGGTAAGTTAGCTTCATCTAAATTTTAAGTATTTACTTCCAGCAGTAGAAGCTTAACTTCTGCATCCATGGACCAGTTCAGTGTGTGCTATTTCACCCCATAAGGCCCAGTGCAATTTGATCCTCCATTTACTCCAAGACATCTTCAAACAGAGTCAGTCCTTCTGGGATATCATAACTGAGGAAAACATTTGAGAATGTTGAGAAATGTATGAATTTATAACCCATTTAATCAACGTCTTTTCATGAAGCTGTGATTCAAAATAAAATGTCAGGTGGGTTGAAAAATTCTACTAATGAATTAGGATGGGCAGGAATTCTCAGAATATCAAAAGAAATCTGTCACCTTTCCTACACAGATCTTTGATTCAGAATAGTTTTTTCAAAGTGGGAGACTCCCAGTAATAGGCAGAGTTGATGAAAAATAAACTGTTATCATTGTTCTTGTTTGTTCTTTTGTAGAAAGTGCATGTGTTTGTTAAAGGAAAAAAAAAAGGAAATTCTGCATGAATTCCTTTAGTTGTCCTTCTCAGGAATATTCTTCTGCCTGAATTAGGAATACAACACATCTCATGTGTCATTGTTTGTTCAATGGTCATAACTCAGATATCAGGTATATATGAAGTTTAATAGTGTTGTGGACCAGAGATAAAATACGTGCATGTAGTTAGATACATATAATTCTCTATTATCATCTCTCTGCCTATGCATTTCTCAGGATATTAAGTACATACTTTTAAAGAATCAGTGGTAATTTCAGTCTTCAGTACAATACTTGAGAGGGCAGTTAAAGAAAATCTATTATCCCTTTCTCCCTCAGGAAAGATAGGAAGTGTGGAAAATTAGTTCCTATTGCCTTTATCCTGGAGAAACAGTTGCTTCCATTTTTATGTCATATATCCTGACTTCATTCACTGAGAAGATCCTGGTTTACACAGGATGAAAGACCAGGAAAGGTAATGTCTAATCAGTTCCTCTCTCATCTTCATGCTCATCCTTACGTTATAATGTTGATTAATTTCATCCTTAGGTTCATTCAGTTCAGCTTATGAGATGGGTTTGGCTTTATTTGCTTTGATCCTAAGGAGGAAAATACCAAAGATACATGTCTGGCCTGTATGGGGATGTATAATATTTGTTTCTTAAGGCTATTTCAATTAAGTTGATACCAATTCCAGAACCTTCAGAGTTTGAGGACACAATTAACATATCCTGTATGAACAATCATGTCCTATATGAACTATCAAAAAATGTAAAGGTGTTCTGGTTTTTTTGGATGATTGTGACTAAGGCATTATGTTCTATAATTTTTAGTCCTTTACAACTTATTAGTTTAAACCTCTGCAAGAGAATTAATGGAAGGATTACTCCTCCTAATTTTTGCTTCCACTGTGCAGGAATGACAGTTATTATATAAGATATCTAATGACAGGCAGTCCTATCCAAGGTATTCATTCCTGTCCACTCACATTTACATCATTTATAATACAGTATAATACTTTCCATGTATTAATTTATTTATATTACAGATATGTTTTTATATGCTATAATACTTTTAGAGATTTATGTCTGCCCTCCTCCCTAATGTGGGGCCCAGGAATGTGGCTGTGTTTGGTACATGAAGGTAAAAAATACTTCTGTGTAAACAAAAGTTGAAATTATAAAAGAAGGCAGAGAGTGTGTAGGTAAATGAATGATTTTGCACTCAATAAGGGAAATGGGGTAGGATAAATGACCATGAATGGCACATTTACAGCTCAGGAATGAGCAAACTGGTCTACACTGGTCTTATCTGGAGTCTGGAGTGTGCTCTTGTGGCAAATGCTGTCCTGGGATGCATTAGGAGGAATCTTGCCAGCAGGTCAGCAGAGGTGATTCTTCCTCTCTTACACAGCTGAGGCTGCACCTGGAATAATGTTCAGTTCTGGACAAAAGAGAGTTGGAGCTGCTTCCTAATGGCCAAAGCCAAATGAAATAATGGACTGGAACATCTCTCATCCAAGCAAAAGCTGAGAGAGATAGGATCATGCAGCCTAGAGAAGGGAAGGCTTTTGTGCTTATATATTCAGAAGTTTAACATACTTATATAGATACCTGAAGGTATAGAAAAGGCATAGCTGGACTCCTTCCAGTGGTGCCCAGTGACAGGCCAAGAGGTAATGGGCATAAACTATAACATGGGAGATTTCATCCGAACCTCAGGAAACTCTTTTTTCTACTGTGAGGCTCACTGAGCACTGATATAGGTTTCCCTTCATCCTTGTAGGTATCAAAAAAAATTCAGATATGGTCCTGAGCAACCAATTGTGGGTGGGCCTGCCTGAGCAAGGCAGATGGACAAAATGACCTCCAGAGGTCCCTTCCAACATCATCCATTGTGTGAGTCTGTAAATGCAAAAAAAAAAATTGCAACTTCAAGGGCAAAACCAATTTTTGTTCTCAGAGGAAAATAGGGGCTACAGCTATTCTGATTTCAGAGACTCCACTATATGCAATATTTACTGTTCTTCTAAGTACATATTTCTTAATCAATGATTTAGTTTGAGCTCCTATTTTGGTCAGCAGTATTTTGGAATGAATCTAAGATCACTAAATCTCGGGTGCTGAAGGAAATAAAATTCATGACAACCAATTTTGTGTAGTTTATTAATAAATTTAAACAGAAGAGGTTAATTCTAATAATGAAGGAATAACAGAAGTTTCTCTTTTAAGATTTCTTCACTTTGTAAATGTATCACTCCTTTATTTCTTGTACTCATGGGAAAGAAAAAAACTTCAAAGCACTTTGCTATTTGATTCTGAGGAATATACAGTCTCTTAGCCTGTCTGTCTCCGAAATCAGAGGAGATCCCTCCTTTACTGGTGAGTACTAGGCTGGCTGGTTTTGCTGCCCAGTCATTTTGCCTCTGTGGTCTGTTCCTCTTTTGAGCTTTAACATTCCAGCTGCACTTAAATCTCAGTGGTGGCTGGGTTTCTGCTGTGCTAAGTGCTTTGTGGACACATGCTTCAAACAACTTAAGAAAGTGAGGAGGAAAAATAGTAGTTCAGGAAGTCAGTGGTAGGGATAGGAGTAGAGTCCAGGCCTATATTTTGGACTAATACTGGGTGTATGGGAGCGTGCTGGATGCCTCTGTGTCCATTTTCACATCCCACCCCCTCCCATGTGTTTAGGCAATCTAGTCCAACTCTGTAAGACAGGGGAAAAAAAACACAGCAAAAAGTTTATTCATGTTATCCTTTCAACAATCCAGGAAATGCTACGCTGCCAGAGTTACATTATCTGTGCTTCTTGAAGTAACTTTGGAGGAGCAGCCATAGGAAGCCACATACCACATTTTGTGGAGACCTGTCAGGAAAATAAATCCTGGAGAATCCAGGAAGGAAGACTATGAAGTCTTCCAGTAGAATGAATACGACTCTGATTTAAATTTTGTTTCCTGTCTGTAGCATGTGCTCATGCAGAGAAAGAGATTTTACATGATTATTTTGTAAGCCTTCAGAAAAATCCCACAGAAGAAATATAGTGGGAATAATATTAATTATATAATTTTATTTTAAAGAAGTATTCACTAATTCCATAAATAGCTCTACAGCATATATAATGTAAATGAATAATATTTTTCACTTTTGAATTTAAAATGTGTTCTCCTACCGGACACCTTTGTTTTATACACAAGAAAGAAGCCTTAGAAAAAAATCTTCTGTAATATAAAATCTAGAGGTCCAGGAAGAAAGTTGTTGTCCTGGATTTCATGGTACAGCTCAGATTGGTATAGAATTTGTTTCAGAGTAAGTTAGGGGATCTATTAGAATATTTA
>VZTB01003550.1:208151-349712 GCA_013397245.1 Thryothorus ludovicianus
CTTGTCCCAAGCAAATGGCACAGACAGTGAAATTACTGCTCTGAGTAACTGTTCAGCAGCATGAAGAGGTTGTTTCAGAACCCAGCCTATATCTTGAGGAAAAAGGGGATGGTATCAGCACTATGACATGGTCCATTCATTTTTTTATTTTATAATAAAATATTTAAATATTTCCTTTATAATTTTCCTGTTTTTCAATATTTGCTTTCACTTTTAAAAAAAATCCTTAATCTTTAATTCTTATTGAAATCTGAAGATTTTAATCCAAAATCCCAAAATTGATTTGGATACTTTGATGTCCTAACAGTGCTTAACTCAATTAGAGATTACATTGCTTTTGCATCTCTGTACTGAGCTGTACATATTTATCAGCTGTTATCTATCACTCTGGATAGAAGTGGAGAAAATCTAAATCCCTTAGTGATCACACTGTGTAGGTATGGATGGATAAATTATTTAAAGAAATACCCTCTTATTTACTTACAGGTAATAGGGGAGCATGGTGGGGGTTTTTTCTTTGTTTTAAAGAGAGAGATCAATTATTCTGTGCAACTCCAGGAAATTTTTCTGTAATTAGAAAGCAGCCATATGTCATATTTTTCAGATACCTTTTGGCCCTTTAGTATAGAAAACATATTGATAGTTTCTTATGGATTTCTGGATACTTCCTATCTGTATTTTAAGTGAGCTTTTGTTGTTCCTTTTAAGAACAACAAAATCCTCAGCTGTATTCTCAGCTACTTGGTAACAATGGCCCAATTTTAATCTTCACATCCTTTCATTTCAGAATTGCCTGTGCAGGTGGTTGCTGTACAGCTCTTTTCCCTTTACATGAAATGTTAGCCTGTGATCTGTTAGCAGTCTGGTTTTAGCCCGGGACACTTTGCTGAGTGCACTGGCAGAAGTCACAAATGATTGATTCCTTGCTGGCCACTTCTGCCATCCCCAGGAGCATTCTCAGTGCCTGAGTGGTCTGGCTGCCCCTGTGGGTCAGTTGAAGTCTGTTCTTTGCAGCTTTCTTGGTGACAATGTTCAAGTACTTTATTAGCTGTGTAGGAAGTAGCTGTCTGAATGAAATTGCAGGAAATTGCCTCCAAACTGGAAAAGAGCTTTTTTCCTCACCAGTTCTATGTTTTGTGCATCACTTTTCTCCTGGTCTCTCTATGTTCTTCCTTCCCTTCTAGTGTCCTTCATGTGTATGGCTAAAAACTGATAATCAAAAGATCTCACATTGCAAAACACTCTATCTGGCCTTTTTTTTATGACTATCCTGTTTTTGACAAGAAAATGACAGGAAAAATTGGAATGTTTCTGGTTGGGAAATCATATTCTACTTTCAAGATAAGTGAGAAAAAATTATGTCCCCCCCAACAATGCATTGACAGGTGCATTTCAACCTAAGTCACTGCATCTATTAGCAAGGAAACAAAAAGCCAACCAGATTTTTCTAGCAATACACCCAAATCCTGACCACAATTGGTAGCTTCTGATCTCACTGAATTCTCTTATGAACAACATATCTGTGTTCTGAGATAGAAACACTTCTGTTTCCAGGAGATGGAGGAAAAACCCTCTCTTCATAAAGTACTTTACTAAGTTGTAGCCGTGTGGGCTAGACATGAGAAAACTATTGAAATTTTCAAACTAATCCCACATCTGGGTCACTCATTCTCAGCATTCAATCACAGGAATGCTTTGTTTGTATTTAGGCATTTTTGTGTGAAGACAAAGTGGTTCCTATAATGTTTGCTTACCTCACACTGGAGAATTTATTTTCCTTTGGTTTAAATCCTTTTGATAAAGAATGGTGATTGCAGGTGTGGTGTGAACTGCCTTTCCTGTAACACTGTTAAGATGGAGCATTCAGACAGCATCAATGTACACTAGAAAGGGAAGGAAAAAATAAAGGGAAGACAACTCTAAGCTACAGGAATATGAATAAAATTCATTGTTTTCCCAAATCGATCAGATATTGTGCCAGGAATTTTACACAAGTTAACACCTGCTCATGGCAAACCTGAATTCCTGTCTGGTGTTTTAAGTTTTCCTTTTTTTTAATGAGATTTCAGTTATGAAGTTGTTTGTGTTTGCATTAACAGCCACGTGGAAATGTGCAAATTGCTCTACTTTTCAGAATAGTATCAAAGTGTCATAACTGAGCTCTTAAAGAGCACAGTCATTAGCAATTTTGGAAAACCTTGAATTTGCAGATTAGAGTTTGTGAGTCTGGCAAGGGGACGGGAGTGTTGTTAGAGGGGTGTTTTTGGTGGGGAGGAGTCTGGGTGTTTTGTTTGAACACATCAGCAAACGATGAAGAAAAGCATTTTCCTGTAAACTTGTTCCATTTCTTTTTGACAAACAGCTTTCTCATTTTTGTTTTGTTTGTTTTGGTTTGGAGATTTTTTAATTTTTTTTTTTGTTTGTTTGGGGATGTTTTGGGTTTTTTTGGGAACATTAAGTACTGGACTTCTTTCATATAAGAAGTTTAATGAAGTTACTGTCTTATAGGACCCAGTAGGTCTACAGTGACAACCTGTTTGTTGGCCATCTATTGGCCTTCTCTTTCAGTAGTGATTAAAGGTCACCAAATGGATAGGACTAGAAAAGATTTTCAACATAAGGAGTTCAGGCATACTCCCTCCAGTAGAGGGCATTGATACTTGAGCCTATAAGCCTGAATTCTTTGGGAATAATGTCACTAGCAGGAGATAATCATGGCAACAAATCTTTTCCCCCACTGTACAAATCCAGAAAGACTGTTGTCATATTTGTAACTATGTTTTCACTTATGTCTGGTTTCTCTCCCTGAGAACAGGAGAAACAATTATTTTCTTTTTCAGCTATCCACATACAATATAAGGAATCCATATACAAGAAAGAATTTACAGCAAGTGCCAAAGGTAAGCAAAAGAGAACTCATTTGAGGACAACTACAAGTCAGAGATTAGGAGAAAACAAGAAATCAAGAGAAAACACTGCTTGATGTGTATATATGTGCTCAGTAAAAATTGGGATCTAGCAATGGAGCAACCTGCATGGAAGATGAGAGGTACAGGGCATGTGAAGAAATGTCTTTAGGATCATTAAAATAGGAGTGATCCTCTGTAAAATTAAAATAGTCTCTCTAAATGATTCTAAGTGAGTAGAGCTATAGGATCTGGGCCAAAAAAATGTGTACACCTAAGAGACAAGCATATCATTAGGAGCTGGCTAATGATGATGACCTAATGTAACAGAGCTGATTAGTGACAGCCTTGAAATCCTGGGTCTTAGTCTCACTGTCCACCCTGTTACTGTTCCTGTGTGCCCCTAACAAAGAGTTCTTCCAAATGTTGAGTACTGTTTGCAGACCTTCTGTCATAAAGCTGAGGTGAGAGTCAGTGGGAAGAAACCACTCTGTTCAAGAGGTATTTTGGGAGATGCTCACAGTGGAAGATGGTGCCAATTCACTCTCTCTCCCCCAAGCAGTCTTTTTCCAAAGGTAACAGGCAGGAAAATGTCCATGGGGATGATATTAGTGATCAGCATACATTTTTTTTGGTGTCCATAGGAGATCTGGGGATATTTTCCTGCAGGAATGTGTTTAGTTTTATGGGCTTGTTTCCTTATGCAAGTAAGTGACTGTGTGATCTAGCAACCTGAGTTGAATAGCCAGTCCTTTAGGTCTTTCACAGGCTATGAATACAGTAAGAGCACTCAACCCTTCTGAAGATATGCAAATGTAGGCATTTAAAAGATTTACATTCATCTTTCACAGGCCTCAGAAATATAAATATGAAATATCCAGAACCTTGTCACTTCAGTAATAATTAAGCTGATGGCCTATTATGTTCGATTGCAAATCAATATAGTATCTTTTGGTGCCACTTGAGTTCTTGAGGGTTGGCTTGGGGCCAGCACTAGTTATACAATTGAAGAGCTGCAGCTGCATCGAAAACTTCTCTGCCATTTCCATTCAGAAAGAATAGACTGGTAACAATGGTGGCCAGCCTCTTCATAGTAATTGTGTGCAAGTACACATTTTGAAATAGTGTTTTTGTTCAGCAGGTGCTGTTATTTTAGTTTAATTTGAATTTTGAAATGTGGAGGAGAGAAGGGGCCTAATCTTAACAGCATCTAACCTACAGCTGTTCAGAACAGGACAGCAAACAGCATATGTTGCTTAGATGAAAATCATAATTGCTTATTCTTCCTGGCATATTAGCAGACCAGTGCTGAGCCTCTGAAATTATCTAGCATTTTCAGGCTTTTACTTTACAAAGTGATCCACAATACTCTGGAAGAACAATTCTAGAACATCTGACAGTGAGTTTTCCCACACGCAGCTACTTGGTTTTACATCAGAAAACACAGACTGGGTAGAGATAATTTGCCGAGGCAGTGTCAGAAGCACTGATCTCCAGAAATATTAATGAAGTGCAAAGCCTACTGCAAAAACTGAAGAAATAGCTTGCAATAAATGATAATTATTTGGGAACAAACTGTCTGTTTTTTCAGGCTTGTATCTGTCCTTAGGGTCTGAGGAGGACAGAGAGGCCACAAAGTTTTTGAGTGTTTTTAGTCAAAAATATTTACAGAAGTTTTTGTTCATATTTTTCTTCCTTTCTATGGCCTATTGTTTGGAGATTTAAAATCTGAGATAGATAATTGTCATTTATTGAAAATTTTCTCTCTGTAATTGTTAGAAAACAGGACCTACTAGAAAAAGAATAAAAAAGAAAGATGTAGAAAAGGTGTGATTAGAGTCAAAGTTCAAAACTTTAGATTCCTTTTGTCATAAGTCTGACTCAAAAATCTGACTAAAAACCTTTAATTGAAAAGGTGTTGGTAAGGACACTTACCTTGAAAAGTAGTGGAGATATATTTTAAGCATTTCATATCATCTGACAAAGCTTGTATAATCTAAATTAAAGTGCATTATTTTTAAGATCGATGCTTAAATGAGAATTTCATGTGAATGAATGTCTTTGGAATTGAAATATTGTTATGAAGATGCCTTCAATTTGATCCTTTTTCTTGCCAGTGCCTGCTTATTCCTTAGTCTTCTCAATGGTCATTACAGAATGAATAACAAGTAAGAAGTCAGGTTTGGCTGAAGCAAATTCATTAAGCCTCAATGACCATTCTATATATATATTTATATATCACTGTTTACCTACTTTGGGATGTATAGAAACAATGAGAGGTTTTTTCACAACTAATATCCTGTCAGTTTCAAATATTTTCTAGCTGCAATTTCATTTAGATCAAGATCCTGAGGGAAGGAGAGACAAAAATACGTGTCATTGTGCTGCTCGTCAGCCCCATTGAAGATGCTGGTTTTGTACTAACCTCAGAGGGAAAAGTAAAATAATACACTTGCAATTCAACATGCAAATAAAAACAAAGAATAAAGTTTCTTCATGAAATATTTCCCTGGAAACCCAGAGGTTTATATTGTTGAAAGTATTAAAGTGAAAAAACAAAGTATGATACATGAGACAATCGCTGTCTGGTTTTGACAAAATCACTTTAAACAATGAGATGCTTTTTTTCTTAATGTTTTCCAAAGGATGACTGAAAGTGAAAAAAATTACTGAGTAATGTACAAGTTTGGTGGGGTTTTTTTTATGCACCTGGGAAGGCTGAATAGGTGAGGTACTCTGCTAGGTCTGCCACTCATGAATAAAGAACTGGTTGAGATGAGAGTCTTTTACCACCTGCCCCTACAGAGGTCATAGTTATCAGGTTCTTGTTATGGACCCTAGGAGCAGATTAGAGGGAAAAGACACTGAATGATGGTGTTTGTAAATATATATATGTTAGGTTTATTTCAGAAAATATTTGGTTGCAATGGAGAGCAGGAGTGTAGCCATTTTCGTTGTTATTTTCTTTGGTAATAAAGCATTTAAGTAGCACTTAAAAAAATGTAAAAGGGAAAAAAAGAGAAGGGAAGAAAGGATGAGAATTGATCTTACTGCCCATTGACCTTGCATCAAGACTTGTTTTTAGTAATTTTGATGTAGTTTGAAGTTGAAGAAGATATTTTCTGGTCACCAGAACCTCTCAGTTTGATTTAATAGAAACTGAGACACAAAAATCTTATTCATATTTTCTAGACTAACATGTACTAGCAAGAAATTATATTAATATAATTATTTTGGTTCCTATTCAGTACTCCAGTCCTGGAGGTTCTTGTGTCCCTTCTGTAGTTCATTAGAGTTGTTCAGGCAGTGCAGTAATATATTTCTAATATCTGCTGTTTCTACATGTGAGACTGGATCTCATTGTACTTTCCATTTCTTCTCTCCACTGCTGTTAAGGACTACATGGAAAAGATTCCCAGAATTTCCATATTTACTATTTCAAGCCCTCCTCTGAAAAATTCTGGCTCATTAGAGAGATCATCACAAGGTATATTGAGTAAATATCCTTTCATAGCAATTATACTTCCTCAGAGACTAGGGACATACTATGGAGAACAGAAGAAATTTTGAAAGTCATGTCATTCATCAACTTTAAAAAAAAATCAATTCTTCTAGGACAACAAAACAAATCAGTATCAGCAATTAAGAAGCAGTAGACTGAAGAGAGGCAGCAGATTTCAGCATCAATGATATAATTTGCTGATGACGAATTGTTGGGATTTTTTGGTGTTTCTTTTTTAATTTTATTTTCTTACAAATTAGATCAGACAATATTTTACAGAATCCTTTTCTCTAATAAAACAGATTCTACTCTTCATTTCCTTTCTCTTTTTCACTAACAGGTCTCCAGCTGGCCTGGGAGGCTTATCACCTCTATCTAGTTATTAACAGTCCATTTGCTTAAGTACCTACCATAATTACTTTGTATGGTTCCTCTGAGAGATGCTTCATTTAAGGAACTCTAGGAAAAGTTCTGGTCTGACTGACAACCACACAATCACATTTCTGCCACCTGCTAGCTTCTCTTAAGCCAAAATAAGTTTGTAGGGGAGAGATCCTGCATTTGTCTATATTTTAAATATTTTATTTCCCATCTCTCTTTTCACATTCCCTAATCCCATTTTAAACTGCCTTTTTCCCCAGCTTTAGATCTTTATGTAGTGTCAGCCCTGAGTTTCCACAGTAGTTGCTGCTCTAAATTTTGTAGGTAAGATACTTCACAATGCATGAAACCAGAGGAATTGCATGAACTGAGTTTAGCAGGTGCCTTGTTTCACCTTGGCATGTTAACAGAATTTCGTTGTCCCTTCTGACTCCTGCAACTCCATAGTCTAGGGAACAACCTTAAAAGCTATTCTTTAGAATAACTAAAAGTTAGAGTAAAATATACTCTTTAGCATGTCATATTAGTGATTTTTATTTTCTGGTTGGTTATTTTAGTTTCATTCTCTGTGGGTTCAGAGGCTCCCATTTTCTTTAAACTTTACCTAAAGCATGATAGTGAAATGAAAGAATTATTTCCTTTATTTTCACACTTTTCACATGGCTTGAATCAAAGCCCTGCATCAACTTCTTTGATAAAGTTAGGATCAGGTCAACTCAACCTCTGTACACTTTTTTCACACATTTGCCCTGGGTTTCAGGTTTGTAACAGACCTTGAACTACAACTGAGCCAGGATAATGAAGTCAGTAGCCATAAACAAATTGTCCCAAAGTAATGCTGTCCAGAAATTTGGGCTTTTTAAGCTCAAATGATTACAACAGAAGGGACGAGGCTGAAAACTGTGTTTTAAAATGTAGATACACTTGTAAGGAATGACAGGCAGCCTTTCCCTTTTTTGAATAAGTTAAAGAAGTGAAATAATTTCTATCTCTTGCGACTCTCTTCTAGAGTGAAAATGCCACGCTAAGTCTCTCAAAGACAATGGAAAGACTCAGTGAATCTGGGTATGAATTCTTCATGTGTCCTTTATTTTGGGCCTGTCTACCTAAAAATATTTAGAAAAACCAAACCAACAAATAAAAAAAAAAACCCAAAAATATAAAAAAGTGCAAAAACCTGAAACTCCATAAATCCAAAGCAAGACACTGCCATTTTATGTTAGATTTGATAGATACACTCAAAGATTTCTGAATGTTTTTTAACTGCTGTTTTCTATAGGAGAACAGCAATAGGATATTTATCCACCAGATGTGACTGTAATCGCTACAGCCATTAAAAAAAAATGCAAACTGTCATTATGCATAGGTTAGCCAATAAAAAACATGATGAAGGCTTTGTTCAGTCATTTTAATGCACCATTGTGTAAGTGCTGTAGATTTTATTCTTGTGGCTAGCAGAACCGTATCTTCACATTTATGTCTTAAATGTATCAGTCAAATAAGTATAGCATATTGAAAACAAATTTTGGACCCATGGATGGGGCAGTAGCACACCTGTCAGAATCCAAAGGTGCTATAGAAATGGCCTTCAGCAGTGCCCTACATAATTTTAACTTCTTTTATAAACCTGTCCTTGATAGTTGTAGAAACAGGTATTTATATTGAAGAAAGAAGTTGGACTGGAGGGGTGTGACCAACATTACTATGGCAACACTGAATGCTGGGTATGTGAAGAGGCAGGTAAGACCCCTGTGGATCATCAAATGCCAACCTGGCTATTATAATGAGTGGTAATTGGTTAAATTATTAAGCATTCTATTGCTTACCCCACAGTGACTAAATGGCCTTGCAGTTGCTATATAATTACTGGATGACTGATGGTTGTTTTCTCCTTGTGATTTTTGTAGTTTCTTGTGCATCACGATAACAAGGCAGCCTAAATCTTTCTTACCAATCATAGGTCCTTTAAGGGGCTAAATGCTTTCAATTCATCATTTTTATAATGAAGTTGGCATGTTGAGTCCTCCTGAGGTTTGCTTTTCAGGGTACTGTAAAACAAAGTATTGCTGCCACAGGAAACAGGTGTTTTGGTTAGGGTACTGATCTGAGATTTAAACTTTATGTCCTCTGCTAAACCCAGCAGAAAGCCAGAGTTTGTACTCTCGCTTATCAAGTATTCAGATTACCTAAACTCCCGTTACAGCTTTTACCTGCATGGGTCCCATGGTGAAGGGTAAGTTTGTCCACTTCATTCAGCTCTGTTCTACTCTTTGAACAGCTGCTGAGTTGCAGCCAGGAGTCACGTTTGAGAGGGGCTCTTAATTGCCTCTGAGCCATCAGGTGCCACTTCTCAGCTGAAATCAAAGCCAAGCGCACACATCTCCTCTCCTTCACCGCCGAAGTGGCAAATTCCCACCTCCTGTGGGAAGGGGATGCTGTTAGCCATGGCCTCCCCGAGGCAGGAGGCAGGAGAGCAGCCCCGTGTCCGCGCTCAGCTTCGGCCGTGAAGTTCCAGCTGACAGCTGCAATGTCCCCTCGGAGAATGGGAGCATGGTTTGCCCCCTCTCCTTCATTATGGTGAGGCAGAGTCAGGTAGGAGCCCAGGAGAGTTTCCTTAACTCTCTCTGCTCAATGCTAGCAGAACCTGACTCCCAATAAAGGAAAATTAAGGGAGGGTTTTTCTCGCATCTTTCCAAGTTCCCATATTAGCTACTGCCTCTCTCAACTTACAGGCACCCAAACCTGACTTTGAAAACATAAGGACATTCCATTTTTTAGGTCAAACTAGACTAGATGTGCTACAAATATAAAGAAATATGTATTTACTTTTGGGCTTGGCCACTAATTTAGTACATGGACCTGAATAAACCTCTTTCTGTGTTTACAGAGTTCAACTGTAAATCTTACATAACACTTTTGTCATCCTTCATCTGATTAGTCTGTTCAGAATCAGTGTCACTGTGGGGTAGTTTTTGTTGTGTATTTCTGCCAATCCTGACTCATTTGATTGTCTGTATTAGGGTTCCTCAAGTAGTATCATAATATGTTGAATTTTGGTGCCAGGGCACACAGCTCATTCTGATAGAATGCTTTGATCTTTACCCTTGCTTATAGTAACTGCACAGTGGGAAGGGCTGAATGGATTTCCATGATACAAGAACTGTGTCAAACATGCCAATTAACTGAAATATCTTTATAATCAGTAGTAAAAGTTAAGTTTTCTTCTGGACAAACTCAAAATCCTTTGGCAAAAGGGCCTAAATTCCCTGGGTTCTCTAATAAATATGAAGTACATTTATAGTTCTCTAATACAAATATAAAGTGTCAAGTGCCCTTGAAAAAAACTGGCTACAGAGCAGAATAGGTCTTTTCACAAGAAACAAAGAGGTCAGAGTAAACATGTCATAAAAAAAAAAAATTAGCAAAATTCAGTGCCTTCTTTTCAAATCATGTTTCTGATCTTTTAGGACTCTGCAATTCCTAAATATAAGTGCTGAAGGTGTGTCATATCTTTAGTTAAGGATGGGATTTGGGGTTGTATTCTAGAGAATCTGGCCAGTTACACTGAAGGTGATTGGAGGGGGTTTGAAAGTCTAATTAAGAAGAGGGATACTAAATATATGAGTACTCCAACTGGGCATAAGGATTATTGTTAAGCAGTTTTGGAAGTATAGATCATGGGCTCATTCCTCACTTCAGCAGTGCTTGAAGATGACTTGCAGATATCAGGACTGGGATAACTTATTTTGATGTTTTGGGTCACCTGGACTGTCTGTGCAGAATGATCACACCTCTGAATTACTACAGTAATTTGAAGGATTCTGTGACTTAAATTGAGACCTTGACACCAACAAATATGCATGTCTGATCTTTACTTACTCTGCAGTGATGAATAACTAGCTTTATATTTTTGGGGGCAAGGAGATGGGCATTAGGGTGAGAGAGAGTCAGGAATGTAGAGGTGGATTATTTCTGATTTTTTAAAATCAAACTGAGATAATTGCATCTACTGATATAACTTTTCTCCTTCAGTTTTCAAAGACTGGAACCTGCAGGTTTTTTAGTCAAGCATGGTATTGGAGCTCAGCAAGTTTGTGTCCACTGTGCATGTACTGTTGATGACTTCAGCAACATCCAGAACCATAAAGTGTGAATGGTTATCAATTGATGTGAAACCCCATTTTTTAAGTTGCAAGCATCATGGTGTTCACAGTCTTTAGGGAAGGCTGGGTATAAGGAAGGAAATGCTGTAGAACCAAAGTAATTTGTGTAGTTTGGCAGCTCTGCTAAAGGGAAGTGAGAGTTGTCAATGGATGTGAGCAGTGCCTTTTCCCCTTGGGGCTGTGCTGCAGCTTGTGCTAAAGTGAGGCAAACTCAGGTACAAAGCCCAGTCTGTTGTTGATTTCAGGCAAAAACACTCACATGAGGTCAAAGTGGCTAGCAGGGGTTTTGGACAGAATTAATTGTCTTGGGAAAGACTCTGTTTAGTGATGAGAGACCCCAAGTCTTTCCCTGTTGAAACTGTGGTTGAATNATTTAGTGATGAGATTTTGCAGTCTCGACCCCAAGTCTCTCCCTGTTGAAACTGTGGTTGAATTTTTGAACATGCTATGAAGTGCTACCTTGTGTAGTTGTGTTTATTTCTCAGGTGTTTGTGGGTGCCTATTTTGTATTCAAGGAGCACCTTTCTGTTAGGGTCTCCTTGTCTAAGATCCAAGGAGAGATTCACAGCAAAATTCTGAAGGTCCTGTGAGAGATTCTAGAAATAGTGGATTCCCTCCACTGAGTTTAGGTTTAGAATATATCTTAGGCTGTAGAAGCAGAGGAGGAGAGGTGTGGGTTGGCACCTGTTTCAAGGCAAGGAAGGAGACTGAAGCTAAAGTCCATAGTAAATTTCAATATTATGTTCTTGCATTTCATTCTAGTCTTGTGTCCTTCATGTCTGGAATTGCAGTTGGGGAACAGGATAATGTTTGGGAAAAGGGTTGCTTCAAACAACCCTGTGTAGCTTCTTGGGGGTATAAATATCCCCTCACTGTTGTTAAAGTAACAAACTTTCCTGTTCTTTGGAGGTGGCTAATGTTGGAGTCATGTACTTTAGAATGATTACTGTGTTTTTTCTTTTTTATGTGATTTGGGTTTTTTCTTTTTAAAGAACTAATAATGTTTAATAAGAGACAGGAATTTAAAAAATAGTACCAGGATTTATAGACTTGCGCTTCTAAAATCGATCTTAAGGCTCATAAGATTATACTTGATGTTCATGGATTTTAGCTGATTACCATCAGTACATCTAACATAAACTGAATTAAGCATCAGTATTTTTGAGTATTTTATCTTTTTTATTTTATTCTTCTACTTGGACATTAGCAGTGTGTTCTTCACCTTTGAATAAGCCTAGGAGGACTGTAGCTATTGCAGAGAATCAAGTTATATTTAAAGTAGAGTATTTCCCATCTTTCTGTAATAACCTTTTCAGGTCTAGGTCTGAGCAAAATCTGAGGTTGTGAAAACTTTACTATTAATTATTTTTTGATCCCACTGGCAGAAAAAATTAATATCTCTCATGAATCTGAAATCTCATATCTCTGAAATTTATATATACAGAAGTATATGTTTTCAAGCAGGGTTGCCAGTTTAGTTTTAGAAATTTTTTATTTTCAGTGTAAGATTTCTCCTGATTTCTGTTAAATCTGAACATTTTACATGGCTGTGAGTTTATTCTTGATATTTCTTCTAGAAGAGGTTCCCTAAAGTTTCTCATTTTAGAGATAGTGTAAGATTTTAGCGAGAAAATACTATAGCAATGTCATTATTTCTTCTTTTCTTTTTCTTTAGTAAGTATCTTTAATACATGTGAATGGTTAATTTTTAATTTTGGGAAGCATTTGGTTGTGCAGGCAGTAACAACACAAGGTGTGTGTGATGCAGTGATGCATATACTGCTTCCTGATGGAGTTTGGCTCCTTCACTTTTGTCTGCCATGTGAGAGTTCTAGGAAGCAGTTTATAAGGCAGGAGTATGTTCTGTTTCCATGAAATAATTAAATATTCATTCAAGTGAAAAAGTAAACAAGAATGAAAGTTATGATCTGTCAGTTGGGATAACAGTGTGGAATATAAGGTGGATGAGTGCTCTACTTGTTGCTTCCATTAATAGTTTATATGAAATACTCAGATATTTTGGGGAGCAGGGACTGTAGCACTTCCTCTGCCTTCCAGTATGAGCTTTCTAACCAGAGGACCATGGAGTGTACTTTCTTTTGCCTTTAATTTCATGGAAATGGGAAATAAATTGAAGTAATAATGTCATGTGACCTATATCTTCATAGATTGAGAAATAGCCTATGATTTGGACTTTAAGGTTACATCTGCTGAGATGGAGATGTAATTATTAGACTAAGAAACCCTAGGGCTCCTACATCCTGAGGACATAGTACCAACACTGTTTTGTTCAGGCACAGACAGTAATTTGGATATGGTGTGGTTTTGGAAAGATTGGGTAATTTGGAGAATGCCCACCAAAGGGGAGCCTACAGACAGAATAGTTAGAGGAATATCTGTTCATGAATCTCTGCAAGATATACAGAAGGGTGTAAAGAGTAGAGGAAGCTATTTTTTCTTTTAATCTAGCTAGCTAGCTGCTACCTCAGTGCTCTAGAATTATAGATCCTTATAATTCTGTAACTAAGGTTCTAAAAATAATCTCCTGGGCATGTTAACACTGCTTGCACTGTGGGAACAATCAACAATCTAACATGTCTATATCTTGCAGTAATAGTAATAGTAATTATCATAGAATCATAGAATTCTGAAGACATATGCACATCACCACAGCCCTAACTATATTTCATAGAATTGTAGAATGGCTTGTTTTGAAAGTGACCTTAAAGACTAACTAGTTCTAAACCCCTGCTGTTGGAATGGACACCTTTCACTAGACCAAGTTGCTCAGCACTCCAATTAACCTGTCCTTGAATGCTTCCAGGAATGGGGCATCCACAGCTCCTCTGGTCAACCATTTCCAGTGCCTCACCATCCTCTTGATAAAGAATATTTTTTCATCACATATAATCTAATTCTTCTCTCAGTTTGAAGCCATATCTCCCTGTCACTGCATGCTCTTGTAAACAGTCTCTCTTCATCTCTCTTGTAACTCCCTTCAGGTACTGGAAGGCCATAATTAGGTCATCTCAGAGCTTTCTCTTTTCCAGGCTGAACAAACACAAATTTTTTCAGCCTTTCCCTGTACGTGCTCATCCCTCTGATCATGTTTGTGGCCTCCTCTGGGCTCACCCCAACAGCCCCATGCCCTCCCTGTGCAGCTCTGGATGCAGCCCTGCAGGTGGGTCTGAGCAGAGCAGAGGGGCAGAATCCCCTCCCTCCCTGCTGCCCTCGGGGCTCTGGGTGCAGCCCAGGACACGTTTGGCTCTCTGGGCTGGCAGTGCCATGGCTGGGGCATGTCCAGCCTCTCACCCCCAGCACCCCCAGGTCCTTCTGGGCAGGGCTGCTCTCCATCCTGACATCCCCAGCTTGTGCTGATACTGGGGGCTGCCTTGATCCAGGTGCAGCTCCAAGATTTGGTCTTGTTAAACCTCATGATGTTCCCATGGGCCCATTTCTTGGGGTCATCCAAATCCCTCTGCATGAAATCCTACTAATCCTAGATTAGGTTGAAGTTTCAAACTGTGTCAGGGTTTGCTTCCTAAAAAAAAAAAAAAAAGCCAAATGAATAGTAAGAACTATAGTACCATAATATAGCTTAAAATTACTGGGGAAAATAGATTTTTTTTGGTGAGTTTGGTTTTTTTTTTTCTTAAGCAAACATAAAAGTAAAGAGTTGTCATACTTTCTGTGTTAAACTTGTTTCAGCCTCTAGGGAATCTACCAAACATGCTTATAATAAAAACAGGAAATTTGAGACAGCTGTTAGGTTATTTAGGGGATGCTAGTGAAGAACCCCAGTATCAACATTGCTAGCTTTTATCCTGTTAAGGTAATTATGGAGAAGTCTTCAAACTATGATTACGCATTGAAAAGATGACTCAACCAAATTAGCAAACAAGTTAAAAAGGCAGAGCAGAACGAACCTGTTTTCTTCACTTCTACCTCAGTTTCTGGTCATTTGTTTGATGTGTTGAATAAGAATATATTTTTTCTTTCCCATACTGATTAAATGTAGATGTAACAAAGATATTTCTAGTGTTTCATGCAAATCTAGCACATCATTTGGCATGCCATCAATGGAAGAAGAAAATATCAAATGACTGAAGTAATGATACTTCAGTATTAGATGGAAAAATACATATGCTCATGATCGGGCTTCTTTTTAGAAAGTGAAGCATTTGAACTAAATTCTTGATGTAGATGTTTCTGAAAAAAGCATGCTCTGAAACAGCAAAAGACATATTCTGACCTATTTGAAGTCAGAAACTGCCATTTTGCATCTATTATTAAGCATAAGAGGATGTCCTGGTGTTAAAGTCCATTCTAAAAAATAAAAAAAAAGCTTTTAAAAAGCATTTTTGACTAAAACTAAAATCTATATAATAGAATCCTGTTGCCTTCAATATAAAAAAATTGCAATGCTAATGATTAAAGGAGACTGATGTTTAGTATTAAATAAAACATCTGGTTTATAGATTAACACAGAATGAGATTTCTCAGACTTAATTTAAAAAATATTTTTGTATATATACACATATATATAAAATTAGCTGCCATATTTTGTATATTTCTGTACAGATATTTTTGCTTTTCTGTAAAGATATATAAGTCCAAAAAGTTAAAATTGTTAACCCTCAGAAGTTGAAAATACATTATTTTCTAAGCAAGTGTCCACCTAAGAAATAAGAGATTGGGTGTTTTAAATTTTATAAGATGCAGGCAAAGTCTCCAAAGAAATTCCGCAAGATCTTGTTTGTTTATGGTGTTGGGTTTTTTTTAAGCAAATATATTTATGGAATGGAGATGGTGAAAGTTTTGCTCACAGATTTGTATTTTTGAAAAAGAAGCCAACTTTTTCTCACTGTCAATATTGTGCATTGCAGACTGTGAAAATCAAAAGATCCGATTTTCCAGAGCGATTCAATTGACATTTCCTTTCCACACTCTAGACTTCCAAAATGTTAAGAGTATTGATTAAACATCTGGTATTTTGGTAGGTTTCCCATATCTTTAAAAGAACAGCTCTCAAATGATTTGGAGACTCCAAAGGCTCAAAAGAGGAGCGTGCTGTTTCTCATTTTAGTGTAATTGAACAGATTTTGGAGGGAGAAAAACTTACTTAAAGTTTTATATATGTTGTGCTCTATAGATGTATGCATATAAATGGAATAAATACTCCAAGTGGCTTCTCCTTTCATTTTGGATTGTCGTCCTTGTATTAATTTGCTGTGGCTAAAAAGGGAGGCTGTCTTTGTCATCTATTTGAGGAAACAGCAATAATTAGAAATATACCCGTAATCTGCTGGTTTAAGAGATTGGGTTCATGGCTGGGCAACCATTCTTAAATGGTCTAAATTCTTAAACAATTCTCTGAGCATGACCAATAGTAGACCCCTATGAAATATTTAAGGTAAAGGATCACTGTGGAGTCATCCTTTTGTTGCTACAGCATCCCAGCTGCAGCAAGCAGATGTCCTGCCCCACAATTCCTGCCTGATTTGTCAGTGGAATTACCCTCCATGAACTTTTCCAATCTTTTTTTTGCATGTATTTATCTGTGTGACCTCCATAATGTGCCATGGCAATGGGTTTTGCAGCATGGTAATGTACTTTATGGAAATGTACCCTGGTTTATTTTAAATCTCCCACTTGGTTATTTTCTGGATTGTTCCCTTATTCCTGTATTTTTTTGAAAGAGAAGTCAATTGTTTCCTCTTCACTTTCTCCTCTTAATTCCTGTTTCTATAAACCTTTCTCATGTCTTTCTCAAACTGAGAAATTATTTATACCCTTATATAGTATGGAAACGGTTTTAATCTGTCCTATAGACAACCTTAATGACCCCCTGTTTCTACAGAACCTTAAATTTTCTATGCATCTATGTCCATTTTTAGTTTGTTCTTTTAAATAAAAATTCAGGAGAAAAGTGAGAAAATGAGTGGAGCAAAAAAGGAAAGACTCTCCCAGCTTACATTTTCCTACTTTTCACTCACTCATAGAGCTTTTTTTTTTTAATTTTTGGAAGGCAATTATTTGCTTATCCCTGAAATTATTAAAATTAATTAAAAAAAAAAGTGAGAGAAAAAATGTGTAAACAAGTAAACAAATCCAAATTTTCTGGAATTCTATGCCGTGAGCAGACTGAATTATATTGCTAATCCAGGGATATATTTTTTCAAGTTAAAACAATACTGTGTTTCAAATTGGCTTCAGTGGGACCAGATCTCACTCTCAGAAATAAATAAATGGGAAATATATAAAACATTTCAGTTTCCAGCTTTGCAAATTGGTTGAGTAAAATTTGGGCAATGTTTAAGTTGCTGATGTGCTACTGCTGCTTTCTTGTCATCACTCAGATTTATCTGTTGTATTTCTTGGTTTGGACTGTAGATACTTCTTTGAATTAGATGATGCAATCTAAGCGTGGAACTTCAGAGAAGGAAAATTGAATTTTTTTATTGATTTTATTGTGAAAGGAGAAGAGGTCTTGTCAGAATATAAAACTTCAGAGTTTAGATTAGATTCTAATAAATTCTAAGCCTCTGACCAGAGTCTTATGTTCTCAGGAAGGTAAGATTCCCCTCTATAAAAATTCCCTCTCCCCTTGAATGTTTAGCATTCACTTAGCATGCTTTCCCAACTGTTAAACGTGTAACTTTATTTATGGATGAAAGCCACCACTGCAATGTTCTTCAGCTGCTCTTAAAGTCTGAGGGCTGAATGAATTTCAAAAACTATACATCTCACGTGCCTGAGTGCCAAGTCACAATTTTTAACTCAAGATTCATTTCTCAACAGACCTCTTCCCACTCAGCTATCTGGTTTCTGTCTCAGCAGACAGGTCAGGGAGCAGGAGAAGGACAGGTCGGGTACAGGAGCTGGACTGCTCCAAATACCAACTTTCTCCCTTTATTCCAGCTAATGTAGCTCAGTAGCCAGCAATGGAAACAGCTTCCAAGGTGGGCAATGGAGGCATGGAATTCCCACTGACACTTTTTATTCAATAGGAATTTTTTTTTTTTACTGTCTTTCTAGGTCGACACCATGAAGTGTGAGACAGGGAGCTGGCAGAAGGAATTTGGTAACAGCAAGGTAATTGTTATATTCTTAATGATCCTAGTGTTGCTCATGGGATCAGTTCTACCAATAAAAGCTAGCTAAAAATATTTCCGCTGATAATTTTTTATCCAAAATAATACTTTTATTGAAACAGAATTTGCTAAAAGAGAAATATTGCAGTTCAGCCAAAAATGAAAGTTCTAAGTAAGTAATTTTTGTTTTCTTTTTTCCTGATGGAAATACATTGTTGTGATTTTTGCACCTCATTTCACATCACTGTTCATGTATTTATTTAAATCTATATTCACACAACTATACCATTCTGTCCATTGCCATTATTTAATAATTGAACTGTAGTTGCTATTGCAGTGGCAACATCATCACATGGATAAAGGTGTCTTGCTGAAGAACGGGTGATCCAAAACACAAAAAGTATTCCCAGAAAGTCAGGTGTGTCTTTCTAAAGTCTGTGTTTTTATTACTGATTTGTGACATTTTGACATGATCCTCAGTTCTGGAGAGGGGAAGAGAATCAGAGATTTTATTATCAGGAGCAAACACGTACCTTACATTCTAATGTTGCTACACATATTTCTGGAATGCTACATACTGCACATACTGCTCGAGGATAATCTGCAGCCAAAACCAACACGAAACCAAAGTTTGAAGCATTTTGAAAAAAACATTGGTAAAATGTAGGTAATTTATGCAGGGTAAAATAAGCATGTAATTTAAAGAAGGATAAATTCTTTCTGACAGAGCTGAGCAGTGATAACAGTGCTGAAATTTCTCAGGCTGAGCAGTCATTTCCCACTTTTTCAGGCTGATTCCAAGGCTCATTAATTTTTTTTCCCCCCTATTGTCTCCAAAGAGGTTTGGATGGAGTTCTTCCTGAATAGGGGCTCTAAAAAAGAGATCTGGGATAGCAAAGAACTTCAAGTGGAGTTTTGATTTTTTTATCTGCTCAATTCCAACTAATTTTTCTCTTCTAGGTCCCGCATTCAGAAAAGGTAATAGAAAACTACCATGACTCAGCTTAATAGGGAAAGTGAGAGTGGTTAAGGCAGTTAGGAGAAATGTGGAGTATTATTACTACCAGTGGACTGTTCTCTTGTTCTTTCAATTTCCCTCCAAGAACTAAATGGATCCTTCAAAATCTGGCTAACTACCAAGGACACAATCAAACATCTGTGCACCAGATGCACAGAGCATTATATCCAGCTGTGTTACTGCAGCTACATCTGCAGAACACAGCATTTGTCAACTTCCATGGCCAGCAGGCTTTGGAAATACTATCTATAGGAATTAAAGCTTGCAGCAGAAGTAAAAGTGTGTGTTTCGTTTTCAATATTTTTATGTCATCTTTTACCTCTCTGCATTTCTCAGCTGAGTGGCGTATAAATTTGAAATATTGGAGGGAAATAACAGGTGAGTTTTCAGCCCTGGAGACCTGGTTTCAGGTTATGGTAAAGAAAAGAATCTAGTATATTCACTTTAAACTTTTACTTTTCTCTTAGAAAATATCATAATCAAAATGTGCAGGTAAATAGCACTTTGTTTTATGGAGCTGGTGAAGTCCTGTATTGTAGCTGAGGAAAACTGAGAGCATTAGGAGCAATAGGAGAATCTAGAGTCCACTAAACTTCCAGAAGAATTTGAGAATTTTTGTTTAACTTGCTGAAGTAATGAGTTTTTATCAGGAGGATGTACTGAAGGTTTAAAACCCCTACCAAATACTCAGAAGCATATGGATGTTCTCTTGCTATGCAAACCAGCAAAGTTCTGTCATTCCTTCTAATATTTATTTTACATATTGCCCTCTCCTTTTCTATTCCCCTCAAGGATCTGTTGCAGTCTTCATAAAAACATGGGAAAAATATTATATTTATATACCTTGATTCCTCCTTTTAACCACACAACTCTGCCTCATTAAGGTTATCCATTAGCAAGTAAGTAAAAGGAAATAAAAACATTTTCTTTTGTGCAAAAAGGAGAAGCAGCAACATTTGGTGGCTGCAGATTGGTAACAGTGGCCACTCTATTGAACTGGCAGTATTACTTGTGATTTTCAGGAAAGTGGCTTTAAATTATGAATATAATTTCTCACAAACAAAGTGTTAATTTTGCACTACTGAATGAATAAAACATTTTTCATGCTGCTATGTTTGCATATCTAAACCTGGTGTATCTTTATTTTAAAATGTTTCTTATATTTCTAAAATTATTGATTTTCCTTTTCAGTTTTACCTTCTGAATCATTCTATTCAAAGTTCATCTTCAGCAAATATTCATACTTCATCAGTTGTATTCAAACTTGTGGTTTTATTGAAACATGATACATCTTCAATATTTGATCATGTGCAAATATATATTGCATCTGCATATTGAAATTTTAAAAAAATAGGAGAATTATTTTATACATATAGAGAAAACATTTAATCAGAATCACCTAAAACAATGCAAACGTTATGAAAAAAGAACAGACATTTGCAAGGAAAAGTTAATATAAACCCAGAATGTGTCATTTTATTCCTTTTTACTAGTACCAGACTCCTTATGCAGCTGCAAATGCTAATTATTGACCACATCTTACATAAAATTCTGTTTAGCTTTGAATCACTGTTCTCTCTGTTTATTTTTGAACTTTATTCCCCTCTGTGTCCTGTTCTTCCAGTAGTAATAGCTGCAGTTTGGACACATCTTGCCCTGCATATTTGCCTCTTATGACACTGTCAAGAGCAGTGTTATGGTAGCAGGAGACATAAACAAGATGAAGAACATTAATTTTCCCTGACTTAAATCATAGGCAGTGTTATCTAGACTCTGAACTTCATTTGTATCCAGATAATAATGGGAAGCAGGATGAAACATTTTTGTTTCCATTCCAGACCTTTTAATAGCAAATATTTCTCCCTGGAAGAAATGTTTTTCTAACTGGACATTTTTTCTCCAAAAATAGAAGTTTCACTCTCCTAGTAAGTAACTCATATGAAAGCTACTGGCTGTTTTTCTGCTGTTTGTAACTGGAACCAGAATAAAGGTTACAAATTGTGATTCACAGCATGGGTCTCCTGATGTGGTTAAAATGACTCATAAATTAAGGCAGCAGCAAAATCAACTGCATTAATGTGATCTAGAATAAAATTAAGTAGTTGTGTGATGTTCTTGATTAAATGGCATGAAGTTGTTAAGGTAACTGAATTTAAGGAGAAGGGGAACTGATACTGTTAGTCATCAATATTTCCAGTTGTTTTACTGCAATGAATGTTTAATTTTTCTATTTTGTTTTCTAGGATGATAAAAAAAAGCCACAAAAAATACTTTGCTGATTAAAACATACTCCACAACTTATGCAAAACACATCTGAGATAAAATTACTCCAGTTGGAATGTGGGAGAACAGAATTTTATTCCAAGATTAAAGTGTTCTCACTAACATTCTCAACTACCTATACACTTTCAGAATATTTTGTAATGCTTTAAAATATTCCCACTGCACTTTTGAAGTCAGATATATCAGTCACATATCAGTTTTGTCTAAGATAGGGTTTTTTACCTCATTTCCTCATTGCCTTTTGTCTTCTTCTGCCAGGAAAAGGGTGGAATGATGTGGGTGTTCTCCTTTATTGCTGGAAAATGCTGCTCCTTTGACGTGACAGGTGGCTGGGACGTGTGCGTCCCCATGGTGCAAATAAAAACATATTTAAAAGCTCTGGAATTAATGTCCTCTCTCATGTATGAAGAGACACTAATGAAAGAATAGGTGGGGAGATTTAAATAAACAGAGAAAATCAGGGTGAGGTAGAAGGTAATAAAAAATAAATAATATCAAATACTGATTTTCTGAAAAGTAATATCTTTCCAGAAAATATACAGACCTGGAAAGAATAAGGAAGAAATAACCTGACAGCTGCAATGAATGTTGAAGTTCTTAAGGAGTGATAACCTTGCTAGGCACAGCTGGAGAGACATGGAAAACAAAAGTAATGAGAGGAGCTGTTTTGGTAGATTGTAAAGTAGACAAAAGAAAAGTAGAAATAGTTGAATGTTCACAGTAGGTTTCAATTTCTGTATTATTGTTCTCTATTCTAAATTGAAAACTTCTCATTAATATTTTGAAAAAAAATTCTTGCTTATTCAAAACTTTATCAGGTCTAATATTTGTTTGAAAGTATTTAAATGATGTCAGATGTTTAATAGATGTTAGAAATGTTTGTGTGAGACTCAGTCATCATAAGTAAAAAGTACCTTGGAAGCAAAACTGAACTCTTGAAAATAATTTTGATTATTTCCTGCTGAAATGGTCAGGAGTGACAAATGTTCAGTCCTGTGATTTACTTTGGTAGTAAAGCCTTGCCTGGTGATGTTGTTACTATGATGGTATTTGTTACTACTGTAATGTCCTCAAATATGTCACCCAGCACTTTATTGACAGGCAAAGGGGAATATGAAAGCTATCTTAAAGTCTTTGGGCACAGTCCCTTGAGTAACTATGATAAGAAATCCTTCTCTTAATATTTTCTTTTATTCTGCTCATAGTTCAAATCTGAATCTATTTAGGAAGATAGGCAATATCTCTATATTAAATTTTTTGGATTTAGTGATAAGAAGCAGATGGAAAGAGCTCTTGTATCAGTAATACCACAGAGGGCAATAAAGTATTCACTGATACATGATGTGCTGACCAGCTTCCTACAAGGAATTGTTATGAGCTTTGCTGTCATCTTACACTGACAGAGAAGGCAGGGGTTTAGGAAAGCATCATTAACTTTCTTGCAGAACAATTGTGAACAGTTTCCAGAATGTTTGATTGCATTTTTATGCAGCAGCTTTGTCGGGCCACCTAGAACAGCTGTAGCTGCTTTTTTTTCCCCTCCTCATCACCTACTTTCCTTTTAGAGCACTGATGTTGCCAGTTTTAAACTACCAAATTATTTTTCATCTTTCCTTGAAAGATTTGGAAACAGTGATTTTCCAAACGTCAGTACCTTGTTATACTTGGCAAATGGCCACAGTCATAAAAGTTTCAAATCCAAAATACTTATACTACTAGAATCCAATTTTATTTTTTTCTTTATTTTATAACAATTTTTTATTTTTTTTTAAATGTATGGATGCTGTCGTTTGTAGAGTGAAGTCCAGGACACATTTCCTTTGAAGGGAGATACAAAGCAATGATTTAAAGTCAAAATAGGAGAATCAGAAGGAATCTCTGCTAGGAGATTTATGTCAAGATATGGCCTTAATTTTGCTGTGAGTTTGCGTGAGGAGCAATTTCCTACCAAGAGTGTTACTTAGCTATTGCTTAAAAGTATTATTTAGCCATTTTTAGGAAGTTAACTTATGGTACTGTAAAATCTCTTTGTTTTCTGTATCCATGGATATTCTGTGACACGTTTTCTTCTCTTTCAGATTTGCAGCCATCTTAAATAACCTGGTCAAGACTCAAAAGGGATTCTTGGTGTCTTACATAATTTTCATTCTTTATGTTCACATGTGGAATATCCATGCCTAAGTAAGGAAGCAATCATAAATCTGGTATGCTGACAGGATTATTTTCAGAGAACTAAAATGTCTAGCTCTTAGTTTTCTGAACTTTGTAATAGACTTCTTTCATAAGTAGAACTACTAAACCATTGTCATTTATTTTTTTTTTTCTGATATAGTAGCTATGAGAGGCTGTGCTGTTTTCAGCTGTGAAGATAAGGAATTTTAAACTAAAGGTCATAGAGACTTTCTAGTGTTTGCATTTGTTGACCCTTCACTTTCCAGGTTGTTTTTTTTTAATGAGAACAAGTTTTGTAATAGTTTTGTTTTGCTTTACAAGGTAAGCTTCATGTGACCAAGCACAGAATTAATTTATTTATCTCTCATAGAACTAGTTATAGTCTATATCTTCCAAAATAAACCTAAATTAAAATTTAATAAAGATAAAGAAATAACTTACTTTTTCAGCTCTAGAATGATTAGTCAGCCTGCTAAGTTGTGGGTAATGCTTCTCTACTTTTCCTTTCCTGCTTGTAACTTATTCTCATTATCATGAATATTTCTGAACTATTGTTAAAGATAGTCATCCTTTAGCCACAGATTTTTTAAAAGGGACTGGTTTTTACATTAAATAACTTCATTTACTTTTTTACAGTGTTTTATATAATAAGTATTAGAGGTCACTTCCCAGAAGTTCTTTGTGTCTAATACATCAGTCTCATCCTGCTGTAAGCGTGGGAGTTCTATTTTAAATCATGGTACATGTTTCTCCTTGTCTTTGCTGCTTTTATTTTTGTCTCTGCCATAGCACTGTGATCTGCTATGATTAACATCATGCCCTTGAAATCCAACATTCTCGCTATATGCATGATATTTTCCTTTAACACATTTCATAGAAGGGCAAGTTCTACTTTGTAGAAAGCATCACTTATTCAGAACTGGAAAAAATTAATTTATTTGGTCGAAGGTTCCAAGGTCTTCAATCAAGGGCAGATAATTTCCTAGCATCCAAATCCTTTTGTTGCAAAGATTTCTAGTATTGGTTTATTGTTACTCTCTGCTCCATTTTATTTATGTATTCAGCATTTTTCCGTTTCTCTCATAAATGAACAGAGAGTAAATAAAATATTAAACATCATAGTAATAAAGACTAAGCTGGACATGTTCTGTCATCTTAAAGCAACTGCAAATTGTCCCCTTGCAGCCTAGCAGAGACTAAATATAGAAGCTCTCTAATGGAAGCTCGACACACTCACCAGTGTGTCCATGCTGATTGTTTCAATGCAGCTCCTGACAGATTTAAAGAGGCAAAGGCACAATGGCAGTCACAGCAAAGCCATGACTCAATCTTTTCACTTAAGCAGCTCCTCTTTCTCCTCAGTTGCCTCAGCCCTTTGTTATTTCTTCTTTCTCTAGCCTAGATCAATTCCCTGGTCTACCTCAGGAAGTTCCCAAAAGAGTTTTAGCACCACAGCTCAGAAGTGGGATGGTTGTAGAAAAATGGTGCATAGGAACTATTTCAGTTGGTTTTGTTCCCATCAGCTTTGCATTGTCAAGCCATGTCCTAGACATGATGACTATATAGGAAAATAGCAAATTAACTGGATATATTGGAAATTAGAAAAATACAGGACTGATCTTTTCAGGAAGTCAAGAAATAACACCCTTTCTTTTAAGACACTGAGTGTCATTTTAAAATAAGTTAAATAAATTAGGAAATATTTTTTAAAATCTTACATCATTATTCAAATGTTATATGAATGGGCCTTCTGACATTGAAAACATATATCATTCTAATAGTGATTCGAAATTAAGCTCGCAATGGATGATCAACACAGAAGTATATGTGGTCTAGAAAAAAACAGTACTTATCAAGCAAAATGACCAGCTTCTGTGGTGGAAAATACAGTGCTACTGCAACCAGCAAGGTAGAAGAATTGCTTTCCGAGGAAATTCCAACCTTTTTCTTCTCTTTTAGATAGGATTTTGAAGTGTTACAGAAATAAAAAGTATTTTGGTTGAGTAATATCTGCATATTTTATTTCACTGTTATTGTTCCAATTCATGTCACTGTACTATATCAAAACAGCATTAACATCCAATTTATTTCTGATGGCATTATAATTCAGTTAAGCCATCAGAAAAACTGTTTCTGTTACTAGATCATTTTTTGTGAATCGCATCTTCTTGATATTTGTCCCCTAAGACATGTTTTAATGTGAATGTGAGAGGAGCCCATTTTCCCAAGCATATTTCCACAAATGAAAATCTGCCATCTTAATAGCTGTGCTAAACTACTCCAATCTTGATGTTGAACAAAACATTAATGACCAAAATGCTGTCCTCCTCAACTCTTTGATTAACACACATTTCTGAAGCTATGGTCTGAAATTATTATTTTTTTTCTTCAAAATAAGTGATGCATATAAATATCAGTTATTTGCAGGACTCCAAACATCAGGTCTCTCATATGCATAGACTTTGAAAAAATTTGCCTGTATTTTCAGTTGCTGTCCAGGCTTTTTCTGTAGCTGCTATCTTGATTGTTGTGAATCTTTGTTATGAATTAGAATTTAGTTTCAGCTTCCAGCATAATGTTTCTGATGAGCCATAGCAAGGTGCACTGGTTTTACTACATGTTGATCACTTTTCTCAACACACTCTTCAGAAGTAGTATTAATTTTCTTTCTGTAATTTGTTTTTCTTCCTGACCCAAAGTATCCAATGAACTTGTCCTGTCTTCTGGTGCTTTCTCATTTGTCAGACTGGATGGTTTGTGGTTCTAAGAGCATCACTGTAAGGGTTGGAGTAAGTTAGAATTGCCTGCCCAATCTGTTTAAAGTTTTCTAAATGAAGTCCTTTTTCTCACTGTTTTGACCTTTTTACCCTTCTCTGACAAAAGTAGATCTGCAACTGGAAATTAACAATATTTCAGCAGAATTGGTGAGTATGCTGTTAGAAACTCTTGGTGATCTCCTACTTGCTTTTGTCAAAAGAGCAGCATGCCAGCAATGGTTTTATTTTTTTAGTCTTAAACTTATTTAGTATTTTTTTGTTTGGACTTTTTAATTTCTCTCTTGCTCTTCTCAAGAGTGCTCTTGTGTTTGCTTTGTGCTAAGGACTGGTTTTAAGGAATCTTAATGCTGCATGATTATTTGCGGCTTGGCTTTCTGTCTCTGGGCTTGTGTTCCATTCAAGCCACTAAACCAACTGCCAGTGAGCTTCTCTCTGGCTTTTCACGTTCTGCTGGGAGGCAGAAAAACCAGTTTTATCCAGACAGCACTGTGAGGATGAGTTGCATGAAATTACTTATCCAGTCTGCTTGCAAAAAATTTACATTTCTTGTAAGCATATGCATTGTCTGTTATTAAAGGCATTTCTAGGACTTAAGGATGCCATTCCATATGAGAGCGTGGTTTGCTATGTGGCACAGCAAACTGTAGGTCTATTCAAAAAAATCAAGTTTGTGAATATGTTATAATTTTAAAGTACATCCTTAAATGGATGAAGTGGCATACATCTTCCTACAGGAAATGAGAATAAAGAGGTTATATTGAGCAGTCGTTGTCATCTAGAAATGGGAAGTAAAATGTTTTCTATAGATTTTCTTCAGAGTCTTCATATGGAATTTTTTTTACTTCACACCCAATATCATTAAGCTGCTAGTAGCTGAAAATCTTGTATGTGAGAACAGAAGATAGCTTTTCCCCATCAGTGAAGGCATTTTTGTTTAATAACAACTTTGATCCTTCTACTGTTGGCAATGGTCATTGAGAAATCCTGACATAAAGAAGGTATCTGCAAGATAAAGTTCTACAAGGGATGATTAGCAGCACTTAAGTTTTCTTTCTGTTGAAAGGAAGAATCCCTGATTGAACAGTGCATTGAATGATATGACAAGCAAGTACTTGATCCCTGTCCAGCTGGAAAGGAATTGTATTCATCAGCAGCTTTTTAGCTAAGGATGTCTTTATATTTTCACTCTTTGTTTGAGTCTCTCCAGATCCTCCCTTTACTTCATGTCAGCACTATATAGTAGGTATGCCAAGTGGTTTTGAAATTTAAATTACAGTCTCTTTTTCAGATGTTATTGGAAAGAACATGTAATTTATAACCACGTGTTAGGAGTACAGGATGTTCATGGTTCACTGCCAATTCTTCTTTTGTAAAGTTAATAAAACTTTCATAAAACACTTATACACTTGTATATTTCATGGTAAAGATTTTTTTATCTCATAGGCTAATGTAAAGATTTATTAAAAACATTTTTTTGTTAAGAGGAGTGTCAATAGTTTGCAGCTGAGTGTAATTTTGAATTCCCAGTAGATGACAGTCTGACTGAAAATTACACTAACAGCTTTGTTGATTTAGCACTAAAAATAAAGGATTCTTTCAAATGATATAAAGCTCTAATACCCTGAGTGTGCTGAAATACACTTGAGACCCTTAAGCAGAGTTTCAGCGAGATGTTCGCCAGCACTCTGGATTCCGGTGAACAAGCATTAGCGCGCTTCCTGGCACTGACCCACTGGGCTCCCACCTAGAAATGCATGGGAAGGATCAGGATACTGCCCTAAGAAGGGAAACTGATATGCCTAAATGTGGGAGCCATCATAATGTCGAGCGATGGACTTCCACCAAGACCTTGTGACATCATTGTGACTAAGTTTTTCTTTTCCTTTTCCTCAAAAAACTGAGCTCTTGAAATATTTAATTCAGTAGCAACCCAAAACTACTACCATCTGATAGCTATGAAGAGGTATGTGAAAAGAGCTGATGGTTTTATGCCAGCTTCTGCAGGATGGTTGTTCACTCTCTTTTTGTGATGTGATAATTGATAGCTTTGCTGGCGATCTTGGCAAAGATGCTGAGGATTAAATAGCCCAAGAGATGGAACTTTCCTAGTCTCCTAAGTGAGAAACAGACAAATCGGCCAGGCAGCATGGAAGAGTCTGCAGTGCTCCTGCTGTACTGTACTAAATAAAAATACTGCAAAAGGATTTTCTCCATCTTTGAATGACTTTTATTCAATCTAAGAGTATTTAGAGCTATATTCTCATCTTTATCTGCTTGGAACCTATTTTCTCCTTGTAGTCTGGAACAGGTCAGGTAATATAGTGACAAAAATATATTCCACAACTTTACAGCCACCTACCCTAAGCATCTGCATCAGTGTAACTGGGATAGAAAGCTCTACACTTCTTTAAATGACTGCATAAAGAAAAAGTGTCAAAGTGACTTTGGTGTAGAGTTGGTAACAAGTGCTAGAGGGCACTGATAAATCTCTCATATATAGGATCCAATATTTAATAAGAAATCTGCAAAGTACCTCTTTCAGTCTGGTAAAAAAAAAAAAAAAGTACTATTTACTTTGAGCCTGCCAACTTTTGTTATTTCAGCCATATGTTGTGACTACTGCAGTACATTTTTACTTTCTTTAGTGTTTTTCCTAAAACAATTCACTCCTGATAGACAAGTGGCTAAACTTGGAGAACAGAAGGGCTGCATTTACACATCCATAAATGGTACTAATAATAATATCTACAAATGATAGTTTGTGCTGTGAAAACAGTAGCACTAAATACTGCAAGAAGCAGAGAGAGATCTAGGGAAAAACTAAGGATTTGTTGTATTTTTCCATTTTATCTTGCCTATGTGATAAAATAGAAATGTGGATCCTTAGAGAATCAATTAGTGTGCATAGAAATAAGAAGGAGGTAATTATATAGAGGGAGTTAAAGACAAAATGGTTGAAAACTTAATGTGTTTATGAGAAAATGTTGAGTGGCTGCTGATTCCTGACCTAGATGGCAGAGTGATCACAAATTTGACTTGAATAAAATCACTTTTTTTTTAATGCAAATTAAACAAAGTTCATATAATGGAGCAGCTTTTGACTCAGATTGACCTCCCAATATAATGTGTGGGATGTATACACACAAATTATGAGAACATAAGCTGCCTTTCTGTATATAGCTTTGCAAAGTGGCTGTTTTGTGCTTTTTCTTCTACCAGCATGGCTTTCCAGATTCAGAAAACAAATGGAGAGGATCTTCTCTCTTGTTGTAGGGGTCCTTGCAATGTTGACCTCACTAATCAGAGAGCATCTAAACCATTTTAGTCCTAAGTAAATGCAGCATAATAAAGTCAAAATTCTGGGATTTTTGAGAAGCAATAGCATTTATATATTTATAAAGAAGACAGATGAAGAAAAGGGTATCTATTCTCTGCAAGGAGCTGTGCTGTGCCAATTGTGTTATCTAACTGAAGTAATCCTACCCATTTTGAATGTCAAATGAAAAATGTGGTGAGGTTCAGGATATTTCTACATAGGCCATGACTGGGTGCAAGGCAACCCTTTCTTAGTGAGGCTTGTGGGAATAGAAAACACCCTTTATTAAATTACCTATGCACACAAGCTCTTCAAAGCTATTGTTTTAAGTGAGTCTTTCCAGATCTGACCACCACTTTTTTTTTCATTTCCACAGTAAATTCTCTTCTCCTAAATTACTAATAGACTGAATTTGTCTGGGGTAATTTTTGAGTTTTTGCTCCCATCCCATCAGCCTTGCTGAAATTTTCTAGGGGAATGTTCTGTTTTTTATGAAGATGAATCTGCAGAGGAAATAGAGTTGCACTCTTACCATTACTATTAATCTCCCTTAAGATGATTAGAAAGCAGCCAAAACATATGTTAAACAGCTTGGAAAAGATGAACAATACATATAGAGGTCTTTAAAACCTTACAATTGTAAGTAAATTCTTTTGTTATTTATAGTTATTTTATTGAGTATTAAATTTACAAACATTTAACTTATTTGACCATAATTTAAATAAAACATTCTTGAAATAAGAAAGTCCTCTAGATAACTTCAGTCAATGTATTTGTCTTGGAATGTTCTTGTTCTGTAGAAGAAAAAAAAAATGGAAACAAAAAAGAATATGATCATAAAGTATTGATTAGAACTGAGTGGAAAAAGAAGTAATTTGTTTTTCTCTCAGTTTTTCATTCTGTTATTATCTTCAAAGATTAAAAGGCGAGAAAAATTTGGATCAGCTGGTTTGTGGGTGGGATGGAGCTGCTTCAATAGTGTCCTGTGAATGACGAAGTGTAAGTTATATCAGCTATTTCCTGACTATTTTATTAAACTCTGCAGAGGAGTGGGCCTCACAGTGGCAAGGAGAGGTGGCACACAGGTGTTTTTGTGATGTGACCCAGCCCCTTGCCCAGGCCCTCTGTGATAAACCTGTGCTCGTGCAGGAGCCTGCTGCTCTCTGAAATGGTGCTTTCACCCTCCAAAGGGCCCAGTGAAGCAAGGGCTGCTCCCCTGAATCCACAGTGAAGGCTTCCTCGTCCTCTTTATCCCATTCCCCTTTACTTTGATTGCTGCAGCTCTCCAGGAAGAGTCTGCCACTGGCAGAGGATTTGTGCTTCTCTTCCCTGACACTGCCTTCCGCAACACCCCCTCACCCAGCTCTGGAGAAAGCTGCATCCTGTATTATTTTCATGCAGGTGTAGCCTCATATTTTTTTCTAAATAAATACTAGACCATTGTCTGCCAGCAAAACCAGTAGCATTCTATAAAAACTAAAGGATAAAGCAAAGACATTCGGCACAATGCTTTCACTGGTGCAAACTTGTTTGTGCTAGTACAGACTTAGTTAAATATTCACCAAATATATCTTAAGGTGTTTTGATTTTTTTTTTTATTATAAAATATATGTTAGAAGATTAAAGCATGTACAGAACATTCCTCCTTCTCATTCATGTCAAAATGAAATTGATAATTGCCAGTTTTTAACCAGCTCAAAAGATGCTTTCACAGCCTTCCCTTTGCAGGAGATTACTTATTGTTGCCTTTGATGTTGACATTATTTAATAGAGATCTTTTCTTTCTTTATGAATTGTTTCAACTTGCTCATGCTGTCTTCAATTTAATGAAGCTGTTGAGAAGAAAACTGTAAACAAATGAGATAGGATGGTTTAGGAAGAATGTGAATTGTATTCTTTAGCAAGAATTGTTTATGGGGATGGTTTCATGATATGTAAAACATATGGACCACCAGAAATCTAAATGTCAGACTTTAGGTCTTTGATTTATTATTTCGTGTAATTTACATTTTATCCACTCTTTTCCCCTCTCTTTTCCATTTTAACATATCAATTTTTTAGCAATAGAGCTGAACGAGGACTGTATCATTCATTGGTACACATCAAAAATGCTGAATGTCACAAATTTCATGATTTTAAAGCTTACTAAGGATCTGGAGGTATTACACTTGAAAGAGACAATAAAATTTATTTTGGTTTTCTAGTTTTTTCCTTTTAGAAATGTATTATTAGGTCCATCCACAGTACAGATTTCCTGAGTCTGTTTTCAGGGCTTGTTTACACTTGCATTGCCTCTTAAAAGCTTCTTTCTCACCTAATGGCCAACCAGAACCACCAGATTCTGTTGCAAGAGAGCCAGAAGCAAACCAGTTTTCAGTATTTATTTTTGTACTGAAACAATAAATCCATTTTCTGCACTTCAATTGTGAGTGCACAAGCATGTAAAAATAAAGACTGTATCACTGTAAAGTGACTGCTTATCACTAACTTCATTCAACCTACATATTTTGCATTTTAGTAAAGGAAAACAGTACACAACCAGTACAAACTATAGCCATGTGAGATGAAGCCTATTTTAACAATGCCAACACAAAATAGTGGAATTCAGATTAATAGGATTCATTTGCTTTTGAGAGCTTAATTTCTTGGGGGTTTACTTGAATTTTAACATTCTTGGAAGTTTAAAACGTGTTTCTTAGTTTGCTCTACACCTGTAGACATTTTGCTAATCAGCTTCACAAATTCAGATCAGGTGTTGACTAGTACAAAATAATTTGCTGCCCAACAGAAAAAAAAGGCTGGTGTGGAATTGTCATCAGGGAAAACAGGAAAAGAAAAAAAGTTGAGTAATCTTTGATCCTGCTTTCAGCAAACCTCTGCTGTACAAGTGAAGAGGAGATCAAACGTGAACAGATTTTTGTGCTGTACTGTGCTATAGGAATCCAATACTCCAAGAATCCAATGTAAGTAAAAGTATGAAATCTGCCAAGAACATCATAATTACTTAGAAATTATTACTGAGAATTACAAAAATGTGGTTTGTGTATATTCCTGAACTGGTGGACTTCAGCTGAAAGTGGCACTGGGTTGTTGTCAGTCAGTTACATCTATTTGGGAGATTAGACTTTCGAGGGACATAGAATACAAGTAAAGCATTGCTGATGTTGGATAATATTTTGTTTTTCTGGGTGTAGGTTTGTGAAATTTACATTTTCCTGAGTGTTTCACAACTAGTGTGATTATTGGTCTCCCTAGAGCCATGTTTTAAATTTTTATTATATTATTTATATTATTGCATACTTTGTAGGAGAATTCTGTAAAAAAAATATTGTTACAATCGATGTTATTGTTTTCCTGCATTATTTTTTAGCAGAATTTAATTTGTTCCTCATTTTTAACTAAACTTCTCCTGGAAAATGACATTTTGTTGTATGTTTAGGATACGTATCTTCTTACTTTATCTGCCTTAAGGTGGTCAGTATGCATTGTATTCTGGTATAGCTAGTTAGGGTTCAGTAGGATGTTTCAAGTTTGATTCTTTTTGGTGATATCAAATGGAATAATTCTGTGAATGTAGATATGTCTTTGGCAGATGATTGTTCCCATTTGGAAGGAAGCTAGACTGATAAAAGTGTATGTACAGAGGAAGTGTGTTTATATATTGAGGAAGAAGGGTTTTACACCTTTTTATTACATCAGAATCACTAGGGAACTAGAGTTTTTGTGTGTAGAAAAAGCCTTAAACAAAGAGCTCCAAGGCACACTGTGTCTTAGCTGATAAATAAGAAAGTGACTGAAAACAGTAGAACAGTGTTTTAGCTGAAGTCCTGGAACAGATGAGCCTGTAATGCTGCTTTTTGGTTTAATTTTTTGTTTGTAATTTCATTTTACTTGGGCTGGAGGAGCTTTGTAGTTTTGATTTTGAAGGTTGTGATTTTGCTTCTCAGCACAGTCAGCTGGCTCACAAAGCTCTTATTCAGGTCCTTCTCTATGTTTTGGAGTAACGCCTGTGCCAGCAGCATTTTTGCAGCCTCCTGTGCATGATGTACATTGTCTGAGTGTTTGTGTGTGTGTGTGTCACTTGGGGCCAGGGTGGAGAGGGGTGACTTCAGTGTAATGGAACAAAGTCTAAATGCCTGGTTTAGGTGGCATCCACCCAATGACTGCTTCTGCTCATTTTCCTCCTCTCTCCATCCCACTCCTTCAATAAAAACTACATTTTCTTGAAAAACTTTCTATACATTTGAAAGAAATCTAAATATTGAAGCATCTGGATGTGAACTATTTAGGGACCTAGTGAGCTCCCTTCTTCCTCGTATAATTCTTCATCATTGTCACTCCACCCTACTAAGGCTACCCACCCAGGCTTAATTTTATTCCATACTGCAAATATTCATGTTTTTATGTCTCCTGTGATTTCGAATCGTGCATTAAATATACTTTGTAAGGATTTAAAAGAAATAATTTACTCTGTCATCTTAGTTTGCAAGTTTCTGGGAGTTTTTCTCTGTTTTTTTTATTTTTCCTCTACAACGAGCTATGATGCCATAACAGATATTTTTATGTGTAAAGCTGGAATGCATAGTCTCTGATATTATGAAATTTGTTCATAAGATGCTATAGCAGATTGCTTAATAGTACCAATCTTATTTTTAAGTCAAAGCAGAACTCTTGATTCCTTTTTTTTTTTACTATAGGTATTTACCTATTTTGTTCTTTCAGGCTATTGCTCTTCAGTGTTGTTTTTCCAATATTATTTCTTTAATCTCTGCTCTCCCTCCTGTGATAATTAACTCCCTTCTGTGTGACTCAGCCCACTAGGCAGCAACAGAGCCTAGATCAGTATTGGGCCACTTAATTGTCAGCTTTCCACATACTCAAGAAAACAGGCCCATGCTAGAGACTCTGGCTGATTTTGGCTAACAAGAGAATGGAAAACTTTCTTTTAGGGACTTTTGTTCCTGCTTGCTAGCTTAGGTAGTTTCAGTCCTTAAAACAAGCTACATCAGGACTGGGAGCTCTACACATGTTGTATTTGGTATGGTAGTAAGAGAATATCATTTGTAGAAGGCCCAGCTGCTTGTAAAGAGAGATAAAGCAGGCTTAATTCTCATTTCTGCAGCCTGTGCTGGCTAAAATATGATCTCTGCTGCTCAAAGGTGTTGTGTTAGACCATCATCTGTCATATTGCAGTGAGAAAAAAGCAAAATATTTCTCATTCCATATGATGGTGGCAGTGTTTTCCAATAATTTTACAGTAGTTCAACACGATGGAATCACTTCAGAGTATGAACCATCAATTCTCCTGAATTGCTGCTGAATATAATCAGGCTCTCACAATGTCCTGCTTTGTTATATGGGTCAGAGTAAGTCTTTTGGTGCTCTTTTGCAACTGTGCTTTGGTGTCTCTCAGTGTGAACCTTGGCTTATGAAAATTTCTTTGTGGCTCTAAACACTATAAAGTTGTTTTTTTTTTCAGCACCAGTGACCAAGAGGAGAAGTAATTATATGTGGCTTGGACTCATTTCAATTCAGAAATAAACATGTAATTAGGAGATAATTATAGCTATGAGATAATTTGATATAAGGGAGATATAAATGTAGATTTTGGATAACTCTCACTACATGAAAACTCTTATTTACCTGTGGCTTTGTTCACATTTAAAGGACAGCTCTTCAGTTCAGGGCTTGTGATAGGAGGAACTAATTAATTACAGAGATCCTTCCTGATGATTCACAGCTTTTTAATTACTTGCTAAAGTTTCTTTGACAGATCTGTATATTCTACCCTTGCTGCTGAAATATCCATACAATATTTTCCTGAGTTAGAAGCAGTTGGATCAGTCCTTCATACCAGCAGAAAGCTGAGAGAAAATACTGGATTCTGGAGCCATAGGAATTGAGATCTGTGTCAGAGGGTGACCCAGGCTGTTCTCTGGAGCTGTGCAAGGAAACGTGGGGCACTCCTTCCTGAGAAGCCTTTGGGGCTGCCAGCAGCAGAGCTGGGGAGCACGTGTTTCTGGATAATTGGCTCTGGTCCAGAGCTGAGTGTTTTACATCTCACTGTCTGAGTTGTTCTTGCCCCTGGCAACTCCTGAAACAAAGGGACTGGACAATCTAAGTCCTGTGGTGGAGATGTTTCGGCACCTTGCTGGCAGCTGATGGAAATGTCTGGAACACCCTTAGGCTGTGTGCTGCTGCCAGCTCTGCTGTAGCTGTCTGTGTCTGTCCTTCAAGGGCCACCCCTGTAAGCAAGCTATTTTCAGAAAATGGTATTTAAGGAGCAGAAGGGAAGACAGTAACATTTTTATGTTACCTCTTACTGTCAAAGCATTTCTGTAGCTGTTAGACCCTATGTTCACTACAGCATTTGTGGTATGAAATCCTTCAGCTCTTAAATAGTTCAAAACACTGGTTAGAAAGAAAAGTCAGCAGCCTTAGAATACAAATGATATTCTATGTATAATTTAGTGTCTCTATTTTATTTCAGACATGCCAAATCAAATGAAACCAATAATATTGATATAAGACAGTGCTGGAAATTTTGTTCTAAACAGTGCACAGCTTTTGGGGAAATATGCTGGGAAAGCTGTAAGTCTGGTTCAAAAAACCAAAGTTCACTTCCAGCCAAAACCTTACTTTTGTAGTTATAGAGATATCTTTATAGTCTTGGCAAACCAGTAGAAAATAAGACCAGTAAGAAAGACAAGGAGGGAGCTCTTCACTCATTGTTGTGGCCACTATGTACTGGCTTTCACAGACACATCTTGGTCATGCCAGACTGGAGCCTATTTCAGCATAAATAACTGTAGCTCTTAAGATCTGTTGGACTGTGAAAATTTCATTTCTGCAAAATATAAGAACACAGCCACCTGCAAAATGTTTTCCCTGGTGGATAATGCCTTGTGAGTTTTCATGTTGGTGGATGATTATAGCTCCTTGATGAACTTAGGAGGAATAATCCAACTTTTACCAATTTCATTCTGTCTGCATGGGGTTGTGGGGGTTTTTGGTGTGGGTTTTTTCTTTTTCTTTTTTTTTTTTTTCACAGCACTATTTTGTGTGTGTGTGCATGCATGCCAGGATTTATGACTGAATAAACCAAATATAGAACAGACCACTTACATAATATTTAACATATGTTATAATGTCAGATGTGAGTTAATTTTAGAAAGAGTAATGGAGCGAACCAGACAAAATGGATCATCACTTTTCCCTGAATGTGATTAAGCAAAGAGGAAGGATTCTATCCCACCCCACCCATGTATTCGGTATAAATTTCCTGCAAGTCCTTTAGCAGAGAAATATTAAACTGACTTCCAAGTGAATATAGACAGATGTTGGGTGGTCCTATTTTGCACATGATTATTCAATGCTCTTCTATAGGAACGCACTGGTTCCCATCCAAGTAAAAAGCTTGAAAAATAGATTCTTCATCACATTGTCCAACCTAAAGGTAATGTATTTTCTTAAGGAAGAAAATTCAGATAAAAGATGCCTCAGCCATTAATGGACCATTAAAAAATTAGATTAAAACTCTTTTGTTACTGAATTCTGAAGCAGTGTGGGTGTTGCACTGAAAACTATTAAGGCTCTTACTTTAGATGAGTAATATGTGTTATGGTAATGTCTTTAAATTTCTATTCAAGCTGAAGAAAATTTGTTTAAAAAATATGCAAAATTTATGTCTGTAAAGAAGTAACTAAGAGTCCCACTCTGATCCATCCACTCCTTCCACGTGTGAATGGTAATTGATGTGTATATCTCCATGTTAATAGACACCATGCATTGAGTGTCTGGGGCTAAAATGCCTGATGTTTGGAGCTTAGAATGAAACTGCAAGCTACAGTTCTGTGCAAAATGCTGAGAGGGGGATATTTTTGATTGTTTCCCTTTGGTTTGCAAACAGCAAACTGGATGAGCTTGATGATACCTGATCAAAGATGGATGGAAAATAAAACACTACAAGTGTGATCCTTCTGGAACCAGGGAATTTTGTAGCATTCGGTAGGAAGAAGTGAGAAACCCAGAAAGTTCTCCTTATATTCCAACTTTTCTTGCTCATGTGTTACCACTCTTTACTGTTTTTTTCATGTTGCTTCTTCACCTCACACTTATTCTCACAATATTTGCTATTTCTTCACTTAAAATACTTGTAGACCTATAATTAGTCCTGTACCTGCTTTTTTCATCTTAGGTTCATGACCATATTTTAGTTCAATAAGACAATCAATAGAGGAAGATCTAGGGATATTAAGAAAAATATGACATAACTTCTGGTATGACATAACTTTAGTTTTAAAGTCCTGTTGCAGTCAATTTTATTTAAGATGTAACAACATAAGAGAAGTTTGGTTTTTGCACTGCAAATATGTGGATATGCTTCAAATAATACCAGAGTCCTTAATCAACTTGCTTAGGTTTTGTTTTGATTGTTGCAAGTTAACTTAATCGCAGAACTTCAGCAATGATAAATGTATTTTAGATCTGTATAGAAATCCAAAGGTTCTTTTTCACATTAATTTCCTTCTTTTGGAAACAAAACCAAAGGAAAACTCCCAAGGCTTCAGAGGATGCTGGGACTTCACCTATGAGAGATTAGGAGACAATTTCTTTCCTAAACTGACATCTGAAAATTACCAGAAATTCTGGTAATCTATCTACAGATAAACAGAAATTGTATTCTGAAAGACGTTTTCACTAGAATTTCAACTCTATTTCCTGCCCATGCTTTACTGGTGGTATTGTACAAGCTGAATTTCTTTGTAGAGCAGAACTCCTCAAGCAAAGTGTCCCACATCCATCCTCTGGGCAGGTTTCAGGGAAAACGTCAGAAGTGAAAGCCAGTGCTACCCACAGTAGGAAAAGAACATTTTTCTCCCCCAGTGAGGCTGGGTTCTGTGGATGCTGACCTCCTGGAATGTTTGTGACCAGCATTCATCACGACCTAGCCCTGTGGTGGCTCAAGTCCTGCAGAGAGGCTGCAGAGCTCTGATGGAAATGCTGGCTCACTGTAGGATAATTTATTTTGGTTAAATGAGGTTGCAGACTACAAGCTTAATTTTAGGTTATCCTGATGGTAAAATTATATGTCATAAACCAGAGGGACTTTAGTTTGACCTTTCATAGTAAAGGATTGAGGAGTGACAGGAGATGTGCAAGGAGTATGTATTAGCTAGAAAACCCAATTGGAAGGAATTTGGTGTTCCAAATTCTGTCAGATTCCACATTGCAAATAGCAAAGCCCAAAAAAAATAATAAAAGGAAATTTAAGAAGCACCAGTATTTTTGGGTGAATTTAGGCTATTGTGTCACCTGGGCAGAGATTTAAGAAAATAATTAGCATTATTATATTCTAGGTTACAATTTGATTAATGAATTTGTTATATTCAAAATCTTTCTTATATTTCTGATTATGATATAAAGTGATCAGGAAAACCCTAGCTGGTTTTTATTTATATTCACAGTATCTGAACAAACAGCACAATTGCATTCCATAGCATGTGTAGCTGAACAGGTAAACAAAAGAAAATTCAGGTGAAACTTTTTAATAAAACAAAAAATGGATAACTAAGTTCCCTGCACTCAAACACAGTTTTCTCCATATTCTTCAGCCTAAAGTTTTGTTTTGGATGATTTTAGCAGTAATTTTCTAGATAACATAAAACTGCACTGAAGTTCTTAGAAAAACCTCAACAAAAACTCCAGCAAAAGTTTCATCCTGAATCCTGTATTTAGTACTGGCTGACCTGGGGATTAAAGATCAAGTTTTGCATGCAGAGGTAGCTCTTTCTTAATCATAATAAAACTCTGACCACTTATCAATATTAAAGCAAAAGTTATCAAAGCCTTAACTGTATCTACATTTGTAGATAATATCTGAAGAAAATTAGACATAGAGTCCATTGTCAATTCTGACTGCAGTTTTTGTGCCAAGTTTGAAGGTAAAATTGTCCTTTGTGTTTATGAAATGGTTATAAAAGTCTGAACACAGTCAGAGCTTCCTGACTGACTGTCAGTGATGTCATACCTGTGTCCATAATGCCCTCTAAGTGCAGGACTCTGACCATTTCTCCTTCTCCCTTTTGATTTAAAAATTCCACTTCATAGCAAAAAGTCACTTAAAGGAAAGTCTGCGGCTTCTTGCCTTATCACACTATCCAAAGCATATAATAATCCTCAGAAAATGTGCTACCTGTCATGTCTTACTGCTTAAACATAGGTCAGAAAACCTGCCTTGCCAGACAGGATGGTGTAGGTGCTACACTGGAACAGCCTCAGAGGGCAGGGAAAAGCCTCACTCTGCCCTCCACTCCAATGACAGCAGAATCCAGAACAGCTCCAGTTAGAGCTCACAAATGCTGCAGGGAAGGAATGGTCTCTGCTCTCAACATTGGTCAAGCCACACAAATGGCACTGACCCTGGGTGAGCCCCACATGACAGCAAAGCAGATACTCCAGATCAGACTCTTAGACTTATTTATAAAAAAACAAATCATGCCCGAGGCTACAGGGAGCATTTATTTGGAATATATTATTGTAAATACCAAAACAGAGAAGTTCTTGGGCCAAATTTACCTGAGCTGAACTATCACTAATAGCCTCAGCCCTATCTTTTTGATTTGTCAGTTTTGATTTTAGTTGGCTACTTATTTATAAAAAAACAAAAAAAAACAAACAAAAGCCTTGCAAAAAAAATCCAACAAGTTTTTAAATAAATAGCTAAATCAAGGGAGAAGATTTTTCTTTCTTTCATTTTAAGAGGTCATATTGCTTATTTCAAGCAAAGCTGGTAGCATTCCAATGTTCTTTTGATAAGCATATTAACCAAGACCAAAGACCATGGGAACAAAAAGAAAATGGTATTGTGGGTTATGCAAGTAAGCATTTTTGTTTTCATTTCTGTGCACGACAAGTGGTGTTGTAGGATGATACAGAGCAGAACTCATTGTTAATGCATTTTTGCTAGGAAGTTCTCAGAAGACAAGGGGTCTCTGGAAACTGAGCTTTCAGACAAGGTCAAGGGTAACAAAAATGCTTCTGGACACTATTCTTCAGGCTAGCAGTCTAGTCTGTATTTTTCTCATACACTGGCTGGAAGCACTAAAAATAACAGTTTAATTATCTCAGTTGAAATTTGCTGCAACACGAAAAGAATACTGTCAGCTTTGTTAAAAGAACTTACAGGTATGCCCTCTGCCCTTTAGCCTGAGTGGCACTTTTTAATGATTTATGGTAATTTTTCTAGTGAAGAAAAGGTTTTCACATTGTTACTTTTTGGGAGCTCTACCACAAGATGAGAAATGGAGAGCACACTTCTGCAGTACTACACAGAGAGTATCTGGTGAAATTAATTTAAGCCAAACAGCTGTCAAATATGCAAAGTAAACAAAATACACACACTGTGGTTTCCCACGAAAACCTTTATATTTACAAAAATGCTGCTTAGGACAACAGATAAAACAATCTATTATATATCTATGTACAAACTGTTCTGAGTTGATCATATTCCTTTAATTAAGGCACTTATGAGCTTGGCCACTTTCATAATAAATCTTCCATCCTTTTCTTAGTCAGAATCTTTTGAAAGATAGGAGAGCCTAAGAAAAATTGAAGCTGTTAAGATTAACATATTCATATTTAACAAATGGGTCTTTTTGCATAAGCAATAAATCTCCTAGAATACATCACATGTTATTTCCTGCAAATGGTTCTATGAAGTAGACTTTTTCTTTTTGTTCCTCCTTTAATATGACTGCATTCAGCTACATCTGGGAAGTCTTGCTCACTGTTCCCTTATCAGTGAGCTGACTTTAATTTAAAGGCAATTTAATTTAAATCTCCTGTCTTTTAGATAGGAAGAAGCACATCTACAACAAATTTAGTGTTCTCTTGCTGATTATAGAATGATGGATTTGTGGTGTAAAAGATATAGAATTAGCTACTACAGATTAAATTAAAAATGGATCCTTGTATGTTTTAGATATTTTTGTTGTGTTCTCAGTAAATAGATGTTGTGGTTCAAACTTCTAAAGTAAAAACTTCTTGTATCTTAAACTTGGAAATAAAACCAACCTCCCTTTCTGTAATAGCTATTAATTGCCCCTCTTTGTACACAGGCATTTTTGGCTTGCCAGTGCATGCCAATAAGTAGTGTTCCCCTGATGGATACTTTTGTCCCCTGCTGTCCCTCAAAGTTGCTGCCAGTTACTTTTAATTGAAAGAAAACTTTCTGTAGCAAAGATGGTCTCTTGCAAAGTCACTTCCATTTTTTCTTCCGTGTAAAACTGTAGCCAATGGCCTGAGAGTTGGTGGTTCTGACTGTTTAGAAATCTTTATTCCACTTTTTCTTGAACCTCTGAGGAAAAGAGAAACAACAAAGAAAAGAGAATACACAATTGAGGTTAAACTCATCTGAACCTTTGGCTGCGATTGCTCATGGATCATTCTTATATGACTATTTCATACAGAAGCTGTAGAGAATGAAACAGATTTATATCAATCTCTAATATAACAGTTTTGTAAGTCTACCACAATCACCTTCATCAAAAGCGTATAAATGCTTTATTTTCACTGCCTTGAAAATCCATTGCATAGTAAAACAATCTTCCAACAGCATGACACTTCCATTTTTTCAGGCCAGAATGCACTTTTTTATTAGGCACCTTCTGCAGAGACTCCCACTTAAATTGCCATTAATCTTCCATTATGATTCAAATAACAATCAGGATAATTTTTACAGTTGTATCTGTGTTTTGGTTGGTCTGAGACACTACTACTGGGAATGATCTTGATAACAATGTCACAAAGGTTTCTACTTGAATCACTAGAATGCAGAACAATTCTACTCTTATTCTCCACATGCCCCTCCTCTACTTTTCACCTTCTGATGTAAACCCAAAGGGACATATTCTGTTAGAACACTTGGGTCTGAGAGGGCCCTCTCTCATCTGTTGCTTACAAAACTTGCTGCATATATGGAAAAACAGCTTCCTCAAGAACTGCTTACAGATAGGCACCACCTCTTTTATTCCATGTAGCTATTGTATTTAAGAGTGCAAACCTTTTTGCCTCTTCTGACAGAAACTTGTAGTTCTAGTTGAATCTTTACCTCCTCTTGTCCTAGTGGACTCTCCAAAAGAATTCCTAATGTTCTTTATGTGGTTCCCTTTTTTTTTGGTTAATGCTATCCCTTAAATATGTCTAGGGTTGGTATTCTTTCCCATCCCCTTTGAAAGAGCTGCAGGAGGCAGAAAAGCCTGGCCATTGTATTTTCTGTGGAGACACTATGGGGCAATATTTGCTTGCTAAAGTAGGTGTTGCGTTTTGTTTGGAGGTGTGGCAATGCCTGCTCTCAGGACTGTGCTTCCTGAGGTATTGTCTGCTATTATCATCCTATTTCTTCAGGCTGACATTGAATAAATGACAGAGGGCATGGTGTCTGTGTCAGTCTCATAATCCCCATTGGGGATTGAGGACACTACAGTGAAGACTTGCTTCCCATTTTCTGTCTCTTGCAGGAAGTCAGAGTGCATAACTTATGAGCTAAAAAAAAATCTGGGGAAAAAAGAAAGAGGGAGAGGGTTGTTTTTTAAGGTTCTATGAAATGTTCACAGCACAGCTCCATGAGTTGTCAACACAATGATACTGACAGCAAACTTTGCCAAGAGGCAGGAAAAAAGCCTCAGGGTTTTAAACCAGCATTGCTACTGAGCTCCCTGTCATCAAACCATGATGTAAATCTTACGGTGTTCTTCAGAGAGAAGGCCACACTACTGTCAACCTCTCTATAGACTGAACTTTGTGTGGATCCTTCTTCTACTGAAATACCTATGAAATCCAGTTCTGAATATTTCTTGTATCTGTGTCTTGTTCACAAAGACAGCAGCTCTTTTTTTTCAAAATGCCAGCCTTCATTTTCGCTCTAGAAAGCTGCTCGTATATGAATCTCACTCATTCAAAAATGGTGTGGTTATGGGCACTGTCTCAAGAAGTTTCCCCTGCTAAAAAATTCAGGAAGTCAAGCAGTAAAAGTTAACACAGCATATGAATTTTGGTTAGCAGCAATACACCCCTAACTTTTCTTCCTTTAAACTGCCAACAGTTTAAAAAAAGACATTTGCATGTAATCATTAGCATTTTTGTTTTCAATTACCACTGAAAAGGATTCAGGCGAGAAATTATGGGTAGATCTGACCAAAGGATGAGAATCTAATTTTGTGGCAACCTCTGAAGTTTCAGCACATATGTTCTTTGATGGAGTGAAAATAAATCTCCCTAACACTTTTTAGAAAATTTAATTGAGTTAAGGTAGAAAGGTGCTTGAGTAGATTGAGATGTCTGAGGACCCCTTTCCTTACTTGCCACATAAAAAATTTCTTGTCAAACCAGCAGCATCACTGCGTTCTAGATTGATACAACAACCTTTTCAAAATCTACTCTTTCTCCAAAGTTGGAAAGGTTCTTTTTTTTCTTTTAATACTAAGACACCATGAGTAATTCTTCTAATTCAGGCTATAATTTATTGTAGTTTTCATTACAGCTAAATTGCATGAAGTTTTGGGTTTGTTCCCACAACAGTTTTCACATCACATTCTAGTCTGAGGACATCATATGTGTTTAGCATATATACATAGCAACATGCAAATATTCCACACTAAGTGTCTCTGGTTCCAAGACCTGATATAGGACAGAACATCTGCAATAGCATCCCTGTTGCTATTTCTACATGTCATGTTTATTCTAAGTAGAGAAATACAGATTGAAGGACTCTCTGAATAAAGATTTTTTTCTCTTTTTTTCTTTGTAAAAAATAGGAAGGATAATGCTCATGAAAATTTGTTGGTTTTAACATGGTGGCTGGTAATATTTCGCTCATGAATAGCAGTTGGCCTGCATGAACAGTCTTGAATCAAGTGGAAAATGAAAGAAAAAGGATTGACTATTTTAAATGTGACAACTGTCTTTTGGTACTCAGGGTGATGAGTGTTGAAGGTACAGTATTATCATGGAAGACTTTCACAGAGATTTCTGAAAAGTGTTCTTTAAATCTTGCTAAAAAAAGCAGAATAGTTTTAGAAAATCTAAATTATAGTGCATATATATATTGCTCCAGCTATTGGCATACAGTATGGTTTCCAGATACTGATTGGAGACAGCTTGCAGAATGTGCACTAACAATGGAGAAGTGGAGCTGATGGAGTGTTCTGAAGCTGTCCTGTCTCTTGATATAAAGAATATTATTAAAGTTGATCTTTTATTGAGAGAAACTATTTTGGACATGCAGAATAACTTGTGGAAACTTAAGTTATAGTGACATTTTCTTAATGAGACCTACTAGGCCTATTCTTGTCTGGAATTCAGGACAATTCCATCCATTCTGACACGCCTGCTTCCTGTGATTGTTCTTTTTAGAAAGTAAAATTATTTTCCCAATAAAATTATATACTTCTTTCAGGAATACTTGTGGTATCTTCTGCTACCAAATAGCTACTGGTGTCCACTCCTGGGGACAGTTTGAGACTGTGAAGAGCTTCTGGCTCACAGAACCTAGAAATACCCTTTATTGTACTGACTCAGTGGAAGCTGACATACAATTTTAAAGTTACAATTCCTTTCAGTTAGCAGCTGATTATATTTGACGAGTTAGATTGTTTCCCTTGTGCCAATTTTCAGTCAACAGAGTTCATGAGTTGTTAAACTTTCCCATGTACAGAAACAATAGGAAGTTATTAAAATGGAGCAAATCTGGTAATGGTCATTACAAAGGGAAGTGCTTTATCCTTAAAAAGTAAGAAAAATAAATACCTTGGTATTACCCAGGCTAGATAGAAAATTCACTTCAATAACCTCATGCAATAGTAGCCATTTTCTTAAAAAGAGATCTATCTTGNATCTTGCTCAGGCAAATGAGTTCTTACTATCATCATCTAAGTAATGTCTTGATAAGGAGAATTTCCTGTCTCAGAACATTGTATTGTTTGGTGATGATCCCATCTTAGACTTTTGGTTTTTGAGATTTTAGGAACAGTGGTGCTTTATTTCACTGAATGCCATTGTGGGGAAGGCCGGGGTCAGACCCCATACACAGGAGAAATATAGAACGGAAGAGTAATGCAATATTTTTGTTGCTCAGAGAGACAAAAGGTAGGACAGTTTTATTTTCAGATGGAAAAAGAATTGCTCTTAGGTGTCCTGGGATTATGATGCTTTGTGGTTTGTTTGTTTTTTTTTAAATTAATTTCATAGATTTGAAGTTACCTATCAATAAACAAAGAATGAGTGATGGAAAGGAGGTGGCTTCACAGTCCAAGTTCCTCTTGAGTCTTAGTCTCTGGCTTAGGGAAAGCAAAGGGGCATATTTTGCATTTGAAGGATGAAATGTGTGATGGAAAAACAGAGTACCATGGTGAGTAGTGTGTCACAGGGAGGTGAGCAATGTGGCATAATTTCCATCCTATTCCACACTGTGAAAAGTGTCTGTGCAGCCCTGTGTGCTCAGCAGCATGAGGCTGGACTGGGGTGCTTATTGCTAGAATGCAATTGCTGTGCTTTGGGACAGTCCCGCCCTTTTATCATCCAGTAAAAATTCATGCAGTGATCTTGTTGTTGCACACTCTCCTCAGCGTGTTCAGCTCCTTTTGCAGCCACCATACTTTACAGGGGAAATGTTTCCCAGCCATATTTTACTGCTCTTAATATCGTGTTCCTCAGGAAAGATGAACAGCTATTAAAAAAAAAAAAATCTTGGCTCAGGATGGTTAGATTAGATTTCCTCTCTTCTGACTCTTTTGTTTGAATTTTTAGAATTATTTCCTTTAATTCCACATCTGGGGAAAATTCTATGGTTTATTTATAAAAATGTCAAATGAAACAATCAGTGTGATTCTTTCGGGCTTTAGGAGTCTAGAGATATATAGTGACTGACTAAAATTTACTTTAAGTGTTTCCTTGTTTAGGTTGTCTGCTAACATAAATTACAATAGCCAGGATGATTTTACTTGAAGTAACATATTCTACATGCCCACCTTAAGATTGCTAGACAGATAATAGCAGTAGAAGGGAAAATTAAGGAAAATTTACTTTTCCAATAACCAAGAATCTCATTGTACAAAATTCTGTCTTACTCATGGTCTAGAAAAATGCTTGTCTGTTTTCATGACAAATTTAAGTCCAGATACATTTGGAGACTTGTGTTCTTCCTTAGCATCCATTTCCACTTAGCCTAGTGCTTGCATAGGATCTCAAATCCATCAGAATGTGTCTTTAAAAGTTAACTGTACCGATTAGGTGGAACTGAAAATATGCTTAATATCAAGCACATGCTTAATTATCTGTGGCCTAAGATTTGTATGAGATTTTTGCCTGAGCTTTATTTCAAAGTCTAAACTCCAAAGCTCTGATTTTGAGGGGGTTTTAAATGAAAGGTTAACATCAGGCAATTCTTACATCTGCTATTATGTTGCTAAAAAGTCAAACAGGGAATAAATCATATGAAAAAGTCACTTGCTGTTAGCGTTTTCAATGAAAATTGTAGATAAAAAGTGTCTGCTCAGCCATCAACTCCATGTTTCTACTAGTACATACTTGCCTTTAGTTGGTATACGTATTCTTTCTCATAGAATGCAAGTTAAATAACAGATATTTTACTTTTTTTTTAAGAGCAGCCTAACACATCTAATTTCTGCAATTTCTACCTATGGTTTTCCTCTTAAAGGTAATTTGTTTCCTTTCAAGTAATTACAAATTGTACATTTCCAGTCACATTATGCCAACATCAAGACTGATAACTAACTAGTTTGATTCCACTCTTATCAACATTTTATGAAAATTAGAAGTGAAAACATCACACTGGGACCTTTAGAGTTGCTTTAAGTTGTTTTGAATAAATAGCAGGGTCTCTTATAGCTCTAATGATTAGAACAGCTAAAAAGATTCCACTACAAGTTGTAATGCATCTCTCTTTATAAGAACCCTGGAAACCTGTTCATCCTGTTTATTTTATTTCTACTGTGTAGTGGCATTCTTAGAGATGCATAAATGCTATTTTAGGTTCTTGCATAGTTTAAGCTTTACTCAGTTGGAATAACATTTCTCTAGCTAGTCTTTTATAGCAATCCCATTTGGGCAGAAACACTTCAGTTGCATTTGGCAAATATTGCCTATTCACAGTCATCGTTTAGTAAAATAATTTCTGTCTTTTTTTCTTCGTATGAATTGAATACTTTAGTATTAAAATAAGCAGATTTTACAGCTTGATTTTGTTGTTGTAATGAGAGTTTTTTGGTTGGTTTGTTGTTTTGTTTTTGTTCTGATTTTTTTTTTTTTTAAGAAAGAGAAGATACATTTCTTATTTTTTTTGCTTCATCAGAAACTCATAGATTACTTTGACCTAACCTTTATATTGTATGAAGATTGCTAGGTCACTCTGTTCAAAGGCAACTTCTAAGATCATTCCTGAAGAAACCAAAATTTCAAATTAATTATTTTTTCGTTTGAGAGAAGGTGGAGGAAGCAGTGGTAAATTCTAAATTATGTTTTGAAATTCAAAATAAGAGAAAAATCCCAACAGCAACTTGTCTTTCACTCAGATTTGTTCTACCTGTCCCTTAGAACATCTCTCTTCTACAGTCTTAAAAGCACTAGTTTTGAGTATTTGTCTCACAATATTAATCGGCCCTTCTGCCAGATGTTGGGTCAATAAATTCCCAAAAGAAAGCCTGAGATACAATAGGAATTCTGTGATTTCCAAACATCTAAACTATGCAGTTCCTTGTTTTAAGTGTAGCAAGCTTTTCTTGTACGTCTCTTCTAAGGCTGTCTCGAAGCACTTTCTAAAATGCAAAGAAATAAGTGCAACTGTCTTCATCAAGACTAGGATTTTTTTTTCTCTTGAATCATAAACTCAGAAATCTAGCACCCATTTGCAAGAACATCTAGGAACTTCAGAGGACCTTAGGAAAATATTCCAGTATTTCAAGGCAATTGGCTGTTTGGAACAGGTGAAAAAAGTTGTGTTTGATTCTCATCTTTGTTTCTGAAAAAAATGCCAGGTTTCCTCCAGAGTCAGACTTCATTGCTTGGGTAGTCACTGTATAGTTTTTTATATTTCTTTGGTGGCACGCTGGCTTTGTATGAATGTATAAAAACAAGGCATGTGAAAGATAGAAACATAGAAAGAAGATAATTAGAATTAACAGATGAAGAGTGAGGCTGAGAGAGATGCACAAACGTAGTGTCTTTGCCAATAAATCACCAATGGGAATGATTAAACAGGAAAATACAGTATATACCTATTTTTCAGTTCTCTGATAAGCAATATGGTGGGAATAATTCTTTGGCTCTCGAGTTACATTCCATGTTAGTGGGTTAGTAATGGGTCACACATGACTGATTTAACAGAATAAAGGCTAAGATTAGATTACTCTTTTTAATAAAGTGAGCATACTTCACATGAGAATGTTTTGTCTATTCATCAAAATTATGCCTGTGGTGCCAGGCATCCTCTTCTTTTAAATGTACCTCATTGAAAATACAGCAAGTTAAACACAAACCATCTTAAGCATGTGGAAGCATATTGTAGCTACTGTGGTTTTTTTATATGTCATGAGGGAAGCAGCAGTGCTGCCTGCATATGAAGTTGACTTCTAAGTACAGTTTCAAATACCAAACTAGTATCCTGCAATATTTTCCTACATATATAAAAAAATGGAATGCAGTATATATACATAAATATATATATATACAAATAGTCAATAGAGAGGAAGAAAATATTTTTTCCCAGTATAATAGATGAGATTGAGGCATAAAGTTGGTTGTCATAAGATCAGATTTCTGATTTCCTGTGTGAATTTTTGTTTGCTCATGTTTTTTTTATCCATCAAGTTACTTCTGGCCAGCTGTTAATTGTACCTAAAGATTCTCATGCAGTTGACAATTGCATTCCATTATCCATACAAAAAGGTCAATAATCCCTCAGGAATTCTAACTGCTATGATAACGTGTGAATTTTGAGTTTCTCAGATGTGGGGAAAAGCATAAAATAGAAAATTGAGAATGGCAGCTTGTCTGTGAGGCCATGTATCTTGCTACTTAACACCCAATTCATGTTTGGACTCAGAGTTACAGAGGAGTTGAGGCTGGAAGAGACATCTGAAGGTCATTTTGCCCAGTCCCCTACTCCAACCATACCCAGACAACTTTTGCATATCCCCAAGGATGGAGACTTCACAGCCTCCCTGGCAGCCTGTGCTAATGTTCATTCACCTTCACACAGAGAATCTAAACCTATTTCCCATTTCCAGTTGCAAAGTGAGATCTGGAACTGTTGTTTGAAATCTATGAGTAAGTAAGTTTTTAACACACTACCACTGGGAAAGCATATTTAATTCTTGTATTCCTCTCTTGAGATAGGAAAGCCTCAGTAATTCCTCTCCTGTGACCTGTTGTATATAATGTACTGTTTGCTGCTTCCCATGAGGTCCAGGGGAAAGAAAAACCAAACCTGACTCCTTGACACACTTTGATCAAGACCAGTGGTTTGGAGCTTCTGTCTACCTGTTTAAAGGTCACAGTGGGCCATGCAGGTAGCTCCCTTGAGGGTACAGATGAGGAGATGAGGCCCCAGCAACAGCTGGAATTAGTCTGGAAGGAGGCGAAGTTGACAGAAACCTTCAAGATAGGTTGGAACAATCGGTGAAAGAGCAATGACCTGCTCTGTATGACATATTGCTGGGTAATGCTGCCAGATGAGTTAATAAAGCCATTGCCTAATTAAACCACATCCTTTGCATCATGTCTTCCTGCACAGTCAAGCTGTGTTCTTTCTGGCTTGTATGGTATCATCAATAATACAGATCCGACATGTAGATCATCTGGTGGTGGTGCAGGAGTTAGAGTACAGCTCACTTCCTCTTAGCTGTATTTGGCTGTACAGAGCTAACAGGAGTAAAAAATGGTAACAATTTATTTTTATCACTTAAGTGAGTACATTTGGAATGACTACATATGGAGAACAGATCTACTGAATAAGACTTTTGCCTAGTAACTTTTTCTGACTGTAGCCACATTTAATAATTGTGGTTGAAATGCTGGCTTTACATTTAAAAAAATGTTGACAAAGTATCTTTCACAAATAGGAACATGCTCACATGATTTTAAACATGTGCTATAGTTATTTCCCACATCTACATCTGTTTCTTTAATTGATATTGTATTTTAATTATTTTAGCTTATAAATACACACTAGGGTTGATAAGTGCATTTTCTATCAGATGTTTTTGGAAAGAAAACTGTCGCCAGAGTTTCTTTTTACATTTGTTTCCAGTGGCATTTTTTCAAGATTTCAAAAACTTTGTAACAGTGTCGTTTCTATTAACTTCTGTTGGATAAAGATGGGGAAAGTTGCAGATTGCTCAAATCTTAAATAGTGAGATAAACCTCAGAGTTTAAAAGAAAGCTCATAACAGGAGAATATGTTCTACTGTGCAGTGCATTCATTTTTGCTCAGAAAGAGGGAAATGCTGGTATTATGAAACAGTTAAGTCAAAAGTTAATTTCAGCAAATTGCAGGAGGAGCAAACAGCAAGGACACATTCCAGCACTTTATCTCAAGACATGTTTGAAACCACCTGGAATTAGAAAGAGCAATCCCTAAACTAGCTAAAGTAACCCTTGCCAGAACTTAACAGGTGAATGTCTCTATCTGAAGATCTCTTTTTCATAAGGTTATTTGTTTGCTTAGTACCCAGTTCCTTTCCTTTCTCAGTTAACTTCATGGTAGATGGATGGGAGCTGAGATTTTCAAAGAGGTGGAAAGGATTAGCTAGATACCAAATATGGGTCAGAATTGTAAGTGATGTTCCACCCAGTCTAGTGCTGATATTCCCAAAGGATTCTTTCAGTGTTGGCCTTATCAGTCAACTCCCCACTTTTATTTACTTTAGCAGTTGCTTTAAAAATTCATTCCAACATCTGACTAAAATCAAGAGAGGGAAGCAAAAGTATCTGCTCTATCTCATTAGTTAACAGACGTACAAAGGTTTGATTTCGGTTTATGTCAGAAAATATTCTATAATTAAGCACAGACCATCATCAAGTCTCTACCAGAGTGACCTGGGAGGTTGAAATAGGTTTGGTGTTTAATGAAACATAATTCAGATGAGACAAACATTTTGGACCCAATTTTTTTCAGGTGTCTCCACTGGAATCAGTGGATTCTCACAGCACTAGCAAATGTTCCTATTTATGCAGATATCTTATATTTTGATTTAAAAAGCTACTGCTTCTTTATCCCCGGCTGTTGTTTTAATATCAATACTGAAAGCCATGGAATTTTTTATTTTCACTTGTTTAATGACTAATTAGTGTTGGCATCTTAAAGGAAGCAAAATATCCTGACTTTGACCAAAGTCACAAATATGTGTTGAGAATAGCAGCTTGCTTGTATTCCCACACTGGATGAGAAAGGCTGGCATATCATGATGGAAACACATGAATAAAGAAACAACCTATGTTATAAATTATATCTCATAGATTAAGAAACAACTAATGGTATAAATTATAACTATGGAATCTAAATGGGGAATGTCAAATAAATGTACTTTTTTAAGGCCCCAAGTCAGGCTCACAGCTGATCTCAGTTCCCTTGGGAATCACAGACTTCATCTCTGTTGAAAATAGGTGACTCCAGGCATTCTTTCAGTGAATTGATCCAATCTTGCTCCTTCCTTTTAAAGCATAAGCAGTGATGCTGTTGTTGCATTCCTTTTTACAGCAGTGTACAATGTTTAGAATACTTGCTCAGAAAGTGGGCAATAGTTTTCTTTTCCAACAGAAGCTCTTTGAGACTTTACCTCCTACTTCTTATGCCAGGGCAGTTTGTGTATGGCAGCATTTTGCTCTCATTTTGGACAAGAATTGCTTTGGAAGAATGAACTCCTAATTCAGTGGGAAAGAGTGGCAGGGCAGAAAGGGTCAAGGTGCCATAGCTCAGGGATTAATGCAGCTGGTGAGAGAAAGGTGCCTGCAATTCCAGTCCTCTGTCTGTAAATGTCTTCTGTAATTCACATCAAATGGTTACCCTGCCAAAAACTCCCAAAACTAAACAACAATAATACCCACAACACAAGCATACAGTAGAATTGCTATGAATTAGGAAACTAACCTAACCATATCTCTATCTACAGGAGTAATCAAAATTCTGAGTATTAATCTCTGAGTCTGATATTGAAATCTTAGAAAACGGGGAAAGTTAGGAAAGAGTGCTCTGTGCACTTCTGTTTTCTACCAGATAGGCCCAAATGCTCTGTTCTTATCCTCCTGCTTCTTATCCCTATGTGCCTAATTTTCACTGGGCATTTAATGGAATGACTAGATCCTGAAAGGGGTTTTTGAATGTCCAGTCCATTAGGTCTTTAACTATATCTAGAGACCATAGATGGTTTGGACTCTGACATAAAAGCATACTTTGTGACTACGTATTTAAGCAGGCACTGTTTGATGCAGTGGGAATAGTGACCTAGCTCTAGGCTATCATTTCTAACTCTTTTGCAGGTTAGAGCCCTGTTGAGGAAGATTTCAACAAGGCCTAATGTCTCTCATAGAGTAGCACTGCAGGTATTACCCAGATCACTGAAGTGCTTCTGGAAGTTTGACTTATTGTATGAAGATGGCTTTGTATAGTTTCTTGTTGCACTTCTGTTTAGGGGCACGATGGCAGCACTCTCTGAAAGCATTACTGTTAACACAACTGGATTAATATTGATGGGACAACAGCAAATCATTGGACCCTGAGAGTTTTAAACCTAATTGAGCTGAATTGATAACAGACCACTTCTACAGGTAACCTCAAATTATTTTGGAAAGGCAAGACTGAACTTTGCTTAGCTGAACTGTGGTGCAAAGTTTTGCATTAATACATTAATAGGGAGTTCTCAATGCTGGGTTGTTACTCAGATCTTTTCTAGCACAGAGCCTCCCTGCCATACAACAGTGGAAATGCACTATTCTACACCTCTAAGGGAGACTATTTGGATTAAGATTAATTTCCTTTTCTTAATATGAAATACAATAGGACCTTCTGATACAAACACCCCATCTTGGTCATGTCTCACTCTGTAGTACGTCTGCTGGTAATCTGCATTTCTTATTGTCACTAAAGTGTTTAAGCATCAATTTCTTAGACTATGTGTTTTATTTTCCCTCAAATCTTATGTAATGTTGGAATGACAGCAGGAAGTTGTGACAAACACTGGGTATTCCATTCTGTAAAGTAGCCAGGAAATTAGAGGTAGCTAGGTTGTCACCTCTTCAGCACAACTGTGGGAATTCCCATGAAACAGTGAGGTGCTTTTCCAGCCACATGTGTGAGCTTTTCTTTGGGCTGATAAACTCTTGCAGGTGGCCACAGCTCTCTAAAGAAGTGTTAAGCAATGTCTCCCTGACAGAGCAACAGCAGAGTCAGGTTTAGGGCTGAGGTATCAGGGCTGCATTTGAGCCTGTCACATAAATCAGATTCCATCACTGAAACAAGGCTCTCTCCTGCAGACTGAGGGCAGGATTAGACATTTTAGAATTGCAGACATCAATTGATTCCAAGCAGCTGACTTAAAAAGATGAATTTATTTTAAAACCGTATTGTAGTGATATTTTTTCATAAATCAAGGAAAGCCCAAGCACAGGCATTATTTTGTTTGAACAGTGAACCCAGTATCCTGTTTTCTCCTGGGATATAGCAATTATGACTGTCAATTCATTTATCTTTCCCTTTTTTAACCTTTGTCCAATATAAATCTATAATTTGTTGATTTGCATATAAATACTTTCATATATCAAGTTCTGTACTATTTGTCTGTTATTTTCCTCTATTTTTCTTATTATTCTGAGATTTTGTTATGGAAAATGCAGCTGACCCATGTGAAACTCAAGACCTTGTCGGCTCCCTTCCCATAGCTGCTGGGGAGTATGAGAAATAGCTGTAGATAAAAAGGTTATGGCAGCTTGTTTCCCTCTCCTCTATTGTGAAACCATTTTAGCTTCTGTCTGGTTTGTCTTTGTTAAGTCATGTCCAAGAATGGGAGTGTTAGGCATGCAGCACATTTTCATCCTGGTTACATGTCACAAGCAAGGAGAAGGGTCTCCAGCCTCATTTTCTGGAGGAATTGCTCACTTTTGTGACTAAGTTTCTTGGAAAGCTCTTCTGGTAAGCTGAGTGACATTTCCCCTTTAAGCAGTATTAATTTTTGTTAGTTAATATTTAGTATCCATTATACCTGAATTATCCATAAAAATAAGATTTTCTGATACACGGAGGAGACTTCTGGAGATATAAAAGAATGCCAGTTTTCCTACTTTCTGCCCTGAATGGCTCATGCTTGTGCTAGGGAAACATGAGCAGGAGCTTCTCACAGAATGCTGTTCCCAACAAGCCCTAGCACTTCAACAAGCGCCACTTAGCTTATTCTCAATCAAAGAACCTAAACCATGGTTACTTTAAGTGTTAAACAATATATATTTTAAGAGCTAAATCAAATTTCATATAAATATAGTCAAAGAAGAGAAGTAGATACCACTAGAGGATGGTTCAGACCTTGAGATGTAGTTTCCTGAGCACAACTTTTATGTAAATGGTCTCTGTTTAAGCAGCTTCCATTGTCAACCTCTTGTTCCATTTCTCTTCCTCTTGTACCCTTACAGCTGAGTGTGATGCCATGCTGTGAACCTAAAATAAACATACAATGAATACTGTATTGTGATGTGCAAGGAGAAATGCACTTTACTGTGACCTGTCTCTAGCTTTTCAGTAGTGTTCTTCACTGTATTACTTGATTTTACCTTGGAATTTTGAAATTGTCAAAAGGGATATTATTCTATTCTGGTTTAAATCGACCCAAGCATATATAGATATAAATACTTACTGATCCAAGATCGATTCTAATTGCTGTCAATAAATTGTCTATATTTTGCCCATAAGCAGCAAGAGGACATTTAAAATATTTAACAGTTTTTTCAATCTCATAGCTATAACCCATTGCTGAAGATCTCGACATAGTTATCCTTCATCTCAAGGCCAGAGATCATCCTTGATTATACATTAAGTTTTTCATTGGACCTTGCATTATATTTTCAAAGACAAATCTGTGCATTCTTATGAGCTCGGTGATTTTAATTTTCACCATATAATTGTAGTAGAATGTCAACAGTAGTTTTTATTTTTATTCTCACTCAGTCACAGAATGTTTCAGGTTGAAAGGGACATCTGGAGTTAACCTCAAGCAGACCCACCTTGGACTGTCTGCCCAGGATTGTGTCCAGGTGATTTTCTAATATCTCCCAGGGTGTAGACTCCTCAAACTCTACTGAAAACTTGTTCTGGTGCTCACAGCAAAGAATTGTTTCCTGGTGTTCAGATGGAAGCTCTTATGCTTTAGTGTGTGCCCTTTACCTCTTGCCCCATCAGTGGACACCAAAAAAAAAGCCTGCCTGTGTCTTCCTTACACCCTTAGGTAGAGAATCCAGCCCTTGTCCTTGTTAAATTTCTTATGGTTAGTGATTGTCCAGCTCTCTAGTCTATCCAGATCCTTTCTAAGGCCTCTCTCTCTCTCCCCACAGAAGTCCACAGCTCCTCCTGCTTACGTGTCATTGTTATACTCATTTAGTGTACACTCAATTTCTGTATCCAGGCCATTTATAAAAACATTCAAGAGCACTAGCCCTGAAATTGAGCCTGAAGGAGCCCACTACCAGCCTAACATAATCATACTTACTAAAACATTTTGAGCCTGACTTATTAGATAATTGTTCACCCAGCATATTTTGGACTTCCCTAGCTATTTTGTCCAGAAGTTTACTCTGAGAGACAGCATCAAAAGCTTTACTGAAACTCAAACCCACCACATCTACTGACTTCCCTTGGTCAACTAGATCAGCAACCCAAAGAAATTAAATTGATTAAGCAGGACTTACCCCTCATGAACACATTAGCTTTAATCAATGATTGCATTGTCTCTCAAATAAATCCTGGAATAACTTTCTCCAAAATTTTACCAGGCATGGACAGGCCTGTAATTATCATGGTCTTCCTTCCTAATACTATTGAAAACAGGGAAAACATTTTTCAGCTCCCGGTTGACTGGGACCATTCAGACTCTCAAGACTGGTGAAAAGTAATGGAGAGAGGTCACACAAAGACATCTCTTTCAGTACTCTGGGATTTATCCCATTGGGACCCATAAATTTATGCATCCAGCTGGAGCAGCAGGTCTTGAACAAGTTCGGGGTTGTTTGGGTTTTTGTTTGGTTTGTTTTAGCTATTAAGATGGCAAAAACACTGAAAAGTTTTGATACTTTTCCTATACAGCTTTACCATTTAGGTCTGAAGCACTTTATGGGAGCTTCTAGTTAGAATAATGGGAAAACTATTTCAGGAAGAATTGTACAATAATTTTCTTTTAAAATACTTGTTGTTTCTAAGGTTATGTGGTAATTACTTTCCTTGTTGTGTTATTGAAATATGAAAATTATTAGTAAAGAGTATATATGACCACAAAAATAGCTCATTCCTAGCTCAACAATCAAGTGTAGTCTCACTGGATTGTGTGCACTAGAAAAATTAAATATAAGCATACACGACTGAAGAGTTCTCGGTATCCAAAGGGGATGACAACCAGTCAAAGGGAAATAATTTATACCATTGTGACTATGAAAAGTCTGTATATTGGATAAGTTTAGGAGTTAACAGAGAGTGGTTATATATATCCACTTGTTAAAAGTGACCATGCTAGTCATCATATCTAGTCCCAATAGGAACTTGTTAAAAAATTAGTTAATGTTTTTCTTTATCTTACTTGAAAGTTTTAAACCCATTTAATTTACTCACACAATTTTACTTGTGATTTTCACATTTTTTTCATTTCAATGAAGAATGTAAAATATGAAAAGTAGAATAAAATCATCGAGGTTGGAAAAGAATCCAAAGACCGTCAAGTTCAACCTTTGACTGACCCTACCACGTCAACCAGACCATGACACTGAGTGCCACGTTGAGTTGTTTCTTGGACACCTCCAAAGTTTCCCTGGGCAGCCCATTCCAGTGCTTGATAGCCCTTTCAGTGAAGAAATTCTTCCTGATGTCCAATCTGAACCTCCAGGGGCACATTTGGGGGCTGTGTCCCCTTGTTGCCTGGGAGAAGAAGCTGATCCCCACCTCTCTTCATCCCCCTTTCAGGCAGCTGGTGAGAGTGGTAGGGCCACCCCTGGGACTCCTTTTTTTCCAGAGTAAACACCCCTAGCTTCTCAGCTGCTTCTCACTGACTCAGAGACCTTTCAAAAGCTCCATTTCCCTTCTCTGGACTTGCTCCATTCCCTCAATATCTCTCCTATAGTGAGAGGCCCAAAACTGGACACAGCACTCGAGGTGTGGCCTCACCAGTGGTGAGTACAGGGGGACAATCACTGCCCTGATCCTACTTTCCTACTGTACTATTATAAAAATGCCTATAAAAATAGATTTTAAATGCTAGTTAATAAGATCAATGTTAGGAAAAAAAAAATTAAAGAAAATTGAAAATACAGCTTGTATGTCATTTCAGGAGATTGCTTTCACATGCAAGGGTAATAATACTTTGACCAGGATTGATCTATGCAGTCTCTACAGAAAATAATTCCTTCTCTAGTGTTAACATTCAGTGAACCTCATATTCACTTAATGTGAGCACAATGGGATCAGCTGTCTTGTCAAGTTAATCTATAACATTAATGCAGTGTTTTATCCCTCTTTCTCAGACTCCATGCACATAAAACATTCATATATATAGTTTTCAGCAGAATGTTCCTATGTCCATCAGTTACAAATGCATGGTTTTATCCCTGGGCCAGTGAAGTGCCCCTGTACCTTGCTGTTACTGTGTATGTATGATTCCCAAATCTCTTACAAAAGAGCATGCAAATTAAAATGTCTCCTATATGCACTCTCCATCAGTGTATAGGATATGCTTCAGTACATACTGTCACTTCTGCTGTGTTTCTGGTTGGTTCTCATCTAGTTTGATGGAATATAAAACATTGGAAAAGTCTTTTCTGAAAGCTGTTACAAAGGAACTGGTACTTTGTCTTTAGATGGAGATCATTACTACATGTAATCCATAATTTTCATATCCTGTTTCAATTCTATTGTTACTTGTGGGCAGATCTATAAAGAGGCACAATGACCTCATGGAAAAGGCAATAGAGGAGAAAATCTACTTCTGACTCTTCTTGATATTTACTTTTTTATTGTCAGTGAGATTTTTCCCTTTGTGAATGAAGTTTATAAAGGCTGTGAGTTGCTCATCATGGTACCTGTATGCACTGCACTCGATAATCTGGGTATCATTTATCACTCCCAGCTCTTGCTGTGCTGTCTGGAAGTAATAGGAAGTGTTTACATTTTTGCTTCTTCTCTTTCTGTATAGAAGAACTTGAATGTATATTTCAAAGAGAAAATTATACCTGGATGAGCAGATTAGAAAATAAGGTGCTAGATTCTACTCTCTAGACGCCACGATGAATGCAGTAGTATTAACACAGGATGGGGAGAAAAAAAAGGCATTAAATTTTAATTTTTCTGTTGGAAAATTTCTGCAAAACCACATCTCAAAATCATAATTTGGTCTAACATTTTGTCTGAGAAAATATTTTTTGCTTTGCATTTACTAAACTAAAAAAGAATTAGAGTGCCATGATCAGGTTCAGGTCTTTAGTTGCCCAGAAGTGCAAGAAGCGATCGGTCTGCTCTGCAAGAGATTGCTGTTGTAGTACTTGGCTTTACAAATGTGCAGGTACATTGTTCAAGGCTCAAGCACTGTTTGAAGTCTTGTACAGTTCTTTTTTCAAGCCCTCTGTACAGGGCTTGAGTTTCATCTTTAATCAACAGCCAGCTGTTAGGGCTGCCACTGATTCCTGACCTGTAATTACCCCAGAACCTCATCCTGCTGGCTGGCTTCTCAGAGTCTCCTGATATGCATACTACAAGATTGAAAGTGGCAAAAAATCCTTTGCAAGGGTACCAAGAGATTTGTATCTTTGCTCTATGAATCAATCCAAACACTGCAGGCACGAGTCCTTGTCTCCCCTACCCCTCCACTCATTTCCCCCTTTAACTCTGTCCTGCATTTCAGGTTGCAATTAAGACTAACAATACGAAATCAAGCAAGTTTGCTTGAACCTGCCTCTAGGAAAAGATCAATTGGCAAACCAAATGCACGATATCCTTACTGATCAGATCCATGTTTTCTGCTGGAGCCTCTGATTATAGGTTTTAGTGAGAACTGTAAGGTTTCTAATGCAATGCCCTTTTTGAGTAAGCTGCCACCATGCACGCATTTTAAGTATTATAGATTCCAGTTGTCATGAAACATTTACTTCATTGTCAGCTCTATCTACTGTATTCTTGAGTTTTGAACTACAAAGTACTGCCAACCAGCAAACACGCATTTTTATTCCAGGATGAATGATGATTGCAAGCCATGAATTGGTTTCAGTTCTCTCTCCCTTTCATCTGAGAGGAGAAGCTTGTTTTTTTTTAAAAACATGCCATGTCCCTCAGGTATGTGCTTTAGTAAATATATATGCAAAGGAAATGCTAGAACAATTGCAAGTTTTCATTGCTGCTATTGCAAATTGTATAGTTAGCTCCTTTTAGAGCTGGCCCCCATAACTAGTTAAATCTAGATTTATCTTTCTTTAGCCAAGGGAAATAGCCTCACATCTGTTAAAAGATTATCACCTGATGAGTACATCTGAGATCAGAAATGCTTTACTTCAAGCTCAGGTCTCAGCAATGCTCACACTCTGGGTTACTGTCGTGATACAGCCAGGATGCTCACATGAAGGGGCTGACATATTCTAAACACCTTCATTTTAAGTACGTTGAATTTAGAACTTTGGGTTGTAGGAGAGGCAGGAGACCTGGGAGTAAAGATGATCTTCCATGCATGTATGTGTTTCTCTGTTCACTGGAGAATGAAAAGCAGATCCAATGCTTTTTAGAAATTTTCTGATTTTTCTCAACTAAGATATATGCTTATGCCTTTTTAATGCCTTGGTCTTTTTTTTTTTATGCCAAGCAGCTACATTCAACTTAGCGTTTACTTGCTGAGAGATGTTAGTGGGAATAAATTGTTGCTAGGTTATGGAATGCATCTTTCAGTATTTCCATAGTCAACGGTTTTGATTTTATCTGATAAACTCAAGTATTGCACAAGGGAAAAAGTAAGCTGTATTATTAACACGAGCTGTTGAAAAAATCTTCTTTTAAAAAAGCACAACTCCAGGATGTAATATTAAGAATTTTTGTAGATAATTACATTAGGTCTGATAATATATATTCAACTCGGATCCACAGCAGCATGGCAGAGACTGAGATAGAAGTCAAACTCAGATCTGATTAAGGGATTTTGTGGTTTGCTTTGTATATTTTATTTTCTTATAGCTCTCACCTTACACAGTCATATTAATTGTCTTTTTATAACCTTAATTCCAGTCTGTATCTGATATTCAACTACACACTGTAAAAGTAACATGCATAACATTTTTTTCTCAATTGAATAAAAAAGGATAGGCTACCATATAGGAATCTTCCTACATTGATTGAAGAAGGCAGCTAATAATCAGTAGGAAGAAAGGTTCTTCTATATAGTTCCTGAGAAATCTTTATCCATATCACAGAAGAATGATGAGGCTATTATTAGTATTTTTTACCTCGACTCAGAGTTGTTCTTGATATTTTCCCTGTGATATGACCTGGGCAAAGAGGAATCTGAAGTACAGTGTTCAGTTTGCACTTTCTGAAACCAAGTTATTGTCTGGTCAATTCAGTTACTCTGATCAAGGCTGTGGTGGGGGTGTTCAAAGAAGAAAGGAGCTGAAATGGGATCCCCAGTGATCACAATGGTTATGTGGGTCTGTGGAAAGTCAGAGGGAAATTATGGCAGCACTAAAAAGTCTAATACATATGTCTTAATACTGCCAATCATGCTACAGTCAGTCTTTAAATAAGTGAAACACAAAAAATGATGAGTCTCTATTTCCTACCACTGCATTTCATAATTATATGGTGTATGCTTTTGAAATACCAATTTGTTATTGCACAATACAAAAAAATGTTGCTTCTATAAATAATGTTTTTTAGGTAATACTAGCCTACAGAGAGAGGAAAAAAAAACAACCAACCTAAACAAAAAAAAAGATACATTTTAAAATGAGAGATTCACAAAGTAAATCTACTAAAACTTTTTTCAGCAAAAATAACACTGCAAAAGATAGGACATTTCTCTATGTATATATGTATTTATACATATATATTTTCAAGTATTACTGTTCAATAAAATACTATATTCTTTACAAGGGAAGTAAAGAAGACACAACCCCAGAGCTTTTTGATAAAACTGCTGTTTGTCTTTCTGAAAGCTCTGCAGAAACTGAGGAGAACCAAATCTTAAAGTCCATTTGCCAGTCAAGAGCACCTGAGCTCAGCCTCTCAGTTTCCCCTTCACTGAGATGTGAGATGTTATCTAACCCCAAAGGGCAGAGCAGCTTTTCTTTTGTCTGAGTCCCACATAGGCAAGTACACAAGACAAGCATGGAGGAGAAGGGAGGCTTTAGCTATTAAAAATTGTGGTTTCCCTTTTCTAAGAACTTCGTGTCAGAAGATAAGCTGGAACTATAACTTCTGTTCTGTGAATTGAAAAAGAGGCCCCTGAAAGAAGTGTTTCAGTGTTCAAGGGTGGCCATGTCTTATACAAAATTAAATTCTCCAAATGGAGGTGGTGGGGGGACAAATTCAGTGGAATGCCAAAACCTTTGTTAACAAGAATCAGCATAAATGCAGTGAAACTTATTATTGTCTGGTTTTTAGACATGGCTTGGTAATTTGTACTAGCTTATTTCCTAAAAGTTTTTGTTTCTTGTGTTGGTACCTTAGTTTTTAATTTAAAGCTTTCTATGATCACAATCATTGAATATTTGAGATTCCACCATATTTTAAGGTACTTTTTCATGGAATATATTTAAAGGGTTATATACTTTGATGTCTTTATCATATAGTTTGCATCCATTAAGCAGATTTCCTTCTTTTAAAAAAGTAATTGTATGAAAATACTGTATTTAAACACATGCCAAGGGATGAAGATTAGCAGGATAGACATAGGATGCCAGTATATTATATACTGTGTTAATCTGTGCAGCCTAATACTCTTGATCATCAAAATCTGTGCAGTTTTGCAGACTTGTTACTGCAAATTCAGAATTTATTTTATGTGAATCTAAATTAAACTAGTATGCATAAAGATATTTTAACATTTTTATCCACAGATGATTAAAAAGCAGGCAAACACAAATTCAAATTTTGTTAAAAGGCAAACACAGGAAAAAAAAGTCCATTTTGAGTCAGAGCAGGAATTTGTTTCAAAATGAGTCTTCGTTTGAAAAAATAGATGAACTAAGTATCCAAACTGGGGAGAAATGGATGCCACAGACAGAAGGTGTGCTTAGAAGTAGGAAATAAATTTAAATTGTAGTTCTAAAACTGTAGAATGGTTTGTGTTGGAAGGGATCTTAAAGATCACCTCATTGCAACCCCCCTGCCATGGGCAGGGACACCTTCCACCATCCCAGGCTGCTCAGAGCCACATCCAGCCTGGCCTTGAACACTGCCAGGGATGGGACATCCACAGCTGCTCTGGGCAGCCTGGGCCAGGGCCTCAGCACCCTCGCAGTAAAGAATTTGTTCCTAATATTTAATCTAAATCCAACCTCATTCATTTTAAAATCATTACTCTTTGTTCTCTTGCTGCACTCCCTTGTAAAGGTCTTTCCATCTTTCCAGTAAGAAAACCTCATTTAATGGAATGTGCAATTTTAAAAAGAGAGGGAGAAAGAGCCCTTGATCCACATTTATAAAGGTGTTCTTTAGTTTCCCTAGTTATTTTTCACGACCACTGAATACTCAGGAGCTGTAAAACACTGGGCACAGTGTATGGCACAACTAGGAAAACAAAATTAGTCATGTCAGGTTTTACTGAAAGTAACCAGCCAGCAAGGAAGGTGCCCAATCATGGGGCAGGGTAAGAATGCTTCCCTCATCTGCCCCTACAAGAGTCCTCATACTGGAGTTATTTAGTTACAGGTGCTGGGTAATAGGATCAAATGGATGCAATTAAAAGCCTGACAGGTGGGTGGGAGTAGGCCAACCTCTCAAGAGATTGTCTTAGCTTCTGGATTGAGAAAAATATCCGAGAGAATGGGAAGCAGAAAAGGAGGCAGACAGTCTTGAGTTCTGGACCTTCTGGTCACATTTTATGAAAAGAGCAGTTGAATTAGATTAGATTAGATATTAGGAAGAAATTCTTTACTGTGAGGGTGGTGAAGCACTGGAACAGATTGCCCAGAGAAGTTTCTCCCATGAGAAGCGTGGTCACAGAATTCTATAAATGTAGGTTCAGTATTATGTTCATGTTGCTTCACATGAAATGTTGTGAAAATTACAATAAATTAATAGTAAAGAAAGTCCAAAAGAAGACTATTTTGATGCGTTCGGTAAACACAAAGTAATCCATCCTCATGCATGATCCTCACAATTTTTTGATGTGTAAAGTGCAAAAACTTATACAGTTACCAGGTACATCAGCAGAAGTGCTGCTTTGTGCCAGGTCCAGTGGGAAAGCTGAGGTACAGGGGTTAATGTTGACATGAAGGCCAAATCCTGATTTCTTTGATGTTAAGAGGAAAGTTTTCATTGAGCCCAGTGGGATTAAGATTTAGTGTACATGTTCTTGTTTCTTTGAAGTTAGTGTAGTCTAACATTGCTCAAATCTATTAAGTAGTCTTTACTAGTTCTGTGCTGTTGAATAAAAAAAAAAGTTTAATTTTAGAGCAAACTCTTTTCCTTCTTTCCAAACAAAAGTTTTGACCAAGAGGAAACTGCAACTAGAATAAATAGATACTTGGTTTAAAATCTGTAATGAAAATATAGATAAGAATATAAGATATATGAAAGTTTTTATCACCTATTTTTTAAGCTACAGATGTCTACAATAATAGCAAACGTGAAATTATGAACTCTCAAAGAGGGTTTTTAAAACATATCTCTTTTGGTCCCTTCAAGCATTATTTCCAAATCTATTAGGTTCTGGAAGCAAACAAATATTTTTTGTCTATGTTAAAGGAGTTTTTGGTACTCATTTATAGTTAAGAATCTTTGGTCTGCAGCTATTTCTTACCCAAGGTACTGGTGATGTAGTCATGTAGGCGTTAAACAGAAGCAGCAGCTTTAATGCAGATATTCTTTATGTGATTGACAATTATTCTACCAGTGTTATGTCTGAGCATATCATTTTCTTAAATGTGCAAGATAAAATCTCCCTTAAATTTTTTACACTGAAAAAGTAGCTAAAACCAAAAAAAACAATTTTGCAGAAAGTCAAAATTGATCTGTATTCCAACAAGATCAGAAATGGAAGGGTAATCTGTCAGGTCTTTGTACCTGGAAGAACACACCCCTTACAGAAAATCACTGACTTAGAAGTCAATTAATTTTCCATGGTTTGGAAGAGTAAAGAAAGCACGGAATGTAACACAACTTATAGGTTTGAGGACTAGGGGCATCCATTTTGCCACATAATTTCAATTTAACATAATGCATTAAAAAAAAAAAAATTACAAGGAAAATAAGCTTGCATTAGTACCATAGATAAATGTGCTAGATTCATTGCTATGCTTCCAAACGCTTATCATTGGAATATTGACAAAGAAAAATTGCATTTTAAATTGCTGTCTAACTCCCAGCAAATTTGATTTTTATACCTTTGATATGAAAAATAAGCCTAAAATGATATATATGCTTACATAACCTATGGCATTTGGCATTAAGTCTTAGGAAGTAATTCAACTGGCAAAAAGATGGGGCTGGAGTAGTTTTACAAGTCTTTGCTGGGGTGGTTTCATATTTGCAATTGCATTTTAGAGATCAAATGCATTAAACCCTAAAGAAGCATGAAAAGGTTGACTACTTCAAAGGACTTTTAAATTGAAAAATAAACACAAAACAAAACCCAATAATTTATACAAATGTTTTAGAAACAGTACAACTAATTACGTACAGAAAAATGTGACACCTGTTCAGAGAGACAATTTAACTTTTAGATTTAAGCAAACACTGCTTAACCATTTGTTATTCTAACTATTCTACTGAGCTCAGGTCTAAAATAGTCCATAATGCATATATATCGCTGCATATATCTGCATAGATTATACGCTAAGCATTTAAGTTTATATTTACAATTCAACTTCAGAATTTTTCGAAAGTAGGTCTATTTGCATTACTCCTAATTCTGCAGTAGGTGGCAGTGGGTAGTGGAGAATATACAAGAATATACAGACTAGATGTCATCACATTTTTAAGGGAAGCTTAAAAATGGCCAAGCGTTTTATGCTTTTGAGTTATGCATATATCAAACAGAAAGGAACTGTCAAACAGAATTTCTAAATTGTCGTGTTTAAATAGTAGCTTTGGCAAAGCATTATGAAAATAAATTAAACTGATAATGGAGTCAAATGAAGATGGAAATACAGCATACTTTCCTGTAAATAAGTATGAAGCTGAGTCCACATAAGAAAACTAAATCAAAGGTTTAAAACTCAGGAGAAGGTTCTGCAGGGCAGCTCTGCAAGTTAGGATAATGTAGTGAACTCAATTTACAAATAGAAAAAGAAAATTGCCAGTTCAGTTTTATCTGCATTCCTTTGGAAATTGTTTATATTAATTTTCAATATTGCACTGCGTTTTGAAAATATCTTTGTAATTAGTGAAATAAAAAACAGTTGGATGGGAGAGGATTTGGGAACAATGTTGACGGTGTGGAATATAGAAAGGCTTTCAATAGGCTGATTGTGTGGGGGGATGATGTGTGAAATTTACAAAAGAGATCTGATTTTATATTCCTTGCACACCTGAAATATGGGAGCTTGAGGGTATACAGAATGCGAAATTGGATGAGAAAGTCTGTCCAAGAACATTCTACATCTCGTTTATTATTGATTCCTGCTTCTTGCTTATCTGAAAATCTAGCTTGGTAGATTTATATAGAAAGTGCTTGGTCAGCACTGCCCATTTTCACATTTTCACTGCCGTATTTTGTGCTCCAAATAGACCAAGCAAGACTTTTAGAAGTGCAAGGCATCCCCTAGTTCACATCTCGGATACTTTGAAATGACCAATAATTAGGAGTCCTTGTTTTCATTTGTCTCCTGTTTTAATCTCCAACTTTTCAAACTGTGCAGCTGGAAGCTATTGAGTGCTCAGTGTTTTGAAAACCCTGGTCACGCATGTTGCTGGACCTGGGCTAGCTGAGGTAAAACTCCCACTGAAACTCTTTATGATTTTGTGGCCAAACTCTGCCTCCCAATACCTCACATGGTTAAGCAGTAAAAAGCCATTAAGTTAAGCTATATGGTTGTGCTTAATGTTAACTCTCTAATCATAAATGTTATCCATTAATAGATGTTATCTTTTATGGGAGTTAATAGTTTATACTAAAAATAGGTGTAAGCAAATCCACAGAAACAGGAAAAGTGATGACTCAAAATTAGTTGGAGTTTTGCCATTGACTCAGTAGTAGTAAAATTATTGTAATCTCATTGTGTTACCCATCAGCTAAATTGCTGTGAAATTAAAAATAAGAGCAGTGTTTTGGTAAAACTCATAGTGATGAAATGCTTACAGGGTTTTAATTTTTAAAAAAAAAATTAAAATTTGGAAAAGATGCAAGAAATAGACACACTTTATTGAGTCTTTAGTTAAAGTAAAGCTCTGAAATTAAACCGCTGGTATCAATAATTTCACAAAAAGACCCATTTCACATATAAACTGAAAGGAAATAGTTGCCCTTGTTGAATACTTTCACTATTTACTTCTGCATTATCTTATTTTATGTTAGCAATGTGTATGCGACCAATGAAATTTGGTTGCTTTAAGTTTGAAATCTCTCATTGTTAGCTTTGATTTCGTGTGCTATGTCTTGATTTTTAATATTATTTTGTGTTAAGATGCATCAAGTATTGCATTGCTCTCTAGGAAACTGAATAACAGTTGTGATAAACCTTGAACGGTATTTCCCAAGATATGTCCATGTTCTCTTTCAAACACCTCCAGATTTTTCATTTCCTGTGTTGATGTTTATGGCTTTTCTTATATATTTAGAAATATTGATTTCTTTTTGTCTGATTATATTTGGGATTCTTTTTTGTATAATTTTTTCCCTTTCAGTATTGCACATTTAATTTCTATTCATATGATTTAACCATCAGTGTTTCTGTGTTATAAGTCTTTCAATGACTATTCTTGCTGCAAGTAATTATAATTGTTTATCTTTTTTTAAATCATAAAGTTACTATTTTTAGGTGTCTAGGAGTTCCTCATTCTTTCATGGGCAATGCCACAAATATCTCCAATTTTTTATAATATTGGGGGGAAAATAGAAGGAATAGTATAGTACTTTTGACAGGAAATCAAGGAATCAAGAGTGAAATTCAGATATAAAAGAATTAGAAAAATAGGGGAAAAAAAGTGATGTTTTCTAATGCAATTTTCTAATACAATGTGGTTTAGTTTTTCTGAAAATGTAGTGATTGATTTATATATGTTTTTAGTCGATTAAGATAAACAAATAAACTAGGGAATTGGCATTTTTTGTTCTATTCATTGCTAACCTGCCAGTTCCTTTATGCTTGTGCAGAAGAGTGCAGACAAAAACTCTTCAGGACACATGAATTTTTCTTGCTGTGTCAGTGATCATTATGTGTACATCCAGTCCAGACTGCACGTGAAGGCCAGGTATGACAATTTGCCTCTGTCCAGACAAACAAGCAGAAAGAGTTAAAATCTGAGAACATCCCAGCAGGGCTAAGGGAGTGCCTAGAGGCTAAAAGTTCTGAACTGGCCTCCTGCAAGTCACAAATGTTTTGCACCTTTTATGCTTTGAAGCTCTTCTGCTCTGACATGTGTAGAATTCTCCACAGAATTCTGAGTACCCAAGCATCTCTCTCAAAGCCTCTCTGCTGTTCTTTCTTGGTCTGCCAGAGATAAGACACCATGTGTCAGGCTCCCTGGTGAGATAAAATGAGACCAGGGCTGAATTTGGCCTAATCACTGTCTCCATGAACTGGCTGCTAGTGTGGCTCTCAGTAGTGAAACACAGCTTTAGGAGCAGAGTTGCCAAGGCTGGTTCAGCAGATGCTGAACGATATTACCCACATTAACAGCATGGCATCGGCAGAGGAGCACTCTGACTGAATGCCACGGGTGGGGAGAACTGCAGAGGAAAATATCTGAGAAAATTATTAACTATGAGAACAGCGTCTTTCTTTTTTTTTTTTTTTGCGAACCTGCAATAAGCTTGGAGCTGGGCCTGATGAATGATGTAGAAAATGTGAGTAGGAGGTGGCATGTTCTTGAACAGAAAGTTCTCCAGCATACTTCTCCACCTCCCTACGCGATCTCAGTTTTGAAATGTGTATGTGAATACATGGCTGCTTGTCTGGTACAGGAAAGACAGTTGTGGCTTAATATTAGCACCAATTTTCCCTTTCTCCTAAAAATTCTTTAAGAATAAGATTGGGGTGTAATTTTGGGTTTTCTCTCTTGTCTTCCTCCCCAAACTTAGACGAACTACACTGAGGATTATGAAGGACTCACCTTAGTGATATAATACCCAACAGTAACACTTGTTTGTGAAACACTGAACAGAGGTATAAGGAGTCTTCTCCCTCTGAAAGACAGTACTTAAATTTTAAGCTTAGTTAAAAAAGATAATATTAAATCAAGAAGTAGAAAGTGTCTTCTGGTAATGTGATCAATTTCTCTGTGCATTATTTTGTTTTTCCATAAAAGATATCTAACTACCCTACTTAAATCTAGAATATTTAGGGAATAATTAAAAAAATATATAGTTTTCTAGAAAATAAAAACTATATATGCTTGCCTTCTTAGCTACCATCATGTCTCTGTTTTGTTCATTCTTGACACTGATAGGACTGATGAGTAATTGTCTCTCTTGTAAGAGTTCCTCAACATAATCCTGTTATACACATTTGCTGTTTAACTGGGTAAATCAAAAGGAGTAATTTGATTGTCCAAAGAACACAGAATGCCCAAAAATAAACTGTTGCATGAATAAGAGAATGAGATAGAAAGTAGTGTTAACATATGGTGTGAAAATTTGACTCTGACAAGCGGAAGTTTTTAATTCCTTATAAAATCAAAGACACAAATGAGGTCACTAAACTCCTCTGAAGTCAAGTGAAATCTCACAGGTCCAGTTCAATACCTAAAGCACCTCAAAAGCCTGATTCAGTACAAATAAGAATAACAGTTTGAGCTAGCCTAACAAATTTTTAAAAAACTGCCTGTAGTTCTGAGGCTCAATACATCTTACTCAGTCGTTGGTTTGAGGCAAAACTGTGCATTGATTTCTTATAATCTGACAGAGGTCTGTGTCTTATTCTTTTGTCTTTCTTCAAAACTTCCAGCTATCTTCCTGAGTGATAACAGTTTATATATTGAACAATTCTAACCTCTTAACTCACTTTTAATAGTTGCCAGAGGTAGCATGTCTCTTCCACTACTTGTCACTTCTTGTTTCTACTTACTCTATTTGCCAATTTCCAGCTGACAGGATGGCTAAGAGGAGGATTTGCTACTCTTGCTTCCTATTTTGTTTCTATTTTTTCTGACTTTCTCACTCCCTGCCTTTTAAGCATTTTTGCTATAGAACAAGGCTATTTTTAATTGTTGAAGAAATATTCAGTCAGTGAACACTTTGGCCAGGAATCCATAAACCATTTTGGTTCTGTATCCTAATTCAAAGATGATCTGTCAGAATTAATTGAGAATATCTTAATGTAATCAAGTCCAGTTCATTAGGCAAACACTTAAATTATTAATTTAAATACTGGGTAGTTCAACAGCATTTATGACAGTAACAAATACCAACGTATTTTAATTTTTAAATTCCTCCTCTGTGCAGAAGTTGATGTCCTGCTATAGCAGCTGCTGTTAGACATAAGAAGTTGTCACCTTGCTGGTATTTAGGCTTCTCTGAGTCTGCTAAAGAATTATGTTCAGAAAAGGCTTATGAAAAAAAAATGTATCTTTTTAAGCACATGGTGCTTAAAATTAATCAAGCCTAGAGTGTCATTTTCATTCTTGCAACTCTATTTTGGATCAAGTAGAATTATACCAGAGATGAACTTGAACCAGAAAGTTCGGGGTCATGCCATTTCATCAATTTATAGAACACTTAAATTAATGTATCATTATTTACCGTAAATCTACTTTTAGTACCTTAGGCATTCTCATTTCTTTAGTGCTGAGAAAAAATTTTTTTTCACAAAATGAATTAATCTGTCTTCAATTTTTATTTGCCTTATCTAGAACACAGAGATTCCCCAAAAAAGAAAAACATTAGGAGAGGAAAGGGAAAAAAAAGATGAGGGAAATTGGTTAAACAGAGATGAGAGAAAAGTATGTGAACGGTGATGGTTGTTGAGTTAATGACATAGCATGTGTTGGAAAGGGTGCATTCATTCAACACGTTTCACAGAAAAGCAGAATAGTTTGGGTTGCAGGGGAGCTGTAAAGCTCCTCTAGTCCCAGCCCCTTAAGATGAGCAGGGACATTCTCAAGTAGAGCAGGTTGCTCAGAGTCCTGTCCTACCCACCCCTGTGTATTTCCAGGGATGAGGCATCTACCAGCTCTCTCCTTCTCACACCATCCTCAGAATAAAACATTTCTTCCTTCTGTCTAATCTGAATCTCCCCTCTTTTGGTTTAAAACTATTAACCCCATCCTGTCACAACAGACCCTACCCAAAAGGCTGTCCCCCATATTTCCTATAAACCCTCTTCAGGTACTGGAAGACAAAAAAGTCACCCCACAACTTTTTCATCTTCAGGATGAATTATCCCAACTCTCTCAGCCTTTCCTCACAGAGGTGCTCCATCTCTCTGATCATCTTTGTGGCCTCCTCTGGGCTCNTGAGAGAAAAGTATGTGAACGGTGATGGTTGTTGAGTTAATGACATAGCATGTGTTGGAAAGGGTGCATTCATTCAACACGTTTCACAGAAAAGCAGAATAGTTTGGGTTGCAGGGGAGCTGTAAAGCTCCTCTAGTCCCAGCCCCTTAAGATGAGCAGGGACATTCTCAAGTAGAGCAGGTTGCTCAGAGTCCTGTCCTACCCACCCCTGTGTATTTCCAGGGATGAGGCATCTACCAGCTCTCTCCTTCTCACACCATCCTCAGAATAAAACATTTCTTCCTTCTGTCTAATCTGAATCTCCCCTCTTTTGGTTTAAAACTATTAACCCCATCCTGTCACAACAGACCCTACCCAAAAGGCTGTCCCCCATATTTCCTATAAACCCTCTTCAGGTACTGGAAGACAAAAAAGTCACCCCACAACTTTTTCATCTTCAGGATGAATTATCCCAACTCTCTCAGCCTTTCCTCACAGAGGTGCTCCATCTCTCTGATCATCTTTGTGGCCTCCTCTGGGCTCACCCCAACAGCCCCATGTCCTTCCTGTGCAGGGACCCCAGCTCTGGATGCAGCCCTGCAGGTGGGTCTGAGCAGAGCAGAGGGGCAGAATCCCCTCCCTCCCTGCTGCCCTCGGGGCTCTGGGTGCAGCCCAGGACACGTTTGGCTCTCTGGGCTGGCAGTGCAAATGTCCAGCTTGTCATCCACCAGAATTCCATCTCTACAAGGCTGTTCTCAGCCTGTCTTGGTACCTGGGATTGCCCTGAACCAGGTGCAAGACCTTTAACTTGACAATTTTTGAACCTTATGGGGTTCCCAAGGGAACCTTTCTGAGCTTGTTCAGGTCCCTCTGGATGATGTCCTCCCCCTCAGGTGTGCCCAGCCTGGAATCATCTATAAATTTGAGTGCACTAATCCCACTGTCTGTGTCACTGGTGAATTTATTACACAGGACTGGTCCCAGTTTCTGCATTCTGCTCTCTGAGTTGCCCACCTTGGCAACCGTAGCAAGGTTTGCATACAGAGTTTTGAGTGACTGCCTTGGTTATGTGCATCTTAAAACCATACCTGCCTGTGTGGAAGTGAGAGTAGAGCCTCTGGGGCTGACATATCTACTTGTGAAAACACAGGTACAGGGGGTCAGGGAGTGACAAAAATCTTCTCCCGGTATGCCAGGGCTGTATGCCATACCAGTTCAGGCACTCCAAAGGAAATCCTCTTCACAAAGAACAATACAGGAATATTGTGTAATTTCCAGTACTGTAGTAATTTTCAAAGTATCATGGGCTCAAAGGACGTGTTGTAAATGTATAGTTTTGCCATATGTCCTTATTCCTTAAGTGCAGGAATTTTAATACACCTTTTGTTATTTGAATCACTCTTAATGCAACAACTTAACTTTGCATTCAGTTGTAATCCTTTCACTCAGTTTCTCTTAGCCTTTAAACACACACTGTATGTCTATTTTCTATTCTTCATTTAATTTAAATGTTTTTAAGCTCTAGGTTTTGTTGTTAAACTATATCAGTCAAATATGACACAGAGCATTCAACTGAGTGTGGCTCAGTTTTTTTCTCTATTCAGATTGTCTGGAATATTAAAAATATTTGTTTAGTAATAAGTCTTTACAGTTTTTTAAACTGTAGTTTGTTTCTAGAAATATTTTATTACAAGAAATAGGATCTTTCCCCCATTGTATTCTCCAGTATTGGAAGGAAAATAACTCTATCTGTAAAGAGAAAGACTCAAGAAATGGGATTCAAAAGAAACATTCAAGCTGAATGTTGCATCTCAAACAGGAGTAGGATCAACAAGCAATACTGATCAAGTGGATTTTAAAAAATCTTCCAGATAGAAATTGTAGCACTAGGGAAGAAGCAGAAGCAGAAAGTAGTTTCACAAAAAGCCTAGAAAGCACTGGAAGCAGAAAAAAGTCAAATCAGCCTGGCAAAAGCAGTCTGCAGCATCTGATGATTTGAGTGTCAAACAGGCAGAGCAGGTCCCATCCTCTTAGGATGAGCATCACTCAGGTGGCCTCTGGCTTGCAGTCCTCCCTTTGAAGTCAGCCTCAGAGGGCCCTGTGAACACTTTGCAGTGTTCTGCACAGTCCCCCTCTCTCTGCAGAGAGAGAATTCTGCAGGGTCTGTGGGCCAGGGCTGCTCAGGGGCACAGGGCACCTGAGGACCAGCAGCAAGATGCAGGTGCCAGCACCCTGCCACTCCAAGGGATGTCTCTCTTAGGATGCACACAGAACAAAGCATGGAAAAAGGGTTTGTTCCCTTTTTCCTCACCCCACCGAGTCCTCTCCTGTCATTTGTGCCAGCTCACACACAGATGCACACACACACAACCACCCTTAACCGTGGCTTGGCACAGCTATTATATGACCTACCACTCATGCAATTTCTGTCTTTTTTATGACTCATGTATTTAGATTAAAACTTTACAGTGTTGTATCTCCTCTAGTAAAAAAAAAATGAAGGAGGACAAGAAATTGAACAAGAAAATACTGTGAGATTAAATTTTTGGCTTTTTGATCAACTGATTTATATAATTCTGTTATTGAGATGGGATATAAAAGTACTGTAGAAGCCTTCTTATAAGTCCTATATTACTAATATAAAATGCCATGTTTTATATGCCTACTTAATACCTTACAATTTTCTGATAAGATTTCTGCCATGGAAATATAAATATTTTTCTTTTATCACTTTTTAGTCTCTATAGCAAAGGCTGTCCATAGCTGCATCTGTCATTTCTGCTTTTTCTTCTCTTTCTTGCAAGTTTAGTGTTAAATGAGGAGAGGGCAAAAGAGACTTAATTTCCTGTCTTTCTCCCATTAACCCTATCATCCATTCCCTTTTGACAATGGTGTTGTTTGACCTTCAGATTTAAAATTGCTTGTTTTAAAAATTTGAATGGTGTCAAAGAGAGAGGAAACACAAGACAAAATTAAAAAGTGGCAGTGGGAGCTTAAGTATCTTTCCCAAATATTTCATCCCTCCGAACAATGAAAACAATTTTTTTCTCCATAACTTCTGTGGTTATTTAAAAGCATTAAAAAGCACTAATGATGAGCAATAAATAGATTAGGCAAACCTCTTGTGAACAACCCACAGTTCAAATGTTATTCATGCTTTTTAGGTTGTGTGGGCACACACCTTTATTTGAGTGGAAAAGTACACAAAATATGACAAAATGGACTCATTAAAAGAAACTCTGTTTTTAATTTTTTCTGCCTTCAAAAACATCCTGAGGAAGATTTCCCCACAAAATCCAAGGAAGAAAAGAACTTGTTGTGATAGAATTTATGCATTCCCAAATTCCATTGTTGTTAGGAAAAACCCTTATCATTCAATAACTTTTTTAGTACTAATTGGAAAACTAAAAATAACACAAGGTTTTGGTTTTGTTTTCATATTGTATTAACACAGTTCTGTTAAAAATGTTAAGAGTTGCAGGATCTAGAATTTCAATGGTGAAGTCTGAAAATTTGAGCATCCTCATCTGAACTTTTCATCTTTCCCTTCAATCTGTCAAGGAATAAGCACATTATCGCAATGGCTTTGTCTCCTAGCAGTGAGATAACAGATAATCATCATAAGGAATTTGTAAAAAAATTTTTGTTATGTATCATTAGCTTTTTGAATGAACACATGTAGGCTGAGGGAGTGCAGTGAAATTTGCTGTATTTGCTTAGCACATCTGTGTCAGTCTCAGGAATTGAACTGGAGGGTCCTTGGTCTTAAGCACATAACCTACCACTTCTGTTGCAAAAAAACAAAAAAAGACCGGTGTTTCCTGAGGCACTACTGTGCATGTTTTTACTGCTTTATATCACTTTCTGATCTGAGTTGTCTGATGTATTGAATAATGAAATTAAGGCTTGTGAAGGATGGCTGAATTGCAAAATATCCCCTGAAGTGAGTTTGCTTTTAATAGGGATTTTTTTCAGGGGTGGAGAAGGGCAGAGGAAAAGAAAGAAGGACTCTCACTTAAAAAAAATAAAAATCATTTTCTGCAATAATGCCAACATCATCCTTTCCCCTCACCCTACTTCCTCCTTGTGCTCCCCTGGCCCTTTAGCAGTATTTTTCTTGTGTGATTGAGAAGCCCTTAGTTTAGCTCAGGGGAGAGGGCTCACGCTGAGAAGTAAGGGATCCCAGTTGTACCCTTAATCAAAGTGGCATGCTCCACACTTTGTTTCTGGGTAATTTCCGTAGCAAGCGCATGTGATCTGTGCGTTGTGCCTGCATGAATCAGGTCCAAAGTTTGCAACTGACTCAGTTGTTACTCCTGCTGACAGGCAAAAGGGTCCTTTGGGGGAGGCAGGGGAATGAGGTTCAACTCAATTCAGGTTGCTAAAAGGGAATGAAAAGGATGATTTGAAACCCACAAGTACTGGGATGAAAGATTAGAGATACCAAACAATAACTGTCCGTGGTAAATCGTTGATTGGGGTATCTGTATCAGGTGATGTTTGTAGTCTCTACATGTAGTGTGATGGAAAACAGATTAGGGCAGTGAAAGTAGAACAACAATAGAGTCTGATTCTTTGTTTTCACTTTTCAAAGGCTTTTTTTCCGCTTCTTTCCTTCTTTTTTCTTTTTCTTTTTTTTTTTTTTTTTGATAAGGCCCAGGAAATTGTTAGCAACATGCTGGTGGGAACCTATGGAAAAGAATGCATGCTGTATCAATGGTGCAGTTCTTATCCCAAGAGCTGTGTTGGTGGGTGTGGGAATAGCAGGCTTTCAATGTGAGCTGCTGCAATGAGATAGCATTGAGAAACCAGGGCAGGGAACAGCACAGATTTAGTCTGGGGAACCAAGGGCTTTATCCAGCAGTAATGTGTGTAAGGACAGACAATGTAACACTATAGTTGGTTTCACAACAAAGAACTGTAAAAGGATTTGATAGTAAGGGATTGGCAGCAGGAAAGCTGAATGTATCTGTACAGTGCAGTAAGTATTTTCTTTCTAAAGGTATTTAAGTGAAATAACTTAAAAAGACAGTATTTAAAGTTTTTTTCTAATAGACATTATTTTACAACAGAGAGTAAAGGACCTAAGTAAAGGAAAGGAGTATAAGACCTAAGAGGGTATTTTGTTTCAATAATGGAACAAGAAGAAAGAAGGGGCATGTGTGGCAAAACAGAACTTGCAGGTCGTTTTTACACAGGTCTGTGTACTTATTGCATTTGATTTCTGAACACCTTTATGGCCATCATCATTGGGAAATCATTAAAGCATTTTCATTTCTATCATCCAGTCTGTATCTGTCTATTTTGTTTTCAAATTTAAGTTGCTGTCGTGGCCAGAAAGTTTTGGCTGTTACTTTAGCAAGACCCCATGTAATCAGTGGAGCTACCTGGGCTTAAAATGAGCCTTTGGCTTCATGAAGCCGATGTGATAAGAAGATATCTATTGCCACAGAATACTCATGCTGGCTATCCTTCAGAATGAAATAACATTTCTTTGTTTTTATCGCAGCTTCATGACCAATGAAAGTTAAAATAGCTTTATAAATCCTCAATGTGCCACTGCTGGTGTATTTGACCAAAGGTATTAGTGATTAAGTGATCCTATGTGTCAGTAGCAGTTCTGCTGTGGGAAAGATAACTGAGTAGGAAAATCAGGATGGAAGAATATTTTACCCTTGTACCCCTTCCTGTGCTAGAAAGGTCTGGTGACCTTTCGAGCACAGGAAAATATTCCAGCAGGATAGGTAAAAATCAGTTAGGAATGTGGGAAAACTTTCATGTTTAGTGTCTGGTAGTTGCTGGTCAGGGCTTTTTGAAGATTCCAGGAAAAGCATCTCTGATTAAAATAATTGTACAAATGTATGCTTAGGTTAAAGGTATGAAGTTCTCTGCTGTATAGTTAGTGAAATTTCTATTGAATTGGGAGCAATGTGTAGCTAACCTACTCTTCAGTGTGGGGACCTACCTCTGGACTTAAAACACCAAACAGCATTTTATGGGTTTGTGACCTGCATGCCTTCCATTAGGGAGTGAACAGAAGCATCAAATTCCATTGCAATGTTCTTAAATGGAAAGATGCCCTTAGGAATCCCTCCTGTACAATAATGTGGTTAGCATTTTGAAATGTAAGTGGATGTCTGCCACTCCATCAGTACTTTTAGATTAATATTGTATAAAATGCTGGCCACATTGTCAGTCTCCAGAACAGTGCATTTTGGACATCTGATGTTCCAGAATAATATGGCATCTTTCTGACCACAAGATAGCCTATAGAGATCAGCAGCCAGCTTGCCTGATTCTTGAATGCTATATCATTTATCAGGCAAGATACTTATAAGCAAGAAATAGAAAGATTCTGAATATCCATTGCAAGCTTAAAAGACAAAGATCATAAATTTTAAAAAGGCAAACGTGGCTAATAAAACTGGGTTTGCCTACATTTGCCCAGCAAAACTGAAGAATGTTAAGTTTTTCTCATTGTCTTGCATGCATTTTTAAATGAACTTTTTAGAGCATTCTATTAATTCCCTGTGAATAAACAGACTACATGATGTATGTCTACATTCCCAGAGCTGCTTGTTGGACATTCACTGCTTGTCAGCAGGCAGCAAGGGGCTAAATAAAATTAATGAAAGAAAATGCTTTTTGGATGGGGAAAAGGAAGGGTTAGAGGCAAGATTAGGGTGAGTAGAGTCTTCTTAACAACATATTTTCATTTATTTCACTGTAATATCTTTTTTTTTCTAACTGCATAAACTTCAAAGATAATACAAAATTGGAATTACGAATATCACTGCTTTGTAGTGAATGTATTGCAAGATTCTTAAATAATTAAATTATTCCAGTTCTTAAAATGGAGTGTAATTAGTCATTAATGAGCAAAATCTGTTGCTGTGCAGAGTTGATATACTCCATGCAGACCATCCTTAAGTTTTACAGGATTTGGTTTGATTTTTAAATGTATATGTGTGGTAAAAATCAACTGTTGTATATCTCATAAGATAATCAGTAAATTAGCTAGTAAGTTATGTAACATATCAAATATTTAATTTTTGTATAATAAATTAGAGATTTTTCAATGACTCACTTTTCTGCCTCTGTTTAACAAGCAGCTTGGTTTAAAGCACGGTGAGGAAAGGTGTAATATTAACAGGGATTAATAAATTTAAAAATTATAGGCCTGGCATGTGAATATGACAGTTTTTCAGTCATAAACCCATAGTTCAAATTCATGCAGTGCAGGTTTTGCAAGAACAATGTGGTTGTCCAACAGCCATAGGATGTACAAATACATTATATTGCATCTTGTTCTAGAGGGTAAATACTGATGAGCAGAGGCTATTTTCTCAATTAACAGTGATAACTACAAGCTTACCTTTAAAACTCTATAAGCATAAAGGGTAAGGAAGGAATGGAACATGATTCCCTGAGAGAGGAGGTCAAGGCTACTGCACAGGCAAGACACTGTTAGGAATTTACATTTCTGCTCTTGGATTAAATTCCCTAGTACTGAACTCAGCAGGTGTCTCATTTGAATCAGTGAAAAGCTCCAATCCTTAAAAACATTTAGGGTTATGTACCTTGTGGGGTTAAGCCAACCAATAATGGAAGCTTCTTTCTATTGTTAAAAACAAGATGGAATAAGCAGCAGCAAAATAGGAATGGGATCATAGACTATTTCATTAGGAAATCACATTTTCCTAATGTTGGCAGTTCTGCAAAACACAGGTAATCTTAGCTACATAAATACCATGTGTTTAAATCTGTGGTTAACCTGAATAAATTGTAGGAGTTTGCTCCACAAGCCAGTTATTAAGAGCTCTATGGTGTGCAGCACAGACTTCAGTAAGCTAATTAAGGCTATTTCAAAGATGAAGAGCTTTTTAGACTGGTGTTCTATGTTTTGTTATTTTTCATCTCATTTTCTTTCTTGTCAGTGGGTCAAATCCTTTTCCTAGTAAAGTGCTGAACCTTTGCTTTAGTCAGTCATACAAACTAGTTACAGAAGGGAAATGCTGATATTAAGAATACACCATTTAATCGTTGCAAGAACCCTCTGACTCTTTAGTGAAACACACATTATGTACCATGAAAATACAAATACTTCACACTAGATGACTCTGTTTGATATAATCATATGTTCTCTTTGTAGCCCTTTAGGTCGTGACTCAATCTCAGTAATGCTAGGCAGAGAATCATGCTAATGTTGCTGAAATATTCTTCTTGCTTTATATAGAAATTGGCATAACATTAAGGGGTAGTGCACAGCAAATGTTCCTCATCAGAGGTATAAGAGAAAAAAAAAAAAGAAAAGTGTGATCTGTTTTCCCATGTTCATCTTTCCTATGATGGAAGAAAGTCAATACAAGACTTTTAATTGGTTTGGCTGACCAGAGTCAGTTGGGATTTTTTGGTTTTAACTATGAGAATGGTCACATAGTTTGCACAGGCTGTCCAGAAGAGTTGTGGAGTCTTTGTCCTTGGAGATGTTCAGAACAGAATTGGACATAACCCTGCTGTCATTGACCCTGCCCTGAGCAGGATGGGTATCAGAGAACACCTCAACTCCTCTCCAATTCTCCAGCTAGCATGAACATCTGTGAAATTAGTGAAGATAGAAATGATTAGGAGGAATTTTATTTTGTTGAAGCACTGGTCTGCCTAAGGGATTGAACATCTTAAAATGTAAACGTAAGTTCAGGTTTGTCAGTGAAGAAGGGAGAATAATATTGAATATTTCATCATTCCAAAACATCCTTGGTGGAACACACTGACCAGGCATGCTATGACTGGTTCATGCACTTCAACATAAACAGAAAAATGAGGAAAAATTAAGCAATACTGTGAAAGAGAGCATGGAAAATTCTACAGCAACAAAGAAACTTAACATTTCCAAAAAAACTTTTAGACCAAATAACAAAAGAAATATTTAAGATGTAAAAAGCATGTAGGGAATTATAAAACTAATTTGGGAAAATTCAAGAATTTGCATAAATAGGAGCTAGGCAATGGCATGAAAAGCTAGAAATGCAGGTTGATGAAAGGACTGTTCCTACCAATAAATAATTCACTTTGGAAAAGAGAGAGTCAAGATGCTAAGATACCTTTTGTGTTCTATTTTTCTGTACTGTATTCAAGTTGCTAATAGAAACCACATCTAGAATATGTAGAAATTGAAGTGAGGTCTGATTTTTGAGTGCAGAATAGCCCTCAGTGCTTGCTTTAGGCTTCCTAACTTCCATAATCTTCTCCATGCAGGAACTGTTTTGCAGTAAGAGAGGGTAATAAGGTCTTGCTGCATTAGAAGAGCATTTTTCTTTCACTGACATGTGCTACTGAATTCATCCTAAGAAGGGTGAAGCCCTAAGAGTTTGGGATTTCTTGTGAGGGATGAAGTATACGGTGGCCATATATTCTCTGCATAAATTTCTTCTCTCTTTAGTGGAGGTAAAACTGTTCTGTTGCTGATTTTGCCTTCATTGCATTGTTGTCTTAAATGCAGTCAAAATCATGTAGAATAAAAAATTAATTCCTTTCAATATGTTGTTGAACATAATTATTGTTAATTGTTAATTGGAGCTTTTCCAAGGACTCCAATGTAAGTCACTGTAAAAGTGCAAAGCATTCTCATTCAAGTATTTAGCAATCCTTGTAACTTCAGTAAAAAATCTTCAAACTCTTAGAAACTGGCAAATTAGCTATTTTTTGGGCAGTGTTTGCAAAACACACACACTGTAAAATGTCTTGTTTTAAATTTATGTTAAACTGGTAGTAAAAATACATATGGTTACTTTCACTGCTGAAGATGTGCTGCTGTGTGTTGATCATCCTTTAGTGCATTTTGAATGATAGTTAGTCTGTGGGGACCAGTGAAGACCTCCAATTAATTATTACTGGAGAACATGAAATCATAAACAAAATTCCTTGTAATAAATTTTTAAAATGAGATTGCATGTTTTATTTACGGTACTGGTCCATTTTGGGGCTTTAAATCTATGAACGAAAACAAACATGCTTTTTATCAAACTGAAATAAAAAATATCAATAGTATTTCTTTCTTATCAAAGTAGGACACAATATATGAACTGGACTTCTAAATAACTGCAGGGAGAGAGGCAAGGGAAGAAGAAGAAAAGATTTACTTTTCTCTGGTTCATAGAGAGGGATAGAGAATGTATATAAATAATGTGGAAAACAGCAAATGCTTCCAAGCATTGTGAAGTTTATTAATCTTTCAGGTAGCTGATGTGATGGAATTATTTTAAAGGACATATTCGTTAAAGATGTAGCTAATAACTGAGAACTGTCAGAAATGTTACATGTTTACAGCAGAAATTTGGTTTGATTTAGATAGAGGAGAAGAAATGCAGAGAATATGTAATATTTTCAAACATGTTTGGTGGCAAAATTCTGCCACAGACACACAGTTGAAGGTGCATCTTGTCCCATAGAGATTACAGCTGAATTTTAAAAACTCAAAAGGAAATATGATCAATAACTAATAAAATAAAAGACCATAATCACACAAATCTTTCACTAGAATCTTGTACCTTCTTCTTTTTCTTTTTTCATTCACGCTTTTATTTGTCTTTTACATTCAGCCCATCTGTCTGGAAAAGGAAAATCCACAACAGATATGCTGAGGTTTAATGGAAAAATGTCAATAGATGATATGAAGGGCTTCTTTACTTGAAATGTGTGAAAATCCTATAGTCTGTTTGCTGGGATTTTTTCCTTGCCATTGAAAATCTCCTCCTATTACAAGGAGTATGCCTTCTTCCCTGTGTTCCACCAAGAGAATTCTCCTTTCACCCAGTCAAACTGTTCACTTTCTTCACAGCCCTGACTCTAATTAACCTACACCTTCACAGGACATGGCTATCTCATCGTGGATTCTGGCTCTGGGAGCTGCGTGATGACACCGTGATATCTAAATTTGTTTTAAGCAAAAACCTTTATCCAAGTGATAGGTGCCTACTAGAGCCTGCAGTTATTTTGCAGAGCTAAATCCAAAGGAATTTAGCAAGGTCTTGCAAAGTGGGAAATTGCTGGTCCAAGTAGACCCAGCAATTCTTCACCAAAGGATTATTTGGGCTCTTTTTCTAATGGCATGGGTTTCTGTACTTGCCAGATAGAGAGCTATGTCCATGACCTATATTGCTGCCTCTCTCTTTATTCATATGGAATTATAAAGTTGCAGCATAGTGCCAGGGCAGTGCTGTGTCTCAGCTGAGTTTTCTTAAATTCTTAATTCCTTTAATCTCCCTGTGATAAAATTGTGTCTAATTTATGCAATCCCTTTGTCCTTCATTAGAAAAGACATCAAATCATTTTCCCATTTCCCATAATTTTCTTCTAGGTGCTGGCTTTTTCTCATGCATAGAGCTGTCACTACCATGTACCACAAGGTTCTCTCCAAAAGGAATTCCATTTTGAATCAATGCTAGTATTCCATGAGTAAATAGAATGCTGGCAAGGCCCCAACATAAGAGAAAGCTGCAATGAGCTCAAGCTTGAACATCATAATTAGGGTCATCCTATATAACTTTGGTTTTCTAAAGGTTACTTGTCTCACATAAACTATTCTTCTGGGAACTTTTTATGCCAAGGGAGGTGAAATAAGTACCCACAGAAAGGAAAATATTCCACTCATATTAGACAGATGCTGTAGGGATAAATGATCCTCTGGGTGAATTCTGACATCTGAATCAAAAAACTATCATTTTAACATCTAAAGTTGTTCAAGGTGTCTATAGGAGCTCGAAAAACTCATATATTTTATTTGAAAGTAACAGAAGAGAGGTTTTAGTCTCTGTACTCTTGAAGATTTTCAAAACCTGGCTGTATGAATCCTGAGAAATCTGCTTTACCTTTGAACTCAACAATCCCTTAAGCAGGTGATTAGACTACATGGCCTCCATAGGGCCTTCCTTAACTAAAACATTTTGCAGTCCAATTAATTCGACTCTGGTGCTTAATTTCCATTCTTTGATAACTGAAAAAACCTGAGTTAAATATCTGCATCTGCAATAATATCTCTTCTGGGCTATTGCTTTGAAAATTTTAGTTACCCCATTCACAATGAATAACTGTTTTTGTGATTCTCACAATGAATAATTACTTTTGCTATTCTCTTGGTATCATATAAATGTTTGCAGAATTTTAAGAATTAAGAAATATCTGTAGAAAATAGCTGAGATAGGATTTATTGGGTTAAACTCTACTTGCTAAATAATCTACATGCACTCTAGAAGTGTTTCAAACAAATCCAAAAATTAGAAGCCTAATGGAAAATTTTCCAAAGATGTGTTAGGTAGTAATGGTAATCCCCATTCTTGTGGGATAAAAGCATTTTTTGTTAAAAATGTGTTTGTACATTTCTTTATTAATTTTGTTTTTCCAGTGCATCCTACATCTTTACTTCCTCCTTCCGCTATTTTGAAGTAACTCCCCTCTTATGTTGCTTGAGCTTTATTGAGTTTGTTATGTACCTTTTCCTTTTTACCCTTAATTAGTGTTTCTGTGACACCCACTTACAACAACCTTCTCTCAGCACTCACGTCGTGAGTAACCTCTTCAGCTATCAGGTTATTGTCATCCCAAGTCCACTGTTGTACTTCCAACTCAGAGTTCCTCCCCTTTTCCCAGACTTCTCCCATCCTTAATGTGTATCCTTTCTCACTCTGAGTATTGCAGGGCAATAACTCAGCTGCTCTTCCCTCTTAGTCAGGTTTTCTTCTTTCTTTGTGATCTCTGCTATTCAAAGTCTAAAGAAATAATGTTTCTATTCTCACAAACTTCCAACAGAACAAAATGGATGACACATCAAGTTTTAAGTGTTTATTATCTTTAATTTCCAATAAAACATATTAAACTTAGGTTTACAGAGATATTTATAGCACTAAATATCATATGGGACTTCTCAGGACTGAACCTTTCAGATTTTAATTAATTTCATTTCAGATTCAGCGTTTTCTGATTTGGTAGTTGAAGAGGAACTTTTGTGGCTGTACAAAATGCAAGGCAATAAGAATTGTAGCAGAGTTTTAGTAAAGGGTTAGGTAAAGGTTTAGGTTAGACTGAGGAGCTGTCCTGAAGAGGACTGATGGTGAGATGGACACAAAGCACGTGCAAGAAACCACATCATCAGTGGTAGCCATGTGATGGGTTGGCCCCTCAGGTAGTCAGTCCCCCAGACACTTTAAATGCCACAGAAAAGCGGGCTGATGAAGCCAATAACTTTTATTACCATTTTCATGCAGGCTATTCCTCATATTTTTGTTAAAGCTCAGAGTTACAGTAGCATGTTTTCTCTTCTGCTGCTCCTCAAACAGTCCATTCAAGCCTAACCCTCTAGACCTTTGCAAGTGAGCATGAAGATGCTCTCAAGGCAAATTTTCAGCAGTTTTGAAAGATTTCAGAGTAAGAAATCTAATTTCTCACCACAAGCTTCCCATATATTTCCAAAATTTATATTCAAAACAATTAATGTTAAAAATATTTCAAAAATATTTTCATATGAATATTTAAATGTATGGCTTTGGATGGTGGGAAAAATAATAAGATGAAAAAAATCTTCCTTTGTAGTAAACACTTGTTTTATAAAAGTAAACAAATAAAATATTCCTGAAGTACTTAGCCATCAGTATTTGAAGGCCTGTGGCAGCATCTGAAAGACAAAAAAGGAAATAATTGATTAGTGGATTTTGTTTGATCTGCTCAGGGATCAAAGGGACAAATACTGTCTACAGGGATGAAAGGATGGAGAACTGCTCTCCATACTGCCTCAGTTATCTGGTTATTCAGATGTTCTTGCTACATGTTAGTGATGCGTGTACCTGACCCTCTGTAGTGCTTGAGGAAAAAAAAAGCCCAAATTAAGTATACTGTACTATTGTGTTGCAATTCTGAATAATCAGAAGTGAAAAATGCAGTTTAAAGTCTGTGAAAAGGAATACTGAATCTGTTTTTCAGTTTGTAAGCCATATTGACTTTGTCTGTAATACAATTATGACAATTTTGTTTTTAATTGTTTGTCCCCTCCCCACATATGGAATGTCTAGAATTTGGTTTTGGGACATCCTAATGTGCCATAGCAAAATACACACCTATTTTATGATGTTACAGCAGTTATCTTTTCTGCTCTTTTTGTAGATATTATTGATTTGTTATATTCTTTTAGAGGAAGAATGATGTATTTCAGAATCTTGGGGCTTTTTCATTCTAAAGGTTCCTATTGCCAATTAAATTCAGAGTTATGTGCATGCACATATACTACATTAGTTTGAATCTCTGCACCAAGTGGTGCTTTTACTATAGCTTATCTCCATTTACATTCATTTTGGAGTTATTAGGATATAACAAAGCTCTGGGCAATCTTGCACTTTGGCAGGTATTTGTTCACAATGCTGGTTACCAGCAGAGAGGAGGAGTGAGGTCTCTGGACACTGTCAGCCATCCTGGGAAGATCACCGAGAAAAATTAGCATATCCTCAGGTGTCTGTTTGCTCTCTAGGGATTTGTGATTCTCCTGAAAACTGATGGAACTCCAAAGCTGAGAAAAATCTCTTGACTAGATCAACCTTTTCAGCTATATTTGTACACAAGATGCTCAGTCTGTCTGATCTGATGATGTATTCATTTGCTTTGAAATATGTGTGGGCTCTTGTAAAGATGGAGGCCAGAAAACACGCTTGAAAAGACTGCATGTTCTGCATGTGAAAGCATTTCAGTCCCATCAGCACTGCCACAAAGCCTTTGTCAAATTACTGCATTGTCTGGGCTACTCAGTTAAGTAAATGTACTATCTGAATTTGCAGCTGCTTTACAGTAGAATTTTTAGGATACTTATGGCAGTCATTTGGTACCTTTTTAAATATTTAAACCAGATGCTGAAGCCTGAAATGATGAGAACAAGGACTGTCATTCCTGCAGACTATTGACTACAGTACACTGTTTGCTGTGTGGAAGACTGGTGATACCCCTTTTAATATCTCACCCAAAGGCTGAGTAGAAAGAATTGGAAAGCAGACAGAGAATCATATGTCATGTACAGGTCCTGTTATATCTGGAGCACCTTTATAAATGGAGTGTAGTAAGGACAAATGCATTCACATTCAGTTCAGTCAGGATTTCCAAAACCACATAATCCTCACCCTTTAAGGCACCTCACCATGTTTGTGTTCATTTAGGAGTCATTGGAAACAATGTCATATTTTTGCCATTTTAGTTTATACATTCTCCACACTGAATAGGCTTGTTGGTGGTCTGATGACATCACAATGCCAGTCTTCTCCATCAGACTTTTTCTGTATTTAACAGTTCTAAACCAGAGATATCATCTTTCTCATCAAAGATTTGAGACTTTGTGAAAATATTAGTTTATTCTTTCTTACACAAATCTTTTCCTTGCTGGTTGAGCCTTGAGTCAAAAAAGCTACTCATGATGTGTCCAGCATAGGATCTGCTTATTCTGCACAGTAAAACTGCCTGAACAGCTGTTTGATGCACATTGCCAGACTGCCTCAGAAAACTCCCTGGTAGCTGGAAATCAGGACAAGTTCTAAATGACCCTGGATTAGAGCAGCTTTTGCAGACTTCATAAAAATAACCTTTTACTTATTTCTTCTGCATATATATAAAGAGAGCAATAGCTAAAGGTCTGGTCAAAAAGACTTCCTAGCTTCTCTTGCTGTATGTAGATTTTTCCAATATCCTTATTTAAATAAATCTTATGTAGTCGAAACCCTTGGTATGGAGCTTGGTATGAAGCTGCATCAGAGGAAATTCATACTGGACATTAGAAAAAGGTTTTCCACTAAGAAGGTGGTCAGTCCCTGGAGCAGGATCCCCAGGGGAGGAGTCGTGGCTCCCAGCCAGTCAGAGTTCAAGGAGTGCATGGACAATGCTCTTGGTCATGTGGTTTAATTTTAGGTAGTCCTGTGAGGAGCAGGGATTTGGACCTGATGGATCCTTTTCAATTCAAGATATTCTATAATCCTATACTGAAAAATTTAAAGCCTGTTATTCAACTTTTGAGAGGTTCAGAGGAGACAAACCCAGAAAACATCAAAATAAAACAGGCCTTAAATCTGGTCTGTGAAGAACTGAGTTGATGGAGAAAACAGCTGTAAATTTTAAAGCATCTCATAAGTGGTTAACATGAGATGTGGGAAAAACAAACTGTCCAGTTCTAGTATTCTACAAATTCTTGTAGGAAGGATATAAAAAATATAGATACAATATTATTTATAAACTAGCTGGTATCTAGTTTTCCAAACCAAAATGTATCTAGGATAATATTCAGGAAAAATTCAAATATTAATAAAGATAGAAAAATATTCCTATTGTAGTCAGGAGCACCCTGTTACATATGGGTGTAGGCTGTGTTTTGAATGCTGTTTATTTTTATGTTTTACTGTAATATTGTGTTTTATTATGCAAACCCATGAAACCTGCAAAGCAATAAGGCACAACTTTTTCCATTCTCCAATAATGTACAAAAAACAGAGCAACTCATCTTAAGAGGAATTTTATTACTCTTAGCAGAGCTCTAAATTATTTGTCATTGGTCAGAAAAAAATGTAGCTGCTGTGCACTCTTGACCCTTCAGCAGTAGCTTGCTGCCTAAGTTGTTTATTCCCTGAAAATATTTATGCAAGGGACAGGGGTGGAGTAGAGGCTGAACAGAAACTCTGTGATGGGACAAGGGTAAATTTCATTCTTTCAAGGGAGAATTTGTGAAGTAAGGAAAAGTTCAGATCTCTCTCATCCTCTTAACCAACCTGAGGCTCTCTTTTTCAATTTTCCTCTCTTGCCTTTTGAAACATGCGCACATCACATATTACATTGAGTATTCTTCATCTTCTGCTGACTAGGTAGCATTAGCCTGATGCTAAGCCTCAGCTGACACACAGGAGAAGATTCTGTTTTATTTAGAGTACACATACCTTCTGCTGCAGCTTGTTGAGCTCCACCTGTAAACTTTTCGTGGTTTGGGTTTTTAACAAACATCACAATGATCTTCGTATCTCTCAGCCCTGCAGAAGTCCCAGTGGGATACACAGGAATTTGGCATTAGATATTTTAGCAGAAATCACTGAAGAGGATGCAGCTATCCTAAAGAGTAACACAAAATTAACAGTTTTTTAAACTGCCATATTTCTGAACAGCAGGCTCTTTTTATGCTGAAAGACCACATTAAACAAGACACACCACTAGGAAAAGAAAGGATCTCTAATGTTACTCTCAGATAGAGTCAACTTAAGGAAAACTTTTTCTTCACTACTTTGTTGCTGGGTTTAGGTTGAAGCTGTAACTTTTGGAAAGTAGCAGAAGTGATCATTACTACATATTAAACACAGTTCCAATTTACCTGCTTGAATTTGTAATAGTAACCCTTTCCAAGTGCTACACCAGTAACGACTGTAGTAAAATATGTATTAAAGTGAAATAATCTAGTACAGATTCAGAAATCAAGTAAGCCTTTCTTACATAGTCATTTCAGGTTAAATCTGGGGGTTTTTAAGTAAGAACAGAGGTCCTAAAAAAGCAAAAGTGACTTTGTCTCTTGTTTACATCATTTCTTTCTGAGGCCAACAGATACACTGCCATTTTCACATTGCGGTAGTATAAGACTCTTTGAGAATTTCCATTTCCAAAAAAGGAGCTACTTGTGAAAGAAGATAGTGCCCAGAATGAAAGACATGTTATCCTTTATGGCTGCACTGATTTATTTTCCAAGGGCTACCTTTGGTGTAGCTACCACCACACTTTGCAGAGGATGGTCTTGTAACAGGGATAAAAATCCACAGCGGGAATTAATCTTATTTTGGGATGTTACAGCACAGATATTTGCATCTGAACCATATGTTCTGATGCACTCTGTAGTCTGTGGAGGAAGTCATTTCAGGAGGTGATTAATTTCATCCAAAGGAACACTGGAAATAGGTGAGGTGATCCCTACTTAGATGTCTAACAACTCTCTGTTGATGTAGGCACAGTCCAGACAGTTTAGTGGAGGAATGGACATGTGCAATGTGGACATCTAAGCCAGGATAGGATGAATTCCAGTTCAGCTGAGGACCTCACTGTTTTGCCTAGATCTATCTACTTAAATCCCATGATTTTTCTCAAATAAAAGCTTAGGTTTCTAGGCCAATGTATCAAAGTAATTTTGGTGAAAAAAGGTATATAACAGGTGTGAGCTATGATTGTTATAAAACTGAATTACTTGAAAGAAAACTCCTCTCATATGACCAGATGTCTTTCTGATACATCAATGATATGAGCTCTGGAGAAGTAATAGTAGAAATCATGAAAATAAATGCAAACAATGATAATTTACTTTATGACAATTTCTTTGAAATAACTGACTGTAGTAATCATTGCAACAATAACCAAGATTGTCTGTGTTGATTGCACTGGATGTTAGCTGCAGATAGAGGTGATTACAGTCCTAGAAATGGTACAATCCATGGTGGAAATGCAAAATAGTTTCATTTGCTCCTATTAGACATGCAGTGTTTGTGGACAGGTAGAAGTATCTGTCTAGCATAGTATTTTGAGTTAAAGTATGGTAAACAGGACCATCTGGAATCCAGTCTGTTTCCCCAAATGAATATGAGTCAGAATGTCTGAATAGTTGGAACACTGTAAAATAACCTTTTAGTAAACTTCAGTGTCAGTTTTGGGTTCTCAGTAGCTCCCATGAATTAGTGACACCACAATTCAGGCACTGCAAAAGTACTGCACTGCAGGTACCTTATGGTGAGCTGTGAGTCAGTACCAGGTTCACAGACCTGGAGGTATAAATATAGACATTTATGCCTAGAGAATTAGGGCATTAAATTCCTTACTTGTTTGTGTGTGTAACAAATGTCACACCAAAACCACTGAAAAGAGAAAGATAGAAATGCAACGGGCTGATCTAATTAGTCAGTATCTTTAATTAACTTCCTTTTCCAAAATACTGCCTTTGAAAAAACTTCAGCTTCTCCCCAAATTTTATATCTGACTGATGTCTGGCCTCTGACTTGGGCACAATACTACTTATTGCAGGTGCTTGAGTAGAAAAAGTGTGGTGAAGATAGAATCAAAAGGTACAAAATTAGGTTAGTTAAAGTTGAAATGCTTTTTCATTTCACTTTCAAAAGTTTTTTCAACATTTTGAAAAAACACATATGTGACCATGTTATACATTGGGATGACAAGCTCTTTGTAAACACTTTTAAGCTCATGTAATGTCAAACTTTTCACTTCGTATAACTGGTAATAAGTATTTTTAGCACTTTCATACATTTTAATACATTCTACTGCTCAGCTTGCCTAAAATTGAAGTTAATTTCCTTGAAAGCTTCTTCTTTTAAACCCATTCACCTTCAATATCCTTTTTAACAAAAACTGTTTCTGTGTCTACAAAGTACAAGACTGAATGAGTTTATCCTTGTGTACAATTTTTGTCACATTAAAAAATTATAAGACAGAAATACTTAGTCCTAAATTTAAAAAGGTATCTTAAAATCCACGTGATAAAAATGTGCAGGTAAGCAAAATTATCAAAAGGGCTTGATTTTCAGAGATAAAATTATTCTGAGAGTCTAAAGAAGCCTCTAAGTGAGTGCCAATTATATTTACACCCATTTTAATTTGTTGCCTTGCTGCAGTTTTATGTTAACATCTCATCCTAAGGTTCTTTTTCTACCTGTCTGCTAGTTTTCCAGCTCTTTTTCTTCTCAGTGTGTGATGTCATCTGTCAGGGAACTTAGGGAAATGTGTTTGTGTAATTAAGCAAATCATGAACATATTCAGCATTTGTACAAGGATAGACATTAAAATGGGAAAACTTGAAAATATGTTATGCTGCATAAAACATCTGAATAACTTCTACCACGTTGTAAAGCCCAGGGAACTTTCATTGCCCAAGAAAAATGGGAGACATCTCTCAAGAACATTAGCAAATTACCTCCTTTTTTTTTTGTTATTATAGATAGATTTTTATTTATGCAGTCATACAGTCCAATTTTCAGTCCCAGCTCCCAGCTTTTACATCAGTAATCCTATCTTATTTTCTTCTGGCAATTTATTAGTAGCGTGAGACTGTGGACACAATTCTCTTCGGGTGAAAAATTCCACCTACTAAAGAGCAGGTTTGAGAGCCAAGGCTCTGTCTGCACTGATTACTGCAGAGCACAATGTGGTGTAATAGGTGAGAACGAACCCTGGTTATAGAGATCAAGTCTATTGTAGGTACAAAAGCCTATTTTATGTACATTAAAGGGCCTTGATTATTTAAAGGCATTTGTGCTGTGGGTTATTTTACACAGGTTATTTACACTGCTGATTAAATTGCTTGCAAAGCAGTCAGATTTCCATACACAAGTAGTCTAACAGAAATATTATGCAGCCAGCAATTTGCCAGTTGTCTGTTGACAAAGACAGAGAGTAAGCCACTTACTACTGTTTTTATACAATGAATCATTTTTGTAAAAATGGAGCAGTCTAATGAAAATTCAAATGTATTGCTTTTCCCGATTCAAACAGAAATCCAAGCACTTCATATACTCTACAAATAAGCCTCATTTGCCACTGTGTATCAACTAACAAGCAATTTCAGTTCCACATGCAGATTTTAAATAAAATTCTCTAAATTTAAACAGGTAGTTCCATTTTACTTCCATAAACAGACACTTTCAAAATATTTAGACATCTGTATATAATACTATTTAAACTGTTTGTTCTAAAGCATAAATAGCTATCTCAGTGTTTGAGTTACCACCTGATGTCTTTCTCATTTAAGTGGAAAACATAAAAAATAATTGGGATAACTAGAGTCAGGAACAATGCTTACACAGCATGTCAGCATCTTTTATTGTGCCTTAATTGTAAGAACCCTTAGAGGGGAGCTGTGGGTGGACTGGCTTTGCAGGAGAAGTGAAATGCCAGGTCTCAGGGAGGTTTTGTGGCTTTGCTGAGGGTTTCAGCAGTGCTTCTGTGCTCAGCTGACATAACCCTGAGCAGTGCCACTTTGAGGGAAGGGTTCTCAAACCAGGAGACAAGAGCAGGAAATGTCTGAGCTCGCAGAGGCGTTGTGCCCCTCGGAATGCCGCAGTGCCAGGGTGGCACAGCTCAGACCCACCTGCAAGGCTGAGCCCTGTCCACTTTCCCTTCCTCAGCATTCCAGAGAACCCTGCTTCACTGCCATTACCCACTCTACAAATGTGCAGGCTCTCTTGAGCCTCTGGTCTGTGCTATTGTTGCACAACCCTTTGGCAGGACTCTTCCCTACTCACCAGTGCAGCCACGCCGTGTGTGCAGCGTTTCTGGCTTGCAGTGTGCACATTTGCTAAGTTGCATGATTAGGTAGTTGGATTACTACAGGCTGCTACCTATTTTCTAATAGGTAAGCATTTATGCCTAAAATGATATTCTCTTTTCTACCCTACACATGTAGATAGTCCAGCTCTCTGTGAGGTTAGTAGAAACTGGACCAGGTTCTGATCATAAACATTTTTGTCATGTGCCAGTTGGCACAAACATTAAAGACAGTCAGATTTCAACCATATTTATATATTGGTGAATTGGAAAAGATTTATGGTATACTAAGAATCTAAATTTAGAACAGTGTGGAATTTTCTTGTCTAGTTTGATCTACTTCCTAAAGAAAAAAAATCTATCTGAAAAAATTGTGTACTCAAAGTTATTATTTTCAAATTTTCCCCAATGTGTAATCCTCTGTATATTGTGAAAAACCATTATTTTCTCACAGTTTCACAAGGCCTTTCACACAGCATGAGAAAATACAAAGACTTTGAAAAGTGTTTATAGGATATGTGAATTATGACTGAAAGTTCAAAGAATCTGTCACAAACATTCAGACATGGATATAAAATACCTGAAACTGCTTTTGAATCAGTAATGGGAATTGCATGTATTATCAACTGAATGTACCTTTTTTTAAAAAAAAGTTGTGTATGTCTGGTATATTCAGGAGAAGTTCATTTTAAACACAGAGAACTTGTTCATCACTTTCATGACACTCCTGTAGTCTTTTGCAAAACTTTCACTGAAATCGAGCATGATTGTATTTTTATCTGATATGTATAGTATGTATTAAGTGTATAAAATGTAGATAAGTGTACGTCATAGAATCACCATCATAGAATGGTCTGAATTGGAAGGGACCTTAAAAATCATTCAGCTCCAACCCCTCTGCCATGGGCGGGAACAACTTCCACTAGACCAGGCTGCTCAGAGATCTCCTGGCCTTGAAAACTGCCAGGGATGGGGCATCCACCATCTACCCTGTGCCCACCACCCTCAGAGTAAAGAATTTCTTCCAAATATCTAATAACCTGTTCTCTTTCAGTCTGAAACTATTCCCCCTTGTCCTGTCACTGTCTGCTCTTGTAAAGAGTCTCCTTCCCTCTTTCTTGTAGTCTCCCTTCAGATATTGGAAGGCTGCAATTAGGTCCCTCTGAAGCCTTCAATAATAATATATAATAATATATATAGTGTGTATATATACAAAGAGATGATGTATTTGTCCTCAGAAAGATTAGCTCACAGTTAAAATAATGTTGTTTCTATGATCAATTAATAACTTGTAATAAATAAAAGGGTATTTACTGTCAAGGATAACCTTAGGCCTCTACAAAATGATGGAGAATGAAACACAAATGCTAAGCAATGAATTTCAATTAAATGCAGCACATGAGCAGACCTGTGTCTTGCCCAGAAAATTGATTAAACATGTGCTTAAGTTAAGTAGATGTTCTAGTATTTTGCTGTGTCAAGTTCCATGTATTGAATTACTACTCTGGATGAAAAGCAAGTTGTTTCTTGGCAAGGGTTGAATTGCAATTCAAGTCTCTGCAAACCTAGAAACTGCCTTTTAAAAAGAAAGTAGGCCCAGCCTTGTTGGATTTTTTTTCTCGCCATGAGAAAGAATAGAGATGTGGTCTTTCATTTTCAAAAATATATTTGATCCATAGATAACCATAGTATTTTTTTAAATACATTACATACTGATGTAGCTGTCAATGCTATCACTCAAGACGCGATAGAGAGACTTTGTTCTGTTAAATACATTTAAAATATAATATTCATTATATCATTCTTTTAGTTGATTTAAGATATTTTAGCATGGTCTATCAGAAATTAACTGTAATATTTTTGTCATGACTGAAACTGTGAAAAAGAACATTATTAGCTGTGTGCCTTCCTTGAAGAAACATATTAGAATAGTTGCTGCATTTGGAGTAAGTGGAAGTGAATTTTAAGCATAGTCATCCAGACATTATGGCTGTGTGCTAAACTCACTTCTGTTTTTCCAGAAATAAGGATAAAGGAGGTTGTGTATTCATGATTTATTCATAGGATTCTTCAGATCCTGCCCCCTGAAAGAATACATGGTTCTTTGACTAGACCAAGGCTACCTTTTGGAGATATTTGTATACCTTGGCAATTGTTCATTTTGTGGGTAAAGGGTGGTGTGTGTTATTTAAAGATTGGAAAATGTTTTGCTCTGTGTATATATACACACCCCTATTTCAGAAAGTTGCATGCTTTTTGTATTCTTGACTTCTAGTTCTATAAACAAAATTGAAATGACTTTAAAAGGAAAAAAAAATCTGCTTGAAAGAATTAAAAATATAATTTTGAAAAAGAGGCAAATAATCAGACTTTATTAATTTCTATGGGTAAAAAAATCACACAGAAATTCTCTGACTTGTGCTTTCAAGGCTGACTCAGGAGAGCAGATATTTTCTGAAATATATGTATTTTAGTATATATATAATTTCAATTATTGTCTTTCATTTTAAAAAGTAAGGTAATCTCTCCTCATTTCTTTATCTGGGATTTTGCAAAGCAGCAGCAAGTCCTATAATGCCAAGCAAATAATTTGAGAGGAAATTATTATTTAGATGTCTGGTTTGAGAATATTTTTTGCTGCTCTACTGAAGTGAGACTTTTCCTTTACCCGGGGTTTGTACCTGTCTTTCAGTTAACTTTACCTGAGCTAGTAGCAATATTTTCATTACAGGTCATATCAGGATTGATGGATCCATCCATATGTGTATTGAATATATTTAAGAGGAAATGTGTATGTTTGCATGTAGTTTATAACATGTGTTTGTACTTATATGAGAAGTTTTATGTGGGAAGACAAGCACTGTTACCTTCCACAGAAATATTAGGAATGGGAAAGTCCTCAGCATCTCTGGAAAAGTTCAGGGCTATCATATATCTAATATAAAAATTGCTCTGCAAATTTAATAGTAACATTATTGAATTTAAGGTAATACTTTTTACTCATTCTTAACATATCACTTGGCTAGTAGAATCCCTCTGTGGATTATCATGAAAAATTAATTATTTTATTAACCCCTAAACTAATGTAAATCATCTGACAGGAAAAAAATGGGTTTTATATTAACCATTAGTACTATGCAGCAGCGCAGAACATCTATCTGAACAGAATTGCTTTCTGTGTATCTGTTGCTTATTTGCTTTGATACTGTGGTAGCAACATTCCAATAGTCTATAGAAAAAAAAAAAGAATCATTTGTAGCTGCCTAAGAAATACTTAATTTACTTTTTAAAGAAGTTCATTACTTTAGACTTTGTATGCTACAGTGTTGCTGGAAGCTGGAACCTGACCCCACTTTCCTTTTTCTTTCTGCACATATTTGCTTTTATCATGTCAGTTTTACTCAAGTGACACTGAAATATGCAGATTTTTTTTTTCCTTTTTCCTCCTTTTCTTTTTTTTTTTTTTTCCAGAAGGAGCTTATCAGTTGCAAGGCCTAGATTGTGAATGTGAGCTTTGATGTTAACAGCCCCAGTGCCTTTCTTTTTTATTTGGGGCGTTAAGTTCAATTACATATTCAAAGTATCTGTTCAATGCTTTTGCTGGAATATTTCAATAATTAAAATAACTGGGCTTTTTTTAAAGTAGACTTTCCTCAGTGTTTTGATCCTAGTTCAGATGTGACTCAGACCAAATCCTGTTGCTATTAATTTCATTGATTTCAAATCTCTGTGTTGGTGTCCACAGGCCAATGTAGCATGTTTCAGAAGCAGCAATTTAAGGAGTTGCCTGAAAAACACATCAGCCAAAAGAATATTTACTCTCTTTTGTTATGTGCTGAAAAAAATTATACACTGTTAATGAACTGCAGTTTAGAATTGTTTACTTCATGAAAAATCTACTGCGTTCAACCTGATGTTTACTGACCAGTGCAATGGGAAACAAACTATAAGTCAGTGTTTGAAAGATGGTGTGTTTGATGGAAAAACAACAGTTACTTCATGTGTTTTAAGAGATGATAAAAAAGTCCAAACACAAGAAAACAACCAACCAAAAGCAAAAAAATAACCCATCAACCAACTAAACTCAACCCAAATATCAAAATAATTTTAGCTGCATGGCCATGTTATTCTGTATTTTATAACTGCATTTGTCCACTAAACCTTTTAACAATGCTTTGGTGATCCATTCACAGAGGTCCCCTAACATTATTAAATGGCTTATTCCAAAAAGATATTTCAAAGTAGATTCAAGAACTGTCTGAGCCTTCAGATACTCTATTTCCACTTCAAGCTCTCTGAGCAAACTCAAAGCCTAGCCAGTTTTCCTCCAAAGTCCCTAGCTGGGAAAACAAGGTCTTGAAAAAATTTTGTCTCCTGTTGTTATCAGGCAGACAGATATTTTTCAAACTCAGGAAAGATTAGCAAGCTTCTTTTAAATCTTTTGGGAAGATAAAAGGGAACACAGGGAAAAAGAAGAAATAGCCACAAGAAAAAACCAAAGTAACAAGTATAGGTGGTTAAAATATGCAGAGAGGCTGAAAGATTCATGAATATTGTGTATTGAGAAATATTGGAGATGGTCAGAATTTGCACTTTACAATTACATCCACTAGTCCCAGTTTCAGTGAGTCAGTCAGAACAAGCACCTGAGCATGAATTCCGTGATTCCTCTTGGTTTGGAAGACCCCAAAATCCTATTGATTAAGTTTTACAAAGCCAAACCCTTGACTTTCTCAGTTTTTTTCCACCCACCCCACTAAAAAAGGGAAAAAAACTTGTAATACAGAAACTACTGTTATGTCTCATGTAAGCAGGTGAACATACAGTCGTAACTAGAAAGTCAGGAAACAAGGCAGGCAACACAAAAAAGGAAGTATTTTGAGAAGATGAGATAATACATTCAACAACTTAATTGAAAATCAATGTTTTTGTCACTACAGAACAAGAGCTTTTCAGCTAATATACTGTGAATTAATGGGACTGCTTATCCTATAATATTGTGTGAATTCATTCCATGCCTTTAGAGTGATTGTTTTAGGTAAGCTGGAAGTTCTACAGATATTGCCTCAGCCTGAATCAGTGTTTGTGTGTTTTGAGGGAATATAGGGGTTAAAATTATCTCAGCAGGAGAGTGCAAAGTGTTGTTTGGCTTTTATCCTGAGGGTGTGCAGTGGCATCAACAGGGGAGGATGCAATGGCAATGGCTTTCAGGACACCGAGTGTCAGCATCACAAACAGGAGCAGCATGAGCAGACTGTGCTGACGGGGGTTTCTTTCTTCCTCTGCCATTAGAAAGTTGGCATGCACCAGCAGCTCTCACAAAGCAGAATGCAAGTTGCCACAGTTATTTCCAGCCCTAAATTTCAGGAAGAGTTGCCCAGTAGTGACAGAGACTGGGACACATCTTTCTGGGCACTAGCACAGAGCCTCAGCCATCCCGGATCAGCACAGAGCAGGGACATCACTGGAATGACATCAGTGAGTGCCAGCTACAGATTTGCCCCTGTGCTGTGTGATCCCCTACCCTGACTCCCCCCAAAGACACAACTGGCTCCTCTTCCAGCCACTGCCAGAGAGCAGCATTGTGACAGCTGAGTTCAGTCTAATTCCCTGCCTTACATGTAAGGCTTCAAGCTGTGAAAGGCAAAGAAGAAATGGTATGGAGTTGTGTACTGTCTGCTATGATGAAAGATAAAATAGGTAGGACACATTTTATTTATTTTGAAAGTTTGGTTTTAAAAAGGAAAAAATAAAAAGGTAAAATCTTGATTGTCATTGTGCTTGGAAAAAAAAAAAACCTCCATAAAATATTGGATGCAATGTTTGCAATTAAGAAATAATTTATTTGCTAACTGTTGCATAGCTCTCCCCTGAAGAGCCTTGAGAAACCTGCCTTCTATTAATGATTTTGCAAAAAAAAAAAGCTATTCTTTGCTATTTAAAATAGGTTTGATTAAATATTTCTCACCAGTTGTCTTATAAACTTTTATGATTAATTTTAACCTACGAGTTGCTAAGATGAAAAAATACAGAGACAACCAAGATACTGTAATTTAACGAAATACTTCACAGTAGAGTGTATACTTTACCTAGTAGCAAATTAAAACCAGGTAGTTTGGGTAAGTTTTTTATTGATACATGGTAACTCAGCAAGGCAAAAACCTGCATCTCTGAGCCTTAAGTCTTTTTGCACATAAGCTATCACCGGTGAAATTACTTTTGTGATTAATCTGATACTCCTCAGTGACCTGCATAAGCTGTGGAAGCAGTCAGGGCACAAAACCCTTCATATATAGTTTCCTCATGTAGTTAACTATGTATGTTAACAGCTTAACCCAGTCAAACCAGTGGAACTTGAATAAGAAAGCACAGTGTGCCAAATATAATGGAAAGTAAATATAATGGAAATAAGATGATTTACAGTTCTATGATAGCACTACTCAGGCACTTCTCATTTTTGGTAGCCAGGAATAATTGTAGGTAGCTGTCCTCCTGATGGTTCTTTTTTCTCTCTGTTCAGAAGTTTCTTGGTAAGGAAGATAAATTTTCTTTACTAGAAATACATTTTTTTTCACCAGATCAGAGCATGCAAGGTTTTTGTCATAGGTGAAGGGTGAGCTAATAAAATCATCACCCCATTGGATGATGGATCTGACTGATATAAAGTTGCTTTTGCAATAGCCTATAACGTAGTCAGCAGTTGTAGATGAAATTTTAAGATCAACAAGCTAATGTGAAACCCTCAAACATCAGCAAAGTAAAAATATTTTTATAATTCCTATAAATGTTGATGGAATCAGACACTCTATAGGGCTTACAAGGATTATTCTGACGCCACAAACTTCTTTGGTAAAGATATATATCTGTAACATTTATAAAGCCTCTCAGTGTATATTAATTTGGGGTGAAAACTGATAACTTAAGATGCAAGTAGTATAAATTTGTAATGCTTACAGCAAATTCTTATTACTGGTGTCTTGGTCCTTGGATGTTTTTTGCTTCTTCACATATGCAGACCTCACATATGCAGGTCTGTTTGTAATTATGTTTTGTCAAATACTTGCAAGATTAGCCCAGTATTAACTAGGTGATAAGTGAATCTTTTATTTGGACTGTTGGGCTCCCATTTTAAGCCACTTGTAACTCAACCTTGATGCATCACAATTTAACCCCAGCTGGCAACTGAGCCCCACTCAGCCACTCCCCCTCAGTGGGACGGTGGACAGAATTGGGAGGGTAAAAGCTACAAAACCTGTGGCTTGGCATAAGGGCAGTTTAATATGTAAAGCAAGAACTGTGCCCTCAAGCAAGGAAAAAGGACTTCATTCACCGATTCACATGGGGAGGCAGGTGTTCTACCATGTCCAGAAAAGCAGGGCCCCATCACATGTGACGGTGATCTGGGAGGACAAATGCCATCATTCTGAACATCCTCCCTTTCCTCCTTCTTTCCCCTGCTCCACGTGCAGAACATGATGCCATGGGCTATGGGATATCCCTTGGGTCAGCTGCCCCAGCTCTATCTCTGCCTAATTTCTTATGCACCCTCAGCCTCCTCATGGATGGAAAGAGAGGCAAAAAAGGCCTTGACTGTGCAAATGCTGCCCAGCAAGAATGAAAACATCTCCATGTTATAAAACCTGTTTTCAGTGCAAATCTGAAACAGCCATGTGCTAGCTACAACGAGGAAAATTAACTCTACCCCAGCCAAAACCAGCACAGAGGTGAGCTGCAAAGCTGTCATTGTGAGAGTAATGAGCAGTTTCATGTTATTTGGTGCCTCTCCAATCTCACCTATTAGTAACTTGGAAAAGAGGGAGGGAGATACAATAAAAGTTAGGCTTTTGTTCAAGCCTGTTCCCAACAGAAGTCTTTCTGTACCTAAAAGAAAATGTGAGGATAATAGAGGAATAAAAAGGAGATTGTAGTGGAGCAGGACACCTCAAAAACCTCACTCAGACACTTTAACAAAGTTGAGTACAAATTCAATATAAAGGATTCTCCTGCCCTTTCACGGGGGTTTGGAGAGTGGGAAAGGGCAGACAGGACAGTTAGCATCCAGTGATGGCAGGAAAATCGTGAGACCATATACATGGTAGGGGTGGGTGGAGAGGCTGAGACTCCACTGTTCAGTGGGATTTTGGTTCAGAACACAGAGAGAGCTCTCACCAGGTTTAGATACAAATTCCAGCATGGGCACCTTGTTGGAGCTGCAGTAAGTCGGTGTAGAAACAGAAGTTGTTCATTGCTAATGCAATTACTGAAGATTTAACATGAGAGATAATATAGTTGGATATTCTTATTTCATCACCCTACATTTTTTTCTGTTCTTTCTATAAGCAATATTCTACATACATACAGACAGCCCCTCTTAAAAAAAACAGTAAGGAAATAATTTCTGGCTGACCTTTCTCTTACCTACTCTAAAGACACAAGAATCTGACGCAAATATCACATTTGCACTAACCAAATCAACACTAAATGCTCTGTGAAGTGAATTGAATGTGTTTTTTGTTGCTGAATACAGCTTTCTTTGAGCTTTTTGGGGGCACACTGCCATTGGCTAGACTAAGCACAAGTCTTGACTTTTGCCAGAGTATTTTGTGATTCTGAAGTTCCCTTTGAAGACAGTGTCTAGTCTGTCCACTTCTTAGCAAGCAGAAAATTAGAAAAACAGGACAAACTACATTAAAACCATGAACGCAGCCCACCTCTAAAACAGAGAAAAGTGTACATGGAGTTGGCCACTGCGATTGCCTTTCTGTGATGTTTGGAATGTGAATGTGAGTTTAACAAGATAAGCATTTTCCTTCCTCAAAAAAAAAAAAAAAATTAAAAAAAAAGGAAAAATCATAACTGACCTTCCACAAAAGTCTCTGAAGCCATTTTAAGCTGTGAACTGACTTTAGAGACAGTGGTACTTTGTGATCATATACCCTCTGCATTACACTGGTTCCTCCAGTGCAGCGTAGGAAGGGGCATTTGAGATCTGGAATAACAGGAACATGCACACTGAGCAGCATTCCTCTCAGCAGCAGCAACCCCTGATGAGTGTATGTCTGTCCAGGCTGTCAACACTTCTGGTTGTCTTTCAGATCAAAAACCAGGAGTAGAGGAGGGTCAGTACCTCGGGGAGTTTTGCCTGTAAATGGATGTGCTGTATATCTGCATGGCTCTGCTGCATGTGAAATGGGAAAGTTTGACATCCCAACTGGTGCTGAGGGCAGGACGTGGGGAGAAGGAGGAGAATTTATCAGATGTGACCCTTTCTTTCTCAATCAGCATAAATCCATGCCTGATTTTTTTGACCAAGCAACCTCCTTTAGTGAGTTGTTGGATTTCTAATAAAAGTGAGACTGAAAATGTATACTTGGGTGTCAGTTGTCAAACTGCACTGATCTCCTTCACATATTATTTCAATATTTTTTTGTAAAAGTGGTGCCTTTTGTTCTAAGTTCTCATAATATATTAGATGGCTGTCTCTGCAAAATGACCATGGTGGTTAATTATTTTGGGTAGACCCTCATTAGGAACATTTATCTTTCATTTTCAGACCCAGACTGAAAATTAGTGAAATAACAATTGGTCGTAAACCCACCAGATATTGTTCAAAATTTATTGTTGCATTCAATGACTAAATAAAATCTCAAACCATGCATTTGACCAGTATTGATACATTCAGGACATCTGCAAATTTTTGCCACTGTTTGTCACCAACAAAAATTGCTATTTCACTGCCATGGCACCTCTCCAGTTAGGAAAATATAAGGTCTAAAGTGATATTTTATAACACCATAAGTGCTACTAGTATCATTACACGCAGAATCTTTCCTGTCACATGTCAACCAAGTTCTCATAATTTAACATTTACTATGGGTCAGCAACAATCAATGAGTATTGTGATTTTCTTTATGAATGTCATACCTTTGTGATAAGCACAAATATTTTTAGATTAATTACACTCTAGAATTATAAATACATTTGGGATTGATGTTTTGTGGTACCAGTTACATTGTCATCTCTTATCTTACACAGACCTGATAACTGTTTTTACTTGTAGTTCCACTAATGTAACAGGGAAACTTGAACTCAAAGAAGTGTTTGAAATAGATAGCAAAGCAAGTCGAAGAGTCTTGAACAATTCCAAGAAAAATATTTTTCTTATAGTTAGTTACTTTCAGGGTCTTAATGAAAAAAACCTGCACAGAAGCAGGAGAATTTCCCTGCAGTTTACCCAGCATAAAGGAAATGGAGACCAGAAGAAGTAAATTAATTGTACTGTAATTCTTGGTTTGAAATCTAATGAGCAGCATTTACAGTTTAGTCAGTTTGGGTTGGAGGTTTTTGTTTCTCTGTTTGTTTCTTTGCTTGTTTGAGTCTTTTTCCCAGAGAATTACTGTCTTTTCAGGGTGTTTTGTGGAGAAAGCATTCATAATTCTTTGGGTTTTTCTAAGTGGGCAGAATTTCCACCTTGAGGTGCATTATCCTTTCTTACTTTTTCAAATGGATGTCCAGCTAGATTTCTAATTGCTTAGAAAATTTGGGATTAATTTAATTATTTTTACTTCTAAACTGATCTTAATAATTACATACTAGACCCTTTCATGAAGTGTCCAACTTTCCTTGTGTACTTCAGATATCTTAAAATATTCAGGTGGAGAGACTTTTACCGAAAGTGAACAAGAAAAGTTTTGTGGAAAACTCTGAAAGATTATCATCTCAAGTGTTATCCCTCTTGGAATAAATACTTTATGTTGTACGACAAGTTCATTTTCTGGATAAAAACATTAAGAGAACAAAGCTGTGTGGGTTTTGTTATTAATAGTATGTGTGGCACCAGCTTATAAATGAGGATTTTTGTGAATTGTTATAATTCTGCCAAAACCTCTGGGTTTTTTTGCCCTGTAAGTGAGGGCTTGTTTTGAACCATTCCTAGATAATGTTGCCATGAAGTACTGCAATAAGAATATCTAGAAAGATGTAACAGCTACAGTGTTCCATCCATTACCTCAGCAGCAGATTTTTGTAGGCAGTAATGCTTGTTAAGTGGAGCAATGGGAATGATGGATCTGCAGGCTCAAGGAGGTTAATGTTGACAATGAGCAATTATTATTTTTGACAAGAATACCAAAGGGTTTCAAGATGAGTCTTCTAACTGAAAGCAGATTATGACTTCAGTTTTATTACTAAATGTCAAGCATAGATGTCAAGCATAAAAACGTGTGATATAGAGGAAGATCATTTTTACTATAGTAAGAGACAAAGCAGGGATCGAATGATGGCCTTTCTTGTGGGTTTTTTTTTAAGTTACCCACAGGAAGAAGGAGGCAGAGTCCCCAGCATCTTAAAAAGGGAAATGGGGGGAAGAAAACATCCGGAGAGGACACTTTCCTACAGATAAAAAAACCGAGAGAAAAAAAGCACAATATGATTTTAATGAAGTCAATATTTGCGGATGTCTGTGGGTACTGGTGTGTGACTTCCGTGTCTTTCTTGTAGATAGAGAGTAATAGTAGGGGGGTGGGACAATGAGCCTCAATAACCTTCCAGAGAGCAGTTCTCTGTCTGACAGATAATCACAGCTACAAGGGATTTTTCTGTTTGGTCTTTAGATGAGATATTTTCCCCTCTGGCCTGTTGGTATGTGTTGCAGTCTTGATCTTAGACATGCTGGTCTTTGTCAGAGCTATTATTCAGACCACACTCCTCTGATGAAAGACAGAAAATATTTATTAGAGGCAGCTCCACCTCTCATTTGTTTTATGTGTGGCTGTGTCAATAGCTGGTAAGTTTAGTTTCTGCTGAGATTTAAGACTTGAGCAGGGCTCCGTATTTATCACAATCACTGGGACACCAAAGGCACTTCTGATCAAAATACTTGAAGTGAAATAATCTAGAACTGCATGAACATTTGAATTTATAACCAAATGTCATTGCTGACCGTAGATGTAGAATGAGGGGCAAGTAGGCTCCATTGTTAAAAGAGCCCTTGCAGTTGTTAAAAGGCGTTGCTTTGTTACTTGTTTAACTTATCTTTACATGGAAGGGAAGTCATCTATGTTTTTCTGTGGGTGGATTTGACCAATTAAATGTTGCAAGAAGTCAGGGACATAACAAAAGCCAGTGTTAGAACTTTGAATAGATTAAATTGGATATGCCCGAGACTGTTGACAGTTTTTGATTCCATTCCATTACTCTACTGGAGACACCAAATATCTTCTTTCCTGTCTTTTTTCTTTTTTTTTCTTTTTTTTCCCCCCACTAAACAAATGAACACAGAGTATATAAAAATTCCTTTCACATAATCAGCAATTGTTCTGATATTTAAAGACATATTTCCTAACCATGAAAAATAAAACCAAATTGCTAAAGCAAGCCAGAAAAACAGAGATGGCATCTTATAGACACAAGCATTTCTACTGAAGCTGAGTTTTTTGAAATTGCAAGAGTTAATGTAATATGTACCAAGGATGCTAGACTCATCATGAATGCTTTCTTGGAAAATCAAGTTACTTTCACACTGATTGAGTTAGTTTTTAAAGTACAGCAGGTATACTGTGACAAAGAGAACAGGCAGTTTTCAGATAACTCTTTCATCTACAGACACGTAGGATCTGAGACATCTCTCAGTTGTTCTTTCAGAGGTCTTATGTCAGAAATTATCACAGTAGGACCCTTTAATCCCAGAAATACACCATACATGGAATCTCAGGATCTTTAAGTTTGGAAATGACCTCAAAGATTGTCAAGTCCAGCCTTTGACCAGTCCCTGAGCAGCCCTTTTCAATGCTTAAATATCCTTTCTAGGAAGGAGTTCTTCCTGATTTTCATCCTAAACCTCCCCTGGTGAAGCTTGTTGGTCTGATGTTTCTAGAACCCCACGAGAAGGACCTAAAATGTGCCCCACCCTAGACCATAATCTACCCAAACATGCTTCTATTTTAACACTAAGCAATGAAACCTTCATCTCCCAGAAAACATAGCTGCCAAGAAAATAAATGGTGCCAGTTTCTCCAGGGCTCAAATCAGATTTAAAAATGTCAATGTGAGGGGAATTTCAGGAGATGCATTGACTGGTGTTATTGAGACTTTGTTTAAAAGTGTTCATGTACTGTGCAAAAAAAAAAAAAAAAAAAAATCTGATTTTGTGACCCCATTAGCTAATAAATATCTGTTATGCTCCTTGCATGCTGATTTATCTGGTCCTTCCTTGCAAAGGACGTTCAGCACTGTCCTCTTACCTTTGCTTCATCCTCAGCCTGCTAATCCATCTTCTCTAGCAATGCCTGTATACTGGGTAGACTGGAATGTGGACTGTATTTTCAAATGCTAGATGATGTTTAAAAATCCAGCTCACAGGGATTCAATATTTGTAGAGGGATACTTGGTTTCCAAACTGGAAAGCAAGAGGTAAGATATTGTCTGTTGTTCATTGACCAGAAACAAAAAAGTAAAAAACACTCTGATTTTTCAGTGTGGAAGGTGGTTAGATATCTTTGGTTCTTCCTAGATACTGTAGTCTTGATTGATGTCTCAAAGACATCTCAGAGATTATCTGCTTGGAAGTTTCTGCTTAGAATATAAAGAGTATTTTCGAGTTTTTCCATCTCTTGTCATGTGGAGCATACTCTTGCCAGGCAGATCAGACTTTAGATATTTAGTGTTTAGGTGTTTCAGTGTCATGTTTCTCAGTTTTTAGGACTTTGCAGAAGGCTCTTAACAGGATTCAATGGTTTCATTTTCAGAGGAAAATGGCAAGGATCAACTGAGGGGTTTCAGAAGAGTATGATCTCATTTAAATGAAGGCAGAATAATGGGATGGGTCTGTCTTTCTCAGATAGGAAAACAGAGGAAGAATGAATTTTGCTGCAGTCTCTGGCTAAGGGGGCATATTTTACTCTGTGTTTGGATAGTGAAAGGTCAGTTTGGGCAGGCTCTGGAGAGTCTCATTGGAGGTGATTCCAAATTCCTGATTATCCTAAAGATCATTTCAAGAGGGCATACTACTTGGTAAAACTAAATGGAATAAATTCCCCAGATCTGAATGCTGTGGACTTTTTAGCCTATGCCCAACAGTCCATTTCATGAGAAAGCAGTGTAATATTGGATAAATCCCTTAGTTTTTGAAACAATAACGTTTCCTGTTTCTTTTCCCTCAGCACACATCCACGTGCGTGTGCGCATGCACAGGCACAGACAACACAGACATATTTATCTGTCTATATATAATCTTCAGCGGAAGCTCTTGTACAGGGGAAATCCTGGGAATAATTAAGGAAAGGATACTGCATGCTCCAGCAGACGGAATACATTTTTTTCATTTAAAACAGGGCATTTTTTTTTCTCTTTACCACCAACTTGCTGCAATTAGGAGGTTGTTGGAGAGATATCAATTGAGATTTGGGAACTGTTTTTTCTGGGAATGTTTTGAATTAAAATCTAATTGGTAGCTTTCTTTGATAACTATTTTATTGTTGGGTGCAGCTAAATGGAAATCAACCACAAAGGGAACTCAATTTTGTTTGTCGTTAATTTTAACTTGATTTCACAAATGATTTACATATATGATATTTTCCCTATTTGTTCTGCATCATTCCTGAGCAGCATTTAGACTGATGTAGTGTCATTTTCCCATTTATTTATGTTACTTTAAAATATCCTGCGTTACTTCAAGAACAGCTATTGGCAAAATGGTGAAGGAATAAGTGGACCAAAGTGATATTTCCTGCAGTTTGTGAAAAACTGGAATTAGCAACCCTGAGGACTAAATTTCACTGGTTTACCCAAGACACGTTTGGGTGTTGTGAACAAAGGAAAGTAAACCTGCACTGCAAATATATTATCATGACAAAGATAATATATTTTGGAGAGATCAAATTGCACAGTAACAATGTGAAAAGTTAAGGGTCAACTGCGTGCTCAGGTTACCCCAGTTAAACACATTACCAGGAGGATGGGAACTGAACCATGGACACATGTGAGCACTAAACAAATGTAAATATGACCTAAATCCATGGACCATATGAAAAAGGTGGAGGATATTTGCAAATTAGCACTGGAAAGATTAATGCATAATTTTATGAAGGGGAGATGGATTGCAAGCATGACAGCAGAGGTGTAATTTTGCTAACAATGAATGCCAAATAACCTGGGCGTGCATGACCCCAGCCAAAACACACTTGTCCGAGTCCAATTGACTCTATGGACTTTGGACCTTGCCCATGGAATGCAAGAGAAAACAGCCACTTTTGGAGGCCAAAATCCTTACAAGGGAAACACAGTTGATATATTCTTGGAATTAATTAAGGCTGTCATTAATACCAGACAAAGGCAGGTATATAAGTGTTCACTCACTGTGAAAATACATATATTGAAAGCTCTTTCTCTTGAAAATTGAGTTAACAGGCAAAAATACAAGAGGGGTTTCTCTGAGTGTTTGCAGCTGAAATGCAGTTCTACTTAGCAGTAAAGAGAAGGATAACATCTTGCTAAATTGTTGTATGGGGGACCCTAACATTCCCCCTCCTGATTGATTTAGGCATAAAATAGTGTTCCTGTAATGGGGCATGACAGCTGCAGAGATGTACCTTTCCCAGGAGTGCCTAAGCAGGATCCCAGTCCCTCTGCCCAGAGCACTCCATCAATACAGGAAATCTGGCAGGAAGTGGAGATGACTCCATGCACTGCAGTCTCTTAAGTAACAAACCATCCACACCTCCACTGCCCCAGTGTTGTGCATGGTGCTGCCTGAAAACCTGTTTATAATTGTAGTTTGGTTCCTGCTGTCATAGACTTCTGGCTCTGCAAGACATTAATTCAAGTTAGGTTGTCCCCCTGCTTTGTTTGGTGTTACGGGCATCGTAGTTCCACTCCAAAAAAAACCTGTTTGTATAAAAAGGCAATCTCTTCTCAGAAAATGTGACCTGCAAGTGCTTTAAGTTGAAGATGTTATGGACTCTTGTGACTCAGATATTTCTCAAAATCTTTTTAACTGTGGTTGCATTGCAAAGAAGGATTTGATTTATATGTCTTCTAGGCACTGTCAGTATACAAGGCTTATATACATGAAACTAAGGCTAAAAGTTGGCCATGAAAATGAGGCTAAAAGTTGACCATGAAATTTTCTTTTACATTTTTAATACTGATAGTAATGTATAAGAAAAGAGACAAGTGGTTTGAAAATAAAGTCTTTTCACTTCTTAAATAAGGAGCTATAATTGGCAAATTGCTGTGAGACTGTAACTATGAACAGCAGTCATATGGTTTTTATACTTCTCAGATGGAAATTATACATATCAATGTTGCCTTGCATTAACTTTAAAAATATTTGTCTTTTACAAAATATTTTTTCAGGATGTTTAATTAAATTGAAATGGATTTGATCCAAGAAAAGAGATTCCTTTGATAGTTTTATGAATTCCTCACTGTGAACTTCAGAATTAGGAAGATCTTGAGAGCTTTGAAATTGGCATTTAAGTTGCATTGACATATGATTTTTTGCTAATTTTGCCTGTGCTTAGGAAACACTTTGCCAGTGTTTCCTGGCAACTACCTTTGTTCATTCAGTGCCTCTTTTGCTATTGTACCAGTATAATCCCAGGTTAGAAAGGCAGTATTTGGTTAAAAGGGTCACACTGCCTATGTGTCTGGGTTCTTCCCATTTCTTTCTGAATGGAGGTTATCTGTTCCCAGGAGGGTGTGATAAGTGTACATCTGTATATTTTCTTGTGGAAAGGTTCCACTTAGGTGGCAAAACCTGGATGCCTTTGTTGTAGGAGATTGCACTCAGCAGAGAAAGGCCATGGGACAGGAGGTTCCCCCTGAGATTTCTGTCTTTAGACTGCCTGGCAACTCAGACAGTTATGGCCACAGTATGAATAATTCTGGAAATGCACACAGATGCCAGGAACCTGATGGGATATAGCTGCATCTTTTAATCAAGAGCATTGCTGACCATTTGGTCAGGAATTAGAAAGCAAAGACATTTTGAAATAACATTTGAAAAGATAAAAAATAATCAGTTTTTGGGTAGCTTTGGCCACCTGAGTTCTGTTCTAGAAGTCTGAGTAATGTTCTTTAAGCCATTTTACCTTGGTCTGTGAAAGAAAAATCAGGACAGACATCACATTCTGTACAGCTGATGGTTCCACACTTCTGAAAAACTCTGTAAAGGGTAGAAAGGATTCAATGTTGCAAAGCTTTATCACTGAGAGCTTTTTAGAAAGAGAGGGAAAGTCATTAACAGACCCACAAATCCCTCTCTGTGTGTGAGGGATGGACAAAATCTCCATGGAAGGATTTACCTGGGATTGATAAGTAATCACTGATGGTTGGGATGTCAGAAGGTTTTTTTCTTTTTTCTCCTCACTGTGCCATATTTACCAGATCAGACATGAAGCTTGGTTTGCTATCATGCTTCCTTCCACCAGGGAGTGCCAACTAAACAGCCTGTGTTCTGCTGCATGGGGATACTACAGTAGTGGAGTGTATAAAATATACACTTAACCCTGAGTGCTTCTCTTCTCGATTCATTTATGAAAGCAGATTTTAAGGGCAGTAAAATAATATTGAGCATGCACATGACAGGGGAAAAAAAATTCTGTATCCAGAGTATTTTTAAGTAAAGGGCTTTTAGAAAATCTGTGCAGACATGCTGGCTTTTTACCTCCTCTTGTTTTAACCTATGACTGATTCATCAGTTGAAGTGTAAAGAAACAGATCTTCTTATGGTAATTGATTCTCAGGGGCTATTAGTGTAAACGTAAATGCTCAACATAGATGTTACGTAGGTGGGTGATAGAGGGAAAACATAAATTGTCAGCAATATAAGGCAGTCTGTTCATACCATAGGGTGAGAAAGTGAAGAATGTTAGAAATCAGAGACTCAGAAATACCTCCCAGAGTTGGCTGTCAGTGCAGTCTCCCATTGTGAGTAATTATAAGAAACATACTGTGCAAGAGTCAATTCTGGTCCTTCAGCTCAACAGGCAAAACACTTACATATAACAGAGATTTCAGGTAAGATCTACAAAAGAGCTTAGAAGAGTTAAACACCTGGCTACCACTGATATTCTAAGGGATACAGGACCTAAATTTTTGGTATTCCTGAAAACTGTTTAAAGTTTTTATTCTTCTGTAGCCCTGGACTAGGAATTCATTTATCTTCAAAGCAGGTGTGATTTTTAAACCACAAAAAATAGGAGTAGAGAATGGATTAAAAGCCCAAAATATTATTCTAGCTGACCTAGGCCAGAAAATGTGGTAAGGTTAACTTCAAATTGCTAGGAAAAAATGATTAAAACTGTTGGTTCTTTTCTTCAAAAAGACGGGTGTCTTTTTTGGTTTTGAACTCTCAGAGTTTGTGCTTTTCACACCTTTGGAAGTCTAAGTTTTATAACATACTTTATTTTTTTATTTCTTTTTAAACAAAGATTAAGATTTTATATCATTGTATTCCTTCAGAAATCAGATCTTCCAGGGAAGCAACAAATAAATTTTAGGAGTTGTGATAAAATTAGAAGACTGAATCATATTGCATTTATCTAAACAGCCTGGGGAATATAATCTGCATTGTTGCTGTGTGTATGAGCTTCTCCTGTGTGGATGGTGACTGCATGAGGGCACCCTCCTGTCCCCAGGGCCCACTGGGAATGCTCCATGGGCACTTTGTGACACAGGCCATGCCAGGGTGAATGGGCTCACCAGGGGGGAACAAGAGGAAACAATCTTTTAAAACTGTCTTCCCCATCTTGCATACAATTCCAGTCCTCTTCAGGAGGACCCTCAGGCAAAACTCTTAGGCACTACAGGATCAAACCTGCACTTAGTAGGAGACGTTTTCCTCCCTTATTAATTGTGAAGTGTCAGTTCCCAGCAGCAAGCACATTCTAGTATCTGCCTTTTTATGAAGATGTGAGAACCACAAGAAATCTGGGATTCTAAATTCTTTTCAGATCCTTTATACAAAAAAAAAAGTCCAGATGTCGCACAAAACATTTAAAGAACTTTATTTGAAAAACATTTTCTTTCTAAATGGAAGTTTATGCAGAGTACAATTAAACATGTTTTTCTAACTAAACATCCTAGTTTGTATCTTGTGGCAGGGAAAAATAAATATGTAAAAATAAAAACCATCTGAGACTTTGCAGTGAAATGTGGTGTGCCAGCTTGAATCAGCTCCCCCCAATGAAAAGACATGCCTTTTCCCCTGCTGGAATCCCAGATTCCTGGATCTGCCCCCAGGACCAAAGTCTTCAGGCTGAAGACTCAGCCCTGCATTTGAGAGGGAATTCATCTCACGTTTCTCAAATTCTGCTGGTTTCTCTACTCTTGCAAATTGTGCCATGCCAATCCAATTGTGTCTGTGAAAGTACCAAATGAAAATTTTCGTGTGTCCAGTAATGTCAAGGGGCAACTTTCATATCTGAACTTTGGTTTCTGTGTATTTACCTCAGGACACAATATGTTTTGCTGGCTTTCTGCGACAGGTGCCTCTCTAAAAGCCAGGCTTCTCAGGAGTGCTTTCACCTCTCTTTTAAAGACAGTTTCCAATTCTCCAGTTCTGAGGGACTTTCCCCAGCCTTTCCATGTCCTTGAAAATAATAATTTCTGGATTGGAGATTACCCTGACTTGTTTTAGAATAACTTTAGGTGAATTTTCCATCAGGGCTTGCACTGCTTCTAAATCCTCTGAACCCACTTTAACTCATGTGTTCACATTGCAAATTCTACACATATTAAAATGAAAAATCTAGCTGTGCAGCTAAACTTTTTGATGAGAAGGAATTAAAAAGGGAAGAAAACACCTTAGTCTTTTCCATGACACCTACTTTCTTTTTTTGTTTTTGTGTTCAGCAATGGATATTTCCTTCTTTCTTTCTTTCTTCATTAATCGTGAATCAACATTTTCTATCCTAATCACCTTTTTTTGTTTTGATACTGACAAGACATTTTGTACTTCAACTTTTTCTTATCTAAACCTCGCATATCAATCTGTTTGCAGTCTTTATTTTCTTTTGACTTATACCATAAAGGTCTTGAAGCTTTTATATTAGTTTGTTTCATTTCCTTTTTCATCTCAATTGAGACAGATGGCAAGTATGCCTTTAATGGTGTAACCACCACTTTCTCCAAAGTCCTATTTTTCATACAATTTATTGAATCTCTTTATAAGAATCTATTTTCCAGATCCCTCAGTTGCTTTGCTGTCCAGCTCCTGTCATTCCTACCATCTTTTTTTTTTCCTTGCATACTTGAACTCTTTTGGTTTTCTATCACATCTGGAGCTTTTCTCTCCACTTTCTGAAACATGTCTATGTTACATGGCAGAGGGACCTGCTTCTACCCTGCCTTTTTACCACAGAGGTTGAATAAATAAACTCATCTCCAGTCCCTTTTTCCTTCCTTATTGCCACAGTCCATTTTTTCTTTTTTTGTAATTCCCTTTTAACCTCCAGGATCATATTTATAGCAATAGATGGATTTTTATCATCACCTTATTTCAAGCCTTGTTTGAAAATTTTCTAACTAGACTAACAAGCCAATGCCTTTGGATGAATTTCCTGGGTTGTCATGGCAGACAGTTTGAGGAACAGAGCTATAGAAGATAAAAGCCCTGGTGTTGATATGATATGTGGCGTAAGGCCTTCATCTCTTTTTCTGCTCATTCTTCTGGAAATCACTGGAAGAACAAAAGTTTTTATAAGGATGAAAAAGTTCAGGCTGCTCAGGCCCAAGTGTGTATAGCTGCCCTCTACAGTATCACAGTGAGTGAGTGAGTGAGTGAGTGAGTGAGTGAGTGAGTGAGACAACTTCTTAACCAAGCTTGACTAAAAATGATTTATAAAAGAACCTAGAAAAAGGTTTCAAGAGGCAGGTATTGCCACTCCTGAACTCTTTCTGTGATGATAACCAAATATATATAGAAATAACACAATCTAAAGTACAGTGTAAATGCCTTTTCCACCTGCCAAGGGTTTTACGGAGGGGCAATCTCTTCCTTTGGACCACACCTGGAAAATTCACATAGAGCAAATTTTGGGTATACTTTTGTTTTAGCTTTAGTAGTGGATATATTTCCACAATCAGGCACTCTTTAATTTAGCCATAACTTGTTGTCACATTAAAAAGTTTTGTGCATTAGTATTACCTGTGAGTCATCTGGTATATGATGACAATGACAGTGGGAAGGTTTTGTTAAGACCATCAGTTTGACTGGATTGAAATCTTGTAAAGATCACTTGATTTCTCCCAGTGTAGGGCTGGATGCAGCTGTAATTTTTTCAATCTGCTGAGAAACACACTCTGAATTCACAAATGATCATCAAGATGGAAGTGTATTTTATTTCAGCAAAATTTCTTTATGTAACACAAACAGTGGAAAAGAGTTTTAAGCAGTTAGGAAAATTTAAATATGCATCATGTCTCTCATAGATTATTAATGTATCGATCTGATGGGAAACCACTTTGTTCTATCTTAACTCCTCTACACTTTAGTTTTCATTAGAACCCCTCTTATCATAACAACAGTATTTTTATATTTAGTTCCTGAGATGGTGTGGAGAGAATGTAAGTACAGACATACACATGCAGTTCCAGTTTCTTTGTCAATTCTTTTTCAATCTTATTTGCATTCAAGTTGTCTTTCTTTTCAAACATCTCTTGTACAACCAATGCTTTCTTTTATTGGATTCTATTGTGCTGTCAAGCCTGGTTTAAAATACAGTAATCTCATAGATACTTACAATTATGAATATCTTCTGAATTCACAAACATATTAAAGATGCGTAGGTAGAAAATTAGCTGAGAATCCCTACAAACTGCACTTAGAGTAAATATCCTCCTTTTAGAGAAGTAGGATGCCTTTAAAAGCCAACAGTTGTTTTGGAAATACTTTGTCACATTTATGAAGCACTGCATCACATTTATGGCTCACAGTGTCATGATAAGTTGTCCAAAGTGCCTGTCAGTTTGCTTCACAAACTGAAAAAAATGGGCAGCTCAGAAAGATTACCCTAAAGAGAAACAAGCAATCTTCAGAGGTTAGCATATTTTTCCTTTTTCCATGAGACCCAAGCAATGTCATTAAACTTTGTGTTTCTCTTGTTTAATTTTTTTTAGTGTAATTTATTGGAAATGGACTATTTTAATTTTTAATGGAAATAGACTATTTTATTTTTTAACCTTGAAAAGTTATAAATAAAGGCATTTTAAAAAGTAAATAAATTTTAGGAGCATTTTTAAAACACGCAGCTGTTCTAACACAAGAGATCCTAGTTAGATTTTTTTTTTAATACAAACCACAAAGAGGTCAAAGAACCCAGATTTTTTTTTTTTATTACTCATTCACATTTAATGCAAATTCCAACAATACATTCATTCTATTTCTTTAGGCAACTTCAGAGTGCCAGCAGGTAATTGAGTAATCTGAGCCAATGCTGCTTATGTCAGGAGCCTGAAAAAGTACCCTGAGCATGATATTTGGAGCTGACTTATCCTATACTCCTGTCTCAAAACTAAGATGAAACTGTTCAAAATATAACAAACAATAAGAAAAGTTCTAATAAACTCATTTTCTTCCTAAAGATTTTGTCATTGTGAACCCTCCAAAAGAATTTATTTTGATTTGTCCCAAACATTGTTAATGTGTACCACAAACTGAGTAAAATAGGCAACAAGATGGCATTTCACAGCCTCAAGAAAACATAACCTTGGGACTATTAGCTCCCAGAATCAGGCCTCTGCTTTGTATTTTGTTATTGGAAAAGAAGACTCTATCTTCAGGGTTGAAAAAGGCATTTAATAATAGGCTCCACCATGAGAAATTAGACAGGAGAAAAATAGTGATCTCTGTGGCAATGCTAGCTCAGAGAATTTTGATGTGAGAATTATTCCTCCTTTATCTGGTAGCATGTCAGAGTAATGATTCCATCAACAATAAACTTTGTTTTACTATTGTTTGCCAAGTCAAATAAAAAGATAAAAGGAAGCTTGTCTCACAGGGTAGGAATAAGAGAGGTCAGAGTTTTAGTAGCAAAGACTAACAATTTAATTTCCTGAAAGAGGGCTTCAACTTTCTCATTTCAGACTTATGCTTTTCTAGAGTGTGTCCATTATGGATGCTTGTGGTATGGCCACCCCTGACAACTTCTGCATTTTCAGCTCTTTTCCACCCCAAAAATACTGTTTATTATCATTTCAGAACATGTGAATCAGTTCCTGCTTTAAGATGTGGATTTTATCTGAGGACACTGCCTCACCCTGGCACTCCAGTGGGATACATGAAGTGGCTGGGTTTTGGAATTTCTTATGCTGCTTCACTCATCAGTTTAGGGCCCTTGCTATCAATATCTGTTTTATTCCTAGAAGGGAATGTAATGAAATGTTTTCTATACAAGGCAGGTTGAGATATGACCCCCTTTTGCATGCCCGTGTGCCAAATTAGGGACCAGTGATAAATCCGGGGAGAACTTCCCACAAGGAAAAGAAGAGGAAGGAAAAGGACCTAGGAAAGGTCATTTAGCCAAAAGCACAAAGAAGCAGGAGTTGTCTTTGGGGCTTTCCTGGTGCCAGCCTCTTCCATAGAAGGGGTAACAACACAGAATGTTTTACTACATATACGAAGCCTTTTGGGTCTGGCTCGCCAGTTTCAAAGACCCTGGCACAATTAGCGCCTAAGTCTGGAACTGCTCTTGGAGCACTCTGTGGTCACCCTGCTCTGCCCTCTCTCCTGGCCCTCGCCGTGCCCTCCTGCTCTGTATTTACATGCACCTGTCTCCCCGTTAACACCTCGTTAAGGCACACACCTGCTGTGGTTTCGCTTAAACCCGCTGCACCGCTGCCATTAACCCTGTGTGTTTCATTACGAGGCATTCAGCACAATGGGAGCACTGAGCAAGGCTCACTAATGAGCCACGCAGCCAACAAAAATTGGATTTGTTCGGGTGACTCCTTTTGGTTCAATTTCTTCATACCCCCCTTGTTTAATAATTGATTATGTATTAAATATATTTGCAGGGGAAAAAAAAAATCCGTAAGTGCACGTGCATTAAATTCAGCTGAAACGGCAAAGTTTTGAGACAAAATACTAATGGATAGAAATCAACTACACATTATTAGTGGTAAGAACGGTAACAGTGAAAAAACACAGCTTCAGGGCTTAGAAGACCTTACTACTATTCCAAAGTTTGTAAAACATCTGCAGATCCACCAGCAAGTTGTATCCCCTATCTGTGCTATTTCTAAAGTGTAACATATATGTATATATATATGCCAGGATATGCATACACACCTCATCAAAAAAAGAAATGCAAGGCAAAACACAAAGCTCTACAGTATCAACTGTGCTGAAACAGAATCCAAAGAAGAGAGTTCATTACTATTTGTAGCAAAAGCAAACTGTCAGGGGAGCAGCTAGTGTGATTGATATAAAGATCAGAATCAAAAATGTCGTGGCAATTTCTCCAGCAGTGGCACTGACTTTGTTTCAAAATCTTCAATTGCAGTGTGGCTTGATTAGGAAAATAAACTAGATAAGCAAACATGGCAGGTGATTGCTCCCTAACTGTGTAATCAAGAAATACCACAATCCATTATTTGATCATAATTCTATGGATCTGACACAAGGAAAATATAAGCTCTGAGGCTTATTTAGCATCAAAAGTTCACCTTCCTGTTAAACAGCTAAATAAAGCTATTAAATTAGCAACTTTAATAGCATAGTAAGAGGCACCCCCAGATGTATCCATACATTTGATCAATGATTTGCTGCAAATGGCATTACAGATCAGTATTTCTTACTAAACACTCATATGGAAGGGTAATTTGCTGTGTAATTGCTTTTCATCACTTCTTTATCATGGACTGTTGCTTTCCTTGGTCCAATCTCTGATACTTACACCACAGAAGACACAAGGGTTGCTCTTTCAAATTTCATAGTGCTTATATAGCTTAGTAACATGGGTCTGTGTATATACATGAACTTACTCTGCAGGGAAACTTAGATCTCTATGTCACGTGCATTGCAATTCCAATTGCAATTCTCATTTAAAGATGAACTTTAACATGAGGCCTAAATTTTACAGGGATCAGCTCAAAGAGATTAAAATTCCTGAAACTGTAACAAATTTAACATTTGCATTTAAATGCATGAGACACTCATTTGTTCCACTGTATCTTGATAACAATTTTCCCTTTGTAATCTTATTCTCTCATGGAAATCTCTTTTTATTCTTACTATTCACTTGACTGGCACCAATTTTGCTGGTGATCACAAATGTTTTTACAGCATCAAAATATACAGAAAAAACACCTTACTGTAGAGAAATGGTGGTTGTTCCTGTCCTTCTCATTCCAAATGCATACTTGGAATGGAGATGATAATCCTGGTAAATATTAAAAATACTGACGTGCAGTGTAAGGTGATCCACATATAAACCAACCCATTAAATCTAGCTGTAGAGTTTACACATTTCTTCAGCAGGCAAGCCCACCAATGGGGTGTTTTTAATAGGCATTGAAAGCTACACTTTATTATTCACAGAGTAGAACTGACATTGGACTTGATTCAGTAAGGAGCACTAACTGCATAAACAGATGTCAACTGCTATTTGGTCTGGTGGCCATGGACTGAAGAAATAAATGGAAAATCTAACAAGGAGCACAGAAGTAAAGACAGGGATCTTCTTCAAATGACAGGAGGATGAGCTTGCTAGCAAAGTGTCCAGCTCGGTATCCTTCAATGTACATCTGGAAAGAAGAAAATTTGGGGTCTATTTCTCTCTATACAGGAGAAATAGAACATTATTCATTAATATCAGTAGTGTTGAAGCGTTTCTGAGAAACACATCATCCTTGCTTCATAATTCATAGTCAGTATCCACTGATACTCACCAAAGAATTCTGTGTAGGTTGCCACACTCATTAGCTACCCAAAGCAGAAATAGAGCCCACTGAAGCCAATGGGAAAGGTTCTATTGAATTCTGACTAAAACTCTAGGCCTACCTACACTGGGCAACAGGGTCAGAGCCTGTTAGGTTGGCAGGAAAAATGTGCAATCCATTTGCTTCTGCTGGCAACTGTGTCTACATATGTTTTCTCTATCATAATCCCATATTCATATTAGTATGCAAACCTCTGCCTGACTACAGCAGCGAAGGTTGTGCCCCGTTCTACTAAATCTCTTATAAATATATGTTTAATGACAAAATATTCCCCAAGCTGCTTAGTCTTAGGCTTGTTCATTAATGCTGATACTTTCTTTTTCTTCTGTGATGGCAGAAAGAAATCACATACTAGGCACGATTATTGCATGTGGACCATTTTGTCCTGTATGGTGGAAAATTAATGCATAACCAACGAAATGTTGAGTGTCAGAAGCAGGGAAGGGAGTTGGACATTGTAGGTTAGCTGGTGGAGGAGACAGGCAGACAGAGCACGGTTTGGGGTGCACTTTCATGTTCTACCTGAGCCAGTGTAGCTCTTGCTGGTGCAGCAGCCCTGCTCTTGCCTCTCTCCATCTGCCCCAGCTGCAGGCTCTGTGCCCTCTCTTGTGTTGGACTGAGCTGCACGGTCTCCTGACTGCCCAGCAATTCAGTCCAAATGAGTGATTTAATTGCAAGTGATGGGAGGAGGGCAGGGGGAAATGAAAAAACAATAAAAATCACCAAGCTGGCAGTTGTATGACTTATGTTGCAGCCAATGTTATTTGACCTCACGCAAAAAAAGTGGAAGCCTGTTGGCTGGGAGCAGCCAAGAGAGTGGGGTGGTGCAGATCCATTCCTTTCAATAGCCACTCACAGCTACACCAGAGGAGGAGGAAACTGAAGCAACAGCCTTTTAGTTATGTTATAGGAGTAACAGCCTTCACAGCCCTGAAAAAACATTACAAAATCAGGTAGTTTAAAGAGAGCTTTAAAATCACTCACAGCCCCAAGTCTCATACAAGGGGAGCATAGACACTGAGAATTGCAGTCTTTTATTTCAGTCTTGCTCACTCCCTATGTCTGGAAGATCATGAGTCACTTAAAAGTCCATTGAATTCAGCAGAAGCTAATGACAGGCATATTATTGAGACTTAAAAGCTTTAAAGCTTACTCTTGCTATGAAATATTCTACTTGTAACCAAATATACTTATCATTATTGGGAATTATGTAAATAAAATCCAAACCACCTGTCAGACAGTTTTATACTGGGGAAATAGAGACTCAATTTAAACTGGCATTTTAGAATTTATGCAATTTAATAAAACAATATATTTCAGTTTTTCCGCTTTTGTCATTACAAAGCTTAAAGTCAGTTCCATGTGTGGCACCTACTTGCATTTCACTCATGGGTTTATTACAATGAGCATCGCTTTAAATTAAAACCTTCACATTTTCAAAGGAAAATAAATAGTTAATGGTTTCAGAATTATTATTCTTTTCTACACAATCCCATAAAAATTTGCCAATGAAAAAGCTAATAAACCAATGGCGAGACACTTACATATGCAAATACGTTTCCGTGAAAGAGTTAAAGTGCTTTATAATATAAATTTGCTTTCAGTGCCAATATAATTAGATTGTAACAAGCAAACCCCTGCAACATAACACAGTGAAAATTTGAAAATTTGATTCTCCCTGGCAAACAACCAAGTCCCTGCGTGTGCACAAACCTGACATTAATAAGCTACAAGAGATTACATGATTTAGAAAAGAAGCACTTGGTGTTACAAAATCAAATAATAGATCTCTAGGCTATAATTAGGAGAATTGGGATTCAACAATGAAGTCATAATAATGTAATTTAGCTGTAAGTAACAGAGCCATGGAGTCACATTAGGAGGTGTGATCACATCTTTCAGCAAAGCTCTGCTGTGTAGACTTATTGCTGTTCAGTTTAGTCTAGTACACAGCAACCTGTTGGCACAGAGCTCAGGCTGACAGCCTCTTGTTCTCTAGGTGCAGTATGGCAAAGTGCCACCCATGCATTTTTAATTCAGTCCTGTGACTTTTAAGTCAAAACAATAAAATTATATATACTGAGTGTAGAGTTGCCTGTGAATATTTGTATAAATTACTGCACAGCGTGGGTTTAGGGGCCATTTAAGAACAGATATATTAGAACAAAAAAATAAAAAGGCATAATAAACTGCTGAAGTGCAGCATTAGGTTTCTAGTAGGCTTGATGAACATGAACTGTTCAGCTACTTTATTCATCTATTACTGTGGCTAGGAAATTGCTCCTTATCTGCAACTTATTGCAACTGCAGTCCCTGGTCTCTTTAGCTCTATTCTTTACAGCCGTGCGGAGGGATTGCCTGCTCAGCCCTGGGTGCAGGTGTCACGCAGCCCATGGAAGTGGGTGACAAATGTCAGTGCAGGATGCACCTCTCCAGGTCCCTCAGCACCACAAACACAGCCCTGCAGGCTGCCAGGCACGGGAGGTGGCCGTGGCAGAGCGCCCAGCCGCGGGGAGGTGCCAGGGAAACTCCGGGCAGGCAGAGCGCAGCTGCTCACACTGCTGGTGACAGGACATCAATCCCAACCCCACAAGTTTTGGGAAGGCTATCCTTTGATTTAGGCTGTTACAGAGGGATACATCACACCAGCAGCCCCTCTGCTCCACCTCTGTCCTGCACAGCTAAGACTCTTTCTTTGGCCTATTATCAATTCAAGCTTATTTCAAACACTTTGACCACAACTGTCTCTTTGTCATTCACTTGTCTCAACTAATAAAAGTTGCACATTAATTTGTGCAACACATTATGTGCTTTATATATATATATTTTAAAATAGCACATTTATTTGTTGATTTTCTCTTTTAGGAGTTGGTGTCTAGTTAGAAGTGAAATCCTGCCCATTCAATCATTTATTAGCTGATAATTTCCTTCTATCCATGCACACCTCCTGGTGCTTATGTTCTCATCCTGGGGTTTTCTCATCCTCCCTGTCTCTCTCTGTGTCTCCTCCTGCTTCCCACAGGCCTCCTAGAAATGTCTGAACTAAACCCAGCTCCCTGATCTCAGTCCACAGCATGAGCAGGGCAACTCCAGCAGCCCAGCTTATGTCCAAACTTGAAATCCAACTTCACTCACAAAAGACACACACAGAACTTAGATTGCTTGTTGACTTCTGAGGTGTTTGAATCAACACTTGGTTTTGGGAAGAGGGATCTGGGGGGATTTATTTGCTACTTTTAAAATGTGTGGACTATCAACTTGTGCGGGAAACAGACATCAACTTTGCATCCATACTGCCAGAAAATTCAAACATGTTTGGAATAAAACTTTAAGATTGGTTGATTACTTCTTATGGTCTCACAAGCTAGGCCCTCTGGTCCAATGGTATTCCTATCTTTTGGAGAAATCCAAAAGCTTTTGCTTTCACTCAGTCTTTGGTGTAACATAAGCAGCCACCTGTTGCTCCTGTTAGTTCAATTTTATTTTTATTTGCAGTTTCTTCCAATTACTCTTTATTTTATTAGTTCTTTGTGCTTTAGCCATTTTTTGTTTTGATGACATTTTGATTTGTTTCAAACTGCCCTTTATTGTAATTTTCTTTGCCAAGCATGTTGATTTATGACTATTTCTTTTATTTCTTTTGTGCTTTAAATGATCTGTTTGTTTTATTTCTTTTATTTGCATAGCACTTACTTTTCATGACCTTTTTGTTTCTGCAGCTGCTGCTGCCTCTGGACTGCTAGTGTTTTTCTCTTACTTATCCACCAGGAAACCAAATCTCAGTGAAGACCAGTATTCAAACACAAAATCTTTTCTGATAGGTATTATTTTATTATTCCACAATCTCTTAAATGGGTTGTGAATTCTCAAAGTGTAGAATCTAAAATTGTTTCTTTTTTATAAAAAAGAAATATACTATAGGAACTCTGTATGTTCCTATCTAAAGATCACATCTGAGTAACCTCTTTTGGGCTGATCTAACATTTTGGCAGCTCTTCCAGGAGCAAAGACCTTTGTAATGGTGGCAGCATGAAGAACATTCTATTATCTTTAAATAGTCTGTCTACAACTTTTAGCAGAATCCTCATGACTAGTGTAAAATACTGTATGGACAGTTAAAAATGAATATACTTGCAGTTAGTGAAATGTCTCAAAGGAAATGTCATTTATGTTTAATCATGGCTAATGAGTGTGTGCACTACCTGGGAAGTGCATTTGCATATTGCATGCACATGGGATGAGTGTGTGTATCTGTGACTGCCCCTGACAATAAGCTGCGTGTGTCTATTTCTTTTATACATGCCCACTCATACATGTTCATATAAAAATTATACCTTGGTCATCTACGTTCTTTTAGTTTTTTATCTAGCTTGCTTTTATTCTACAGAAGCTGATTCTGCTTCTGATTTTTCCTTGCAAAATTATTGATATCAAGATTATTCCTGAAAAGGATTTTGTCATGTACAGTGGGGAAAAATAAAACCAAAAATAACCACCTTTCTTCTTTAAAAGCTGCTGTTACTATTCTTTTAACAACAATTAAATTCTCAACATTGAATTTAATTTCATTCCTCATTTTTATGGTGCTGTGTCACAAATTGACATTTTTCCAGGCAAACAGGATTATGTACCAAATCACTATCTTTTGTTTGCATGCTAGGTTGTTTGCAGTGACCTGTTGAATGATGCCTGCATTACCAATATGCTTCTTGGAATCCCTCCCTGCCCCCTTAAAAACTTTCTTATTGCGCCTTCCAGCATCAGTGTTTGCATTATTGTAAGTCTTTATGTGTCTAATATAAAATGTATATATTTATACATCTACACACACCTATAATGAGCCAAAACCAGAACAGCCTCTGCCTCAGCTTGTTTGCACATTATGCACATTCTAGGGAGTGAAATCTGAGTGCTGTTCAAAGAGAAAGCGTGTGACTTAGCCCAAGGGCAGAAAAAAGTCGTGTGCAACAGGTTACACGATTTTACATAACTTTAAGTGAAAAAAGAAGCACCTTGTGTCAATGGAGGAAATATTTTGGGATATTTATGTAATGAACTGAATGTTTTTCCTCACTGCTTCAAGCATGTACTTCAGTGTACTGCAGTACAGTAGATTGCTGTTTTCACCATAATTAATGCAGTCTTTTTCTCACCTTCCCTAATATAATCCATCACAAACACACACACACGCACACAAAAACAAAACAAAAAAAACTACCACACTGAAAGAGAGAGATCTTTTTATTCTTTTAAATTTGGTAGCTCGAATGCTCTCTTCATTTCAAGGGTTGGCATGAGAAAACTTTGAGCTAACCAGCCCTTGCCATTGGACTCATGAGGATCCTGAGAGCAAAGGTCCTACACCTTGATGAGGGCCAGCAGGATAGGGATGGAGAAGGTGGCACATTTTTAGCTGGTTTTTAGGCGTCTATTCCTGGGTCTTTCTCTGTCACTGGAGAAAATCTAGCAGTGGTGATTATGGTTCTTTGAACCATGAGCAGGATCCTGTCAGGGTCTTAGAAGAGCAGCAAGGGCTTCCAATTCCTGGTGTCCTGGAGAGAGCAGAGAGATGAATGTCACCAGCTCCTGCTGCATAGGAATAGGTCTGCAGAGCCAAAAAGAGCCTGCAAATTAGAAATAAAGACTGGTTTGGACACTCGGAGAAGTTGGGAACAGGGTGACTCTTGCCTTCATATCTCTCTAAAACCTCTGCTAACCTAAAATCTCTTAAGAAAACAAAGGAAAATAGAAAACCATTAAAGTAATTCCCATGTTTAGAATGTACAAGATCATTGGAGAGTAAATCGACACAACCTCTCTTTGCACTGTCCCTCTCTCTCCAGGTTCTATGTTCCACTTTTACAGGAGTACTTTTCTTTGTTGATTTTTTTCTATATGTACTCATTTGCTACATCCAAAGTCTAAAATTCTGCTTTCAATTTGATCATTATGCCATTTCCCAAATATATTTGTGGGGAATTGATGATTTCTGGGAGAAGTAGTTGTTTAAACTTTTTAAGCTGAATGTCAAAAAAAAAAGAAAAATTCAGGGGAACTCTCCAATAAAAGTAACCATGCCCCAGGAAGTGCAGCCATATTCCTAAGTTACAAAAGCATTGGTTTATTAGATAGATATAATTCATAACAGAAAAAAAAAAAAAAAGGTTTTGTTTCCAAGGCAGTATTTTAAAAGAAATCCATCTTCTAGCATATTGGACCTCACAGATTTTTATCAGTAGACTGTTATTACCAGTTTGGACAATTAGCAAAGACCTTCAGTAAATCTTAGAGGGAAGTTACACTGAACAGCAGCAGGGTATCAATATTTTTTACAATAATATCACACACTGACCCCACTAGTGAAGCCCACTATTTTATTTATTGAAGCCTGAACATTTTACAGAGTTCATCAGTGACACCAGGGATTCCAGGTTGAAGTCACAGCACACGGTGCTGTCAAGTGCCTTTCACCAAAGACTCAACACGAAGGCTGCTGTACACACATAGCTCAGATTCTGACCCTAGTATCCTCATCCCTGTCTCCCAAAAATGAGCTGAAAGACTTTAGATGGCACCAGTGTGGATCAGGCCTAAACACCTAATGCATGAGCTTGTGCTCATTTATGCCTCTGTCAGGCTGGGTACCTAGAGAAGATAAAACACATTTACTGCAACACAATTCTGCACTCCAATCTAGGGCTGCTACACCAAGAACACATCCTGAATGTGGAAATATCCTTATGCAAATCTCTGATTGTGTTCACTGCTGTTTTGCATTTGGGTTTTGTTTTTTTTTTTCAGCATAATAAGGGCTTCAGAACAGCAGTAAAGCTGCTGTAAAGCTAACTGAATTCCTATACCATTAGGCAAATTAATTTTACATATAAATTATTTAAATTTAATCTGTGATTAGTTCTCCATATGAGCAGTGATATCACTATAAAACAAGTATTTTCCTTTTTAGAGAATTGCAGCATGATAAATAAATGAATAAAGACACAGAAATGTATTCCAGCACATATGTTGAGACGCATTCTTATCAAAAATCTTGAAAATCACAATATTCCCTATGGTCCCCCTAGTCTGCATTAAAAATAACTAAAGACTGTAGTCATCACTTTTTTTTTTTTTCAAAACATGAAATGCATTTTATGCAACAATGCCTCAGATGAGACACAAACTCAACAGAGCTTACAAATATTAGACATTAGTTCTTTGCATAGCCTTGCTTCAGCTGACAGGCCCTACTGGCAAATGTAGATGCATCGAAACCCACTTTTTAGATTAAAATTCATGAAAGATATCTCACATTTTCATGGAAATGTCTATTGTTGGCTTTCTAGTAGTGGTGGGGGAGGAGGAAAGAGAGAAAAAAATTAAGAAATGTGGTAAGCAGTACTAGTCCATTTGCCTCAGAATAGCAAATAAGATTTTTTGTTCTTCTGTAATCAGTTGTAATACCTCATGTTGCAATCAGTAGTGTCTGTTTTGGCTCTTGATCACACCTCACCCTGATAAAAATGACATAATATTTGATGATTTTGGTGGTTGCTGCCCAGTTGTCTTTTGCATTAACAAGTCAAAATGTTTATTAGGGTGAAGATCCTTCCCTAAGACATCCAGGAACGAACAGGAATAAACAGATGAAAAAGCTAACATAACCAATCTAGTTTATGAATGGTCAGGAAGAAGTTCACTTTTAAAGTGCTAGTCTCATTCTGTTAGTCTCGTTCATGGTTACAAATCCTCTTTACAGCTCATTTTATTAATACCAGAAAAGTACTGACAGTAAATAGCCACACAGGAAACAGGTAAAATTAAAACCCCAAATCTCTAAATTTCTTCTAGGTTTTTATCAATAGCCTCAGAAGTCTGCTGAAGTGTTTTTGTGTTTGCAAACAGTAACAAACAGAAAAAAAATAGGGCTTGCATTTGCCCATTCATAGGCATATTCTGGTCTCTTTTTCAAGCAGGGTGTGATCCTATTAACTTGTTTAGTTGATAACCTCATATGACCCAACAAGTCCTCACAGAATGAATCCCAGGCTATATTTTTTTTTTGATTCCTCCTCTGTGCCAGTGATTTCCTGATTCCTTCTCCAGTCAAGCTGCCTTGCTCAAAAAAAACCAGGCTGAGTCAACTGTAAACCTATTACTTGTACATCTGCTTAACAAAGTATTGGAAGAGGATTGTTGGGATTTTTTTTCTCTGAGGAGGAGGGCTTGGGGTCAGACTGAGGTGCTAGGGATTTTTGTTTCAGGGTTTTTGTTTCTGTTTTTCAAATAAGGACTTAACAACAGTAATTTGAAAAAAGGAACCTGTTGAAATATAAAAAAAAAAAATTACTAACAGAGGTTAGCAGGAAAAAGAATATCTGTGCAATTCAAAGCCATCCTGCAAAGCATTTTTGCTATAGGCAATACATTTCTATCAGCAGAACTATTCCATAGTGGAAGCACTCACTCTGTAGCAGGCCTGTGAAATATGTGTGAAAGGATTTGAGACCTCATTGCCTCTGTAAACCTGTCTACAAGCAATAGACTAGTACCCTTTAGGTAATTTTTTATTTTCTAGAAGAAAAATCCAAGATTTGCCAGGAATTTTTTGAGCTGAAAATTAACATTTGAAAGGGACGAAATACTCACTCTTAGATGGAGAAATGATGGAGTGAGGTAAAACTACAATTTCAAGTATATTAAGTTTTACTTAATATTAAGTTTTACTATCGGGAACCTAAGAACATTTCTTGATTCCAATAGCCTAACTGAATTTTTGGACCTCTGGCCTGCCACTGCACAGAAAAGGTGTGAACTTTTCAGGCAAATCTCTCCATGACTGTGCTTCAAATCCAAAACTAATAGGGAAAAACCCTAGGAAGAACATTACGTGTCATCTAGAAGTCGACCTCTCTCAGGAGAGCAAAAGGATCCATTCAAAGGTCATAAATGTGTTTGTGTCTGTTAAGACAGCTAAGAGTTTGCCATCATCCCATTTAGTTCACAGGCAGCAGAATGGATGCAAAGTCTTTACTTGGTTATTGTATTAGAGAGAGGAACCAAATTCTTCCCTGATACTGTACTAATTAATTAAAGTTGGATCACTATGCCCCATCAGTAATGACACAAGGATATTTCACCTGAGATTGTTAGTTTGCAGGTGAAGAGCTGTCCAGGATTGTGGTAAGTGATAAATTAGCAAAAGATCTGGAACAAGAAACATTTTGCCATGATTTCAAATAAGGCCAAATTCACATGAAGAAAGACTTAAGAAACTGAACTGGTAACTTCATCAGTTATCATCCCAGTAATATTTATTAAAGCAGAACTCAAAATTAGTATAACTATACAAATTTAAAATTATTAATTAGACAAAATATTCATAATAAAGTCTCTGACACATAAAAATCTGACCCTCAGATCTAGAGGCCATCTTGCTAATATTTTTAATCATAGAACCATAGAATATGCTCAGTTGGAAGGGACTCATCAGGGTCACAGGGTCCAGCTCCTGGCCCTGCACAGGAGTCACACCCTTGCTTGAGGGCATTGTCCAAACACTTCTGGAAATCAGACAGGCTTGGAGCTGTGAGCACTGCCCTGGGGAGCTGTTCCAGTGCCCAGCCACCCTCTGGGGGAAGAACCTTTTCCTAAAATCCAACTTAAACCTCCTCTGCCTCAGCTTCATGCTCCTATGATGCCAGGTTTCTATGTCTGGTCCCATGGGCTGTCTGCCTATGAACTATATTACAGAAAATGATAGATGAGAGTATACAAAGCACCAGGGATAGAAAGTAAGCCTCTTTTGTTGCAAAGATATTCAAGAATCTGATTTTCTTTTAGTATGTGTTTCTCAGAATAGGATTTCATGGGAGGTGGGGGGATGGGGAAAGGATCAAACAAGTTATCAGTATTCACCAAACTAAAATTTCCAAGTCTGAAAAGTGAGCATGAATGAACAGCTGTGATGTGTGCAAGACAGCCTGATACTAATGAACAACATTGCCAACAACACTGACAACATTACACTGATTTCCTGTGCTCAGCGTAGCTATTGAGAAGCTAATACATTAATGGTGGACTACTAATAGGAATTAAAAGCTAAAGACACACAGCTTTCAGTCTGCCTTTCCTTCTGTCACTTATTTTGTACTGCCTGAATGAGCTATTACCTTCGTTTCCCCAAGATGTTGGTTCACAAGGGTAGAGCGAGCAGACTCAATTTCACTGAAAGTAATGGAGTGAGATTATCCAGAATTATTTCCAGTGGGCTGAGTTCGTTACATTCCTTCTGTTGTGAGAATATAAGTAAACAACTAAACACCTTTACTGGAAGCTGAGAATCTTCACAGTCATCACCTCTTCCTATTTCCTTGGATTAGTCCAGCATTTTGGGTTTAGCCATGCTCAATTAACTCATCCAGGAATTGGTCCAGTCAGAAACAGTTGATTTAAGTGAGATAAACTGGGCATCTGTTTGTAAAAAAATGATTATCCAAAATATGCTTTCATCATGAGAAAATGAACTGTGCTATCTCCATATTTAAAAACATATGCTTCTAAATAGATTCCTTTCCTTTGAAAGCTTAAGAAATGGAAAATAGTAGCATTGATTCTGAAAATGAAACAAGCAAGTATGAAGTAAAAATCTAGTAACTAGTGTGTTAACATTTTAATGTACTGGAACTGGAACTTGGTACCAGCACCTTCATCAAACCACTATATAAACTGCATTGAATTAAAGCGATTAAACCCAGCAATAAAACCAACCACTGCAGAAATGACTGAAATATGTAGGGTGCTTGCATGTGTTTGTACTGGTGGCAATAAAAGTGCTGCCATATTTAGTCACTGATTTGCTTTAGGATAGAAATAAAATCAGCTGACAGCACTCGCCTGTTTTGTTCCAATTACTAAAGATTTTTCTCTTAAAAATAGATCTAAAATTAGAGACATGGTTAATAATTAAGAGGGAACATCCATGGAATTGGAGAATACACAGCAATAAATATCTTTGGCAGGTGATTAAATACTGAATTGGAACTGAAGTTGATAACCTTAGAATCTCTTTATTGCAAGTGAACACCAATGCTTCAGATACTATTACTGTGATACTGGAATATGAATCAAAATGATAACAGCAAATAAAGAAATAATTTATTGCAGATGGGTTTTTTTTCCTAATCTCTACTACATTTGAAAATATTTTTATATTACTTTTTGGGTTGATGAGCCATTAGCTAATTAATCTGCAGTTAACAGCAGAACTAAAATTTTGTATTTTCAAGTGGGCCTTAGTCCAGCCTTCAAGTACAGGCAAATATGGATGCAGTGAATAAATTTTAAGTTTCTGTATGGAGCACCTCAGTTACTGATCTTCCTAAAGTTCATCTTGGAGCATTAAAATACTCAAGAGCTGGCTATAATCTCCAAATGAGGCCAGTGATTGAAAGCCATGTTGCAGATTTAACTATTTGTAGCACTTTTAAACTGTTGACAGATGTAAAAAGGGGGCTTATTTTTCAGGATGGTCAAATAATCATGTCGTAAAATATATCTTCATATAATCACATTTTAATAAACCTGTTGGAAATGGTTAGGCCTCAACTGAATCTCTCATGGTATCCAAAGTACCCATTTGCAGGTAATAAAGGAAAATTTGCCAATAATCTGTGGTAAAATATGAACGGTGCTGCTAATTCAAGTAGCACAGATGCAGCGTGTGCTAATTTAGAAAATTCGTAAAGCCAAAAGGCTACCATTATCAACCCAATTTGTGCTGAAGTCACGGAAATGTTGGCTTCAGATGTAGCACAGTTATGTACAGTTTACAAAAGAAAATAGGAGCTAACCAATCCACCAGGAGCAGACATGCAAAACGGTCCTTAAAGCTCCTCATGGAATCCAGATTCAGGAGGGCTAAGAAGAAAAAAAATTTAAAAGAAAAAAAAGTGTGTAATAATGGATGTACAGTAAACCAAATAAAGTAATTTCAGAATGACTAGAGAGCAACAGTAAACGAAAAATGCCTTTGGGTACACCATCTGTTTATCCATTCCATATTATACCTTTTCATCACAATTACCTAAAGTGGTATATTTGTGTTTCTGTAATGTATGGAATTCATTACATAGTTTTGCAATGAAATTATCACACTGTGGCTGGGACATCTGCACCCTGTCATATATCATTCTATTCATTTCTAGTTAATTTAATCCTAATATCTGCCTACATGACAAGACAGATGTTCAGCTATACTGTATCTTCCATAGTTTTCTGCCTTGAAGAAACTTTAAGTCACTGAAAGAACTGACATCTTTCAAACAGACGTCTCACGGGTTTGGGAAGTATGTGTGTGCAGATGTGTGTGTATGTATGTTTGTGTTTATGTGCTATGTTCTTTTTTTCAAGAAATGTGTTTTACAAAACAAAAATCTACTACAGCAGCTTTTAAATACAAACATTTTTCATTCCACGCACATAAGTTTCTGTTGAAAAATGGGCTTTACTTATATTTTGGTATGTTTGTTTAATAATATTCATAAATACAGAGTATTTATTTCAAATTAACTTTTCACTTGAATGAGACAGTTTTTGGTTTTTTTTTTTGTCATTGTTGACTAGAAATTTTGGGCCAGTCTTTCTCTTTGCCTTTTGAGCCTTGGCCCCTAAAACATCAACAGTCCATCAGGCTTTCTGGCCAGCAGTGCTGCACATCCTGTCAGACACGGATGGGCCAGCCAGAAGAAGATATTTGATTCCATGTGTTTCAAAGCTGTTAAAAGCATCATGCAAATGGATCTAAGCCATTGGTCACTGGTGGGATGTACAGAATCTTGGAGCACGCTCACGTGGGATAAGGTGTACAACCACAAATGTAAAGCTCTTGCTTTTCCCCACTCCTGCCAGACTCCTCCTCAAGCAGCACTGCCAAGGCAGCCAAAGAGCTTTGCTGTGTGCTGTGCCTTCCTCTTACAGCACAACAGCTTCAGACCGGGTTTGCAGAAGGTCTTAGGCAGACTCTGACACCATTACCCAGCCAGTTCCCCGTTTGCCACTCCTCAGCCCAATCTCAAATTCCTCTAAGCAGAACAGCACCTGAGAGTGTTTCCTCATTTTGACCTAACTGAAGTCACACTTGTGACTGTGGTTTATGGGTCTACAGCTCTCCCAGTTAAATCCCTTTCTTAAGCACACTTATGCATGTTCTCAAAATCTCAGCTCTATGCTATGAAGCTGTTAGCTGGGTAAGTACTGGGAATATCATCTGATGGCATTTTGCTGTCCTACAAAATATATAAGTGTTTAGGGGTCCCTAGGTTGGGTGAAAAAAAGTGCAAAATATCCAGCAAAACTCAGACAAAACAGAACTCTCTGCTGAAAGGGGATTCTTTCATTGTAACTCTTTTCCAACACTTTTAAAGAATATGTAAGTTTAAATTCTATGCCTGTAAGCTGCCAGAAAAGCCAGAAATAAATTATACCCAGCTGTTGTGTTGGATAACAGCAACAGATTGCGTAATGGACACCCAGATAAACATGAATTGATTTAGAGTATTAATTATCTAAAAATGGCAACTGCTTTTCAAGTTGTTTGGCTGATGGTGTAGAGGGTGAAATAATTCAGTTAGCTTATATTCACCTCTGGCATGAAGAGAATTTAAGGGGAAAAAAAGGCCTGAAATTGCATCTTAGAATGGATTCTTTTAGTGTCCTCACAATTTAGGACCATAATACGATGATACAGTTTAAGGCAGGACTAGGTTAAACAGGGATATCAGGCTAGATACTGGTTAACATTTACTAACAAACACCCGAAAAGATTTTAATATTGAACGTTTGCTTCATCTGAATAAATCAGTAGACACTACTTTGCCCCTGGTGTCTATGAAATCTAGAAAACAAAAATCACTGCTTGCTTTGTATGTTAGTGGCATTGTAACATCATTTTCAAAGCTTCACAAAGATAAATGGATAAAACAAAGCAAACAGGTGCTGAGGTGTTCCAAACTAACAATAATTCAGCGAACATCAGTATCTCTGGACTGCTCATTAATTATGTAAAGCTCTCTGCAAATAGTGCAGTACATGACATTTGCTAACAATTATCATTTGTGTCTATTTCCACAGGCTTAGGAGAGGAAATAACTGTGGTAAATGCTGGCAGATATAGCATGTTCTGACTCTGTGGCATGAGACCTTCAGTTTTTCAGTAGTGACCACTGCAGTTTGAATGGCAAAGGATGTGGCTCCAGAAACAGCTTCAGTGAAACCCCACTGCCACCAAAAATCTCAGCAGCTACCAGTGACAAGTTCTTAGGAGCCCCAGCCTTCTCCCTGCTGAAGAAGTGCAGAGATGACTATCAGGAATTAAGCCAAATTCCAGCACAGAATGGCTGAGTGCTGGTAGGCTGCCTAATACATCTGAGAGGTTTCAGATTTCTAGTATGGAATGGATTAACATTGGCAGTGGGCCTAACACCCTCGTGTGATATGAAACAGTAGCATAAACCCTGGCATTTTTGGGGGATTGTAAGATTATTTGTTTGCTGAAGTGCATTTACATAGGGTTTTCTTAAAAAAAAAAAGAAAAGAAAAAATTAAAAAGTGTAAAAAACCCTTAAAGAAATGGGAATTCCTGACTAAGACTGCTGCCTGCAATTCTCAGAATGGAAACAACCTTCCTCCTCAGGGAGAGTTTGGCCTGTTTGGTGACATCAGGTAATAAGGTTATTCGGCCAAAAAATATATGTACTTAAATTAAAAGTGAGTGAACAAAGAATTATATATAACTGGAGTGAACAAAGGATTTATGAAATAAAAATATCAAGCATGAGATTAAATTTTGAGGCAAGAGAATATATAAAATGATTAGACAAACATATGTCACTCTGTAGATCTTGCAGCAAGAGTCCAGAAAAATAACCATTCAAGTTGGTTAGACTGAATGGCTTAAATTGCAAATAAGACCTTAAATCGTGAATAGCACTAATTTTTTTCTTACTTGAAAGATTTTTAAGTGTCGCATTAGACATGGGTTCTTTGTAAGAATGCTTCATTTATCTTGCTGCACTATTTTTTGGGTGATGATTCAAATTACTCTGGTGACAGTGAAGGCTTTTGACATCAGGGATCTTTGTGTTGACAATATTTTGAGAAAGATTTAAAAGTTCCTAAAAAACTTGAGTAAAAAGATTTCTATATTATCTTTTTATAAGGCACAAAAATCTTGGAGTTATTTTGCAGCTGCAAATTGTTTCTTCTTTAATTCAGACTAAGAACGAAACAAAAAATCGTGATTTCCAGTGTTGAGAAGGGTTCTGTTTTTTTGGTAAAGAACTTTAAAATACTCTTTTAGTTTGCCTTTATTTCTCCCTCATATGTAAAATATATTTATATGTGAAAGAGTAGACACACTGATTGAATTAGAAACCTAGAAGTCAAACTTCCAAAATTCAAACTCCAGACATGGAATCAACCTATTGTACAAACTTAGAATCTTTTTAACAATGCATGTTTAGGAACTTTATTGGGCTCCAATCTAGTAGTTGTGAACCTTAGCTGGCTCCAGGGTGAGCAGATGATTGAACAGGGATTTAGAGGAGTTTTGAAGCGGAAACAGTAAAATTAAATACAATTTTTCCTGTGGATAAAGCATTAAATTTCTTTCAAGTCTGTTCCAAAGAACATTAAAATGTACCAGAACAAAAGTCTACTATTTAGACAACTCCTAAAGACTGTTAAGGCAAAAGTAGGAGAATTAAATGCATAAGAGGAAGGTTGGGGTGTCTGAGTCTTATACTAACAATATAACAGGTTGACAAATTTGAACTCCAAGACTTTGAAATTACAGCAGAACAAGATTCTCACTCAGCCTCCTGCATCTTTTTGCTGAAGCATTGGAAAATTAAAATTTAAAAATACATTCTTTAAAGCAAATAACTGGATTAAATAATCTTGGATGAATATAACCACTGTGATTATAATTCTTTTACATGTTCCTGTATAGATAAAGGACATCAGTCTTTTATTACTTTGAATTGTCATTGTTTTCACTAGAAAATAATCAGGAAAGTAAAAGTACAAAGCAAATTTTTCTTTTAGTATGTGCAAGTGTGAAGGCCTGTGTGTAATTTGACAGTGATTTTGAAGTGTCTCCTTGTGCACTAAACCCCTGTGTGCAAGGGTCATTGAACCCTATGCAGATACAGGGCTCATAACTTTAAATAAAGTCAGTTGGAAATGAGTTCCCATTCCCATAAGAATCTAAACGTTCTCCAGGATAAAAATATAAATAAATCCACAAGGATTGCATCTAACATTGTGAGAAACATTTGTCATAAAACTCATCTGGTTTCAAGCCCTTTTCTGCAAAACACAAGACTTCAAACTCAGACAAGATTCAAGTGAGCTGGTGGTGATGGATGGCTTTGATATATTACATGTAAAGCACATGCTTGTGTTTCTTCCCTCTCATAGCCAAATACAGTTTTAATAGCAAGGGACAACCTGGAGTGGCTTTGTCTCTTTTAAAAATTTATAAAGCAAATAGTGCAACGTAACCTCAGTGCCCCCTGGGACTCTACAAAGCTGTCATACTATCAGTGCATAAAAAAATACAGAACCATGCTAGAAAACTTCTTTTAAGTATTGTTTATTCATACCTGAAGAGCTCAACACAAATCAATGGATGAGGATAAACAGAAGGAAAATAGTCATAAAGAGCAAAATTGCATGTTATACTTGATTTAATAGAGGATGACTGTTCAGGGGAGTTGTACAAAGTTGAAGACGACATAGAACACCCTGCATGGATACTCTACACCAATTCTTTGTGAAAATCCTTGGGGTTTAGTCTTTATTTTTCAAATGCCCAAATTAGCAAGATAGCTTATGCTTTTAAACTGCTATTCTAGATATGCAATTCATTCAGGACTTGCCCCCTATCCTGATTCCTTGAAGACCTCATTCACTACACCTGCAAGTCAATTTAGTTACCTCTGTTACACAAATGATCCTCCTGACTGATTAGAAAATCTTTGGTTACACCCCATTTGCAGTTTTCTGAGCCAGTGGGTAGCTCTGAAAAATGCCCTAAAAAAAAAAGTTGAGGCTTCATCTTGACAACATGCACCACTATTTTTTCCTGTTAGTTTTTATACATTTAAGCCATTAATGAACTCTGAATGTATCAATTTGTTGCCTCAATAGCATGAGGTAGTTGCTAAATTTATTTGGTTTATACTTGGTGATTAAGGGAGACCGATTCTCTTTTCCTGCCCTTTGAGGGAGCTTATGGTGTTATGGGGGGCATGTCAGCAATAATTAAGAAATATCCTGGTACAAATCCCAAAAGATACATATTTTTATAAGTAATTCCCCATGGAAAAACTTTTAAAATGATGTACTTGTTCTGAAAATGCTTCAGGCCTTCTCTAAATAGATTATATTGCTGGTTTTTTTAAGAGTGCGTGACTTGAGGTGCACATTTTGCTTGCAACTCATAAAATCATAGCACAGTTATGTGAGGGAAAACAGGAATAATCTACAGTGAACTTCAATGCCTCACAAAGGGTTTATCATTCAGACAATAACCCAGCTTCCTAATTTATTCAATTTTGTAATGCAATAAGCATGACAGTTTCTTAGGTCACAACCAAAAATATATTTTATTGGCTTCACATTTACTATATATTTTTACAATTTTCTTATGTAGACTTTTGTCTCATTTGGACTCCATGGATTGAATTTCTTTTTCTCTTTAGATGTTAGACTTTTAGTGTGGTACATATTTCAAAATGTTTTCATGCAGTACAATGCCTTAAGCCTTATGGTGGGTGTGCTTTGCACTCCAATTTTCCTAGCAACTTCGTGTGGAATAATTGCATCACTTAGCTGGATATGAGCCACAGATGCAGTCCCTATAACAATAACCTGTGAGACAGCTGATTTGAAGATCCTTCCACTTCTTGGTTGCAATAATTTTTGTCTAATTTTAAGGAACTGAACATCAGATATTAAAAATATTGATGCAAACCCAAACAACCTAACCTGTTCCATCTCCTACTTAGAAGCCAGTGAAAGGGAAAGGAGAAGGGGAAGAAAAATAGAGTGCACATAAATTGAGGTGAAAACAGAAGAGAAAAAAAAATGAGATAAAGCTAAAAGATAGAAGATAAATTTTGAGTACAGACAGTAATTCAGGAAGCCTGTAAGAATGAATTGACACTGGTTTTGCATGCCAGTCTGGAGTTCTGCAGGGGTAATAATGCCAGTGCATATGTGGAATTTCTTTGAAAACAAACTTGTTTAAAACCCTTAAGACTTTAGAAACCCAGCTTAGAAATTTGGACTCCAAGAAGTATCCGTCTTATCCATCCCAGTAGCTGTGACCTACCTTTCTTATGGTCCACTGCCTTGATGAACTAATGCTACACATTCCCAAAAGTAAGCTCCAACATGGAAAAGCTCACAGTACTGGCACTATGGCACAGTAGGCAATGTGCCCCTGTAGATGTTGGGGTGGAGGTTTTTCAGTCAGGACTGCTTTGAATAATGGCAACCTGCTGTGTGCATTCCCAAGCTGTTTAGGAGCGTCAGCTTAACCTCAAGCCTCCATTTTACCAGGTGAAGTTGTAACTGTTAGGTGATTCATCCCAGTAATACATAAAAAAATCTATGGCTAACTTGGAATTGAATTCCTTGTTTTCAAAATATGTAGATATTATTCATCAAGCCATATTTCTTACCTTGAAGGGCTATAGTTTAATTCATGTACTTCTAATCATGCAGTAAAGATCTCTCTTTTCCCTACACATCACAGAAAGTGCAATAAAACAATACATGCTGGTTATTTAAGCAGCTATTTATGGCACTTGTATTTATAACACACGTCAAAATGGGAAGGCAGAGGTTGAAAGAAACAGATCCAAGAGCAAAACTCCTCGTCCTTTGGACAGTGAAGGTCAGGGCACATAATGCAGTAGTCACACTGACCCTCCCAAGGGAGCTGCATTTGACACACCACATTGTGGTGTTTTTTGCTGGTCCGTCATGGAGTTGTACAAAGCACTGAGCATAGTTAAGAGGCTGCCTTTTACCTAGATTTTCAAGAGGGAGATAAAAGATGTAATCACAAAGAAGATTATATTTTACATGCGGTGTCCTTCTGATTAATATTGATCTATCCATAAACAGAAAGAGTTCAAACAGCTGAGCAAGCCTGGATCCAAGACCCTTTGCCCCGTTATCCTTTCAAAGGTAATTATATTTAAAAATAATATTTTTCCCTCATGAGATACTCTGGGCCATAGAAAGATAACTAAATATGAAATCTGGAACAGGGATCTTTCAAAACTGCCGCAGAGAAGTGACTGACTGTACCATATTAGAGATCAGCACATACCAGGAGAATCACACAGCTGTACCAACCAGTGGGTAGCTGTCCAATCCTCCTCTGTTTCTCCACGAGGATAAAACAAGAAAGATTAGGCATAAGAGAAATTGCCTGTTAGAAAGCAGCTGATACTTATTTAGAGACATGGACTACTACAGGAGGAAAGTACTTAGGAGTTTAGAAGAGAATATTCCTGCCGGAATCACAGCAGTAGTGTAGAGCCTTGTTGAGCCAAAAGCATCTCTCAGTGCTGCATCCTTCCTTCTATCAACATCCATGTCGTTCACACAGCTACTGGTGCTTTGATCCATCCTCTCTGATCACAAGAATTTTCTTCAATATTCAAGAGAGGGTGAACTCCACCAAGCAGCACATCTATGTCCAGGAGGAGGAGATTGTACCTGAGATTTCCAAAGCCTTGTACATACATGCCCTTCCTACCTCACAATGGTTCTTATCCCTATCCAGGGCCTTCCTTCAATAAAAACAGGTATCTCTGCAGATGTGTACCAGGATCTGTACCTGTCTTCCTCTCATCTGTGCCTACTTGCACAGGTACAGGTCCTGTTGTTCTGCAAATCCCTTAAGAAAGTAAAAGCACACAGCTTTAGCACTCTTCAGAACAGCAGGGATTCAAGAATCTGGCTCAAGATTTCTCTACCTTTGATCTTCCCTCAATCTTCCATTCTCACTTCCATACATTATTGCAGTTAGGATTCAGTAAAACTCAAATTAAGCTGATGCTGTAGAAAGCCGGGCTGGAATGTCACCATGTGCTTAAAGCTGATTGTAAGTATGAACATCTAACTGAACAGTCATGGATTACAATTCTTTTTTTTAATTACCAAAAGTATCCTACCTGTACACTGAAAAAAAAAAAAAAAAAGTTGCAATGTTAAATCACTTACAAAGACAANTTCATGAAGAAACTGAGACATGAAAATGGGATTTTTTAGCCAGTAACTCATACATTTAGATTTCTGGGTTTAGGTTTTGGAAAAAATGCACCTAGTTGTTTTCTTATTACAATACTGCTGGTTTTGTTCACCGGTCCATGTTTTTCTTGGAATGTGGTAATGTGGAATGTTTTAAATTAGAGGTTTTACTTTTTACTATCCAATGTCTACTAAATAAGTCCGTCATCTAATTCTAAAATTGTGAAGCAGCAAACATACACTTGTAGCCAGCAATACATATATTTTTACTCCAGAGAACTGTTCTGCTGTTCTAAATTTACTGCAGAAAGTTTCAGAGACAAAAGGAAGGCTCCTTGCCAAACCTAGCTTTGCTTCTTTATAATAATCCTTTAGGTCTCTTCAAATATCCTAACTAAATATTGTAAACTGCTGAGAAGTTTCCAGCAAGACTATAAGAGATAAATAGCAGTTGCTAAGCTTCAGCTGACATAACATTTTGTACATAGAATTGTTTCAAATGAAACTACAGAACGAATGAAGGCATTAGATTGGATGCAAATATTAAACAAAGTCATATTTTATGTGCTAATTTTAATTATAATCAGTTTTTGTAACATGAGCTATACATTATATTAAATATATATGGGATATGATCCCTACTACTGCAACCCACTGCATATTTTGCCTGCCACCACAACAATCCCCATTGTCTGCTGAATACACATGCTGCTTGGAATGTGCACTGACGGGTGCATTAGCAGTGCTGAGAGACCCTCAAGGGGGTTGGATTTGGACTTTGGTTTTAGTACGAAATTTAAAGCTGGAATTACAATCTGATACTTATTTGAAGCTCTAGAAGGCTACCCATACAATTCCTTCCTTAAAATCAGAACAATTGGCCCTGTGATTGTTGTAGTCTGTTGGCTCTGGTTCCCAGTTCTGACACACATGTCATATGTTGAGTGATTTCTTGTCCTAAAATTTGGGCTAATAATTCAAAATTATCCTACTTTGTGTTACTCTCTGCTTATTCTACTGCATCTGAGCAGGAGCAGTCTCTTACTGTATGCACACTGTATAAAATGATGGTCTTTCTCTTCCAGTTGAAACTCTAGGTACTGCTGCAAGTGTTATTATCCATGCTTATTTTTTTTCCAGAATGAGGAGATTTCACACTCCAACTCCAAAACTCCAACAGTTTTGGAGTCCACAGCTAGATGTTATATTGCCAAAACAAGAGAAAAAGAAATTCTAAAGTTTCAGTGTCTCTCTCCTTAGCAAGATATTTTGCCCAGTGTAAGAAATCATTTCTGCCTGATACAGACAGCACAGTGAAACGCTCCCTAGTTTGCCTTTTCAAACACCACTCACCATGGCACTCCCTGCCTGAAAATCCCCACCAAACAATCCAGTACTTGGAATTGCAATGGACATCTCAGAACCACAAGCTATGATTGGTTTCAGTTTGATTTGAGTGCCCTTTGATCGTCATTGATAGTGGTTTTGAAGCAGATTTAATTAGAATAAAAATTGTGTCCTTTTAGAAACAGTTCACTTGGAGAGCCCCACTCCAAATTCATGTGGTAGTTGTGAAGGTACAGACATTTTGCTCAATATTTCATAAGCCATAAGAGGACCCAAATTTAATGAAGGAAAAAGAAACCATTCCTCATCTAGCCATTTAGAATACTGAACGAGGTATTGTCCTGAAGACCACAGACTCACCTTTTTAGATTGTGCTGAACAATTCAAGATGCCTCTTCAATCTCATCCCTCCCACCACTGCTCCCATACAAAACTTTCTAATAGTTTGCTTGAAAGGATCTAGTAATTTCTCTGTGCAGCGTGGGTGTTGAGCAGGTGCATGTGTAGAACAGGATGGTTCCCACCTAGGTGATGGGGAGAGTTCAGCTGAGGAATTAATGCCAATGGACTGTGAGGGTCATAAGGAATACTGAGACTTTATGGGTAACATTTCTTATTTTTTTTTTAATCAAATAAGGATCAACACTCGTACAGTTTAGCTAACAGGATTGTGGACAACTCCCCTACCTCCCATCTAAAAAAGTGGTGTTTTATAGCACAACGTAAGACAGGTGGGAAGTTCCACCCTTAAAAATGCCATGCAAAAAACTTAACAAGAGAAGTTGGNCCAAAAGGATCCAACCTGTACATTGAAAAAAAAAAAAAGAAGTTGCAATGTTAAATCACTTACAAAGACAAAAACACATTTTCAAATTAAAAAATGCTACACTAAGGTTAAAAGAAAAATTTTATAATATCAGAACTGTGCTCTAAACCTTGATGTGGAGTCTTAGATATTTTTTTTTAATTTTCTGA